>CM061749.1:307996423-308342169 GCA_030979885.1 Lolium multiflorum
GATGGTAGATACTCCAAGATTCTGCTTACTTTTTCTGTTGTCGTCTATCCTGTGGTGTTGGCTACATCTAAATTTGATTCCACATGGAATGAAAAGCTTGAACATAGCTGCATATGGGACAGATCAATACTTCTATTAGTTTTATCGTTTGGTAGATCTACATGATGGAAATCCCCACCTGAAGTTACATCCAAGTGGTCCGACTCGTCCCCTGCTCGTCCCCGCGGGCGAGTCAGGGGCGACTCCCTTATCCCTCCCCCTTCAGCCCGACCCCCTCCGCCCCCTCCCCCGCCGCCGGCGGCCGGAGCTGCCGGGCAAAGCCCGCGCAGTGCCGTCGGCGGCGGGCATCTCCACCTCCTGACCGTCCATCGGGAAGCGCGGGCGGACCTGGTGACGACGGCGGGAGCCCCTCGGCTGTCCGGCGACGGTGACGGCGCTGGGGAAGATGGCGACGGCGCCGGGGAAGACGGCGGCGGCGCTGGGATGGCGGCGACGGTGCTGGGCGGCCGGAGTCGGCGCCGTGGCGGCGCGGGTCTGCCGGCCCAGATCTGGGCCCTTTGGGCTCGATCTGGGCGGACGGGCCCCGGCCGCTCTGTCCACCGGCGCCTGGGTGCGGCCACCCACCTCCTCCTCGCCCGTCCTCCTTGGCTCCAAGCGCAGGGATGCTGCTGCTCTGACCAGGTTGAGCTGAGCCCAACGCCATCTTGGCGTGGTGGCTCGGGGCGTCCGTGCGATGCTGGCGGCGAGGTGTGTAGTGCTAGGTGGCCGGCGATGCTTCTCTGAGGTGGATGCGCGCAGCCCTGCCGGCGAACCCTCCCTTGGCAGCACCTGTGCCGCTTGCAGCTTGGTGGTGCCCCTCTCAGGCGGCTTGCCCTCCCTTTGTGGGCATGGCTGCCCCTGATCTGGCGCGCTTGACGTGCTGCCGGCGGGTTGTCCTAGCAAGGCTAGTGCTTTGAGTGGAAAGGTCAGCGCGTGAGCTCTAGGTGAAGGGCGGACGCTGCTTGCGGTGGTGAGGTACCATGCTCCGGGCGAAAGCCCTGCCTTTTGAGGCCGGTGACGGCGACGCCTGAGGGCGCCGTTTCCTGTGTGGCGTCATCGAGGAGTTCTGGCACCTCCCTCGTCCAGGGTCTCAGGTTCCGGGTGAAAACCTCAGATTTGGCATGCCAAATCGGGCGACGACGGCGTCTTTGACGTCGTACCCTTCTTGGAGGCGTCGTCTTGGGAACTTGAGTTCGGGCAGGTGTCTTGCGATTCATGTGGCGCGCCGGCCTCTTGAGGGGTTTCGCGGTGGGTTGCGCGACGAGGATCTTCCTCGGACAGCGTGAGCGGGCCTCTAGATGAGCAGTGGTGGGCTGGCCTCTGTGCTTGATGGCGGGCTGCTGAAGACTGCACGCTTGCACGTCTGTTGAGGTTGCTAGGAGGTAGCCGCTGCGCCGACGGCGTCCCTGGATTTGGGCTGAGGCCGGAGCAGCAATGCTCCCAGCTGAGCCGGGTGGGCTCGCGGGATCCGGGTGGTACGCGTCTTGGCTGCGGCCGGCAGGTTCTTGGTAATTTCGATGATGCACAAGCATTGCGACTTTCATCGGCATGGGTTCTGTTTGGCAGAGGAGCTCACTCTGTAGCTTCTTAGAGGAGCACTCGACAGATTTCGGCCTTTTGTCATAGTCATGTTTTGAGTGTTGGGTGTGTGTGTGGGTGTCCCAGCCTTGTCTTAGGCTTGTAATGTAAACTTTTTTTTCTATCAATGAATCGAAACGCAAGCTTTTGCGTTTTCGCGAAAAGAAAAGTTACATGCAAGTTTTGTCACGCCACGAGCAAAAAGAAACTGAATCTGTGCCTTGTCCATTCATGCCACTTTTCTTAGTAAGAGTGAGTTGTCTTCTGCAAGACAAGCTTCAGGACAAAGCAAAGCAAGATATCCCCACTGAAAAATCATGTTATTCTCTCCAAACACATAATTTCTCCTCAGAAAATATACCTATTTGATGAAAGTGTTAATCTTTGCTAACCTGACTATTCTTGTTATCTTTATGCAGAACCCCAGCAACATAAAACATGTTCTTGTTATCTGTTTGATTTGCTCTTCATTTAATCCTGAGATTCGGTTTCGTTTATGATGGATTTCGTCTACAAATGATCTACTGCTCATGGCTGATCAGCAACTATTTGCTTTTATAGGTGAGAATCCAGAGGAAGTGCAAGCTAGGCTAAGTATTGGGCTCAGACAGTGGCATGCACACTCAAACTATGCAGCTGATGGAGTTTGGTTGTGTGTGTTGGTTCTCTCTTAACATATATGCTACAAGATGGACCCAAGGTGGCTGAAGTTGAGGAATCCCCTTATATGGTTTCCAAGATCGGTGATCAACTACAGAGGAGGTGTTTCCTCAATGTGTTGTCGAAACAATTGGGCGTTTGCTCCACATGTTCCATGATACCTCCGATACTGCCGATAATCTCGTTGCTAACCATTTGAAAGCAGTGGGATGCTCAGACCAAATCTTGCGCATCCAGATACGTGGCTCCTACTTACAGGCCAATAATATCTCAGCTGTTGTGAGGCCAAACAATGTGGACTACCCATGAAGACGGTTTTCTGTGACCTCTTAACGGATAAGCATCTACACGAGTTAGTTTCAAATAGAGTAAACTAGAACCTTCTCAGCAAGAAACTAAGCAAGATTGTAAGACCAACAACATTGATACAGTACCTAATAGATGCAAGGGTGCGATCGCGCTGATTTGCTCACTCGGCAGTAAGCCAATCTATTTTCTGACCATAGGAATTAAAAGCTCCAAACATGAAGATTGATGAAGGGCACAAGTCAAATGTGAAGTTTTGGGATGAAAAGTTTTATATCCATTTGTAGATCTGCCTGTCGCGTACTATAAGATTTTCTTTACACTCCTGCTATTGTGAGATTTTTTTCTCTCACAGTTGCATAATATGGAGTAAAACTCCCAAGAGAGCAAGGTTCCAACAAATAAACCAAACCGTCGACACTTTTTATGATGGCACAAAGTACCAAAAAGAAAATTTATGACTCCCAAAACCAAATTTTTGATAAAGATCAAGAGATGTTAAGCATTCTAACAAATATAGGAGAGCTCCCCAAGATTAGTGCATTATTTAGGATTTTGCATATGAATACTAAATGCACAAAACTAGGATCATCACGCTACCTAAATCTACTAAAATGCTAAGAAAGTTTGAATAGACAAATTAGATCCATAAGATGCAAGGAAGACACATGGGAGTCAAAGCACAACACATTCATGGCAATAAATAAGACAATTTAAACACAAGAGCCAATGTAAATATGATCAATAAATTTCTACCCAATAATAGATTGCCAATTGTCCTAGGACAAGGGGTATTAGGAAATATTTTCCGGTGGTATTTTGTAAGTATATGTAAGATCATTTTTACACCAAATAAAGCATATGGTAAAAGATAAGAGTTAACCAACATGCAAAGAGAGTTTCTTGATAGCTTCAATTAGTCATACCAACATGCAAAGCAATTAATAGTATTCATACCAACATGCAAAGCAATTAATAGTATTCATACCAACATGCAAAGCAATTAATAGCATTCATACCAACATGCAAAGCAATTAATAGTATGACTTGAAGCACATGGTTTTACAAAAATGTATTGAGGGACACATTGTGAAAAACCATGCCAAGAAAAACTTTCACAAATAAGATCCACAAAGATATTAGCAATGAAGCCATTTAAGCAAATTGGAACTTGTTTGAGAAAACATGTCACATATGAGAGACAATTTACAATATCAATTCTATGTGACACAACCTCAAATGTTCACATTTCCTAGGCTTGTAATATGCACAAAGCTTATTACTCCCCCATAATGTGATAAGGAATTTATTTTCACAAGAGGCAAATAAGATCCAACTAGAGATATTAATGGACATTAGAATTTGAATTTCTCATGAAGATGACATACCACATAGAGACTAGGTAATCTTGCAATATCAATTCTAAGTGATATTCCTCATGTACACACATTGTTAGGATTGTGAATTTCTAAAGGCATATCACTCCCCCAAAATGTTATAGTCCATTAATCTCTCATAAGAGCCATATAAGATACAACAAGATGCAAAGAGGCTCCAACACAAGCACAAATACATGGTGTGCAACCTAACATACATAGACTTGATTTCTCAAGAAAAACAAGTAGGATGCACAACATATACAAACACATGTTAGGAACAAAACTAACACATGCAAAGGGGCGAGTAACTTTCAATATAAATGAGTTGAGCACATGTTACCGCAAGGAGGAACATTGGGTGTATGAAGAAAGATAACCAAAAGACTTGGCTTGAGATAATATAAATGATGAAGATCCCTTAATTCTTCATGATGTAGCCAAGTCTCCAATGCCCTCCAACAAGCACCTATTGATCAAGTTTTGGATTGTTGGTCCCCAACTAAGTTGGGTCCTAAGAGGTTAGTCACAATAGGCTTGGCAACCCAAATGGTTCTTTTCTTGACACCACTTTGAGCACCAACAAATTTGGCAAACACATTGCCACCCTCATCCTTACGAAGAGAATAAACATCATCAACGGTGATAGAGTTGGATGAGGTACCAATAGTGCAAAAGGAGAAGATGTGGCCCTTCTCGCGGCATATGTAGCAAGTTCTTTTCTTCTCCTTCTTCTCACTAGATTTCTCCACAATGGGAGCATTGGCTTGATTCTTCTTGGGAAGTGACATTTCTTCAACTTGAGGTTGAATATGAGTTTGAGCTTGAGGCCGCTTCCCTTTTTGCTTCTTCTTCAAAGGGCAAGATCTAACATGGTGCCCTTCAATTTTGCACTTGAAGCAAACAATCTTGGCCGGGTCTTTGACTTGTACTTGGCCCTTGTTGTTGTTGTTGTTGTTGTTGGACTTTTTCTTGTTGTTGGATTTGAATCCAAGTCCACTCTTGTCATTGGGGGATTGTTGCACACTTAACATCGTGTCAAGTTTGCATTTCCCTTCATGACTCTTTACCAAGTCGGTCTTCAAAGAAGTGACTTGGGCCTTGAGCTCTTTGATTTCCTCTACATGGTTAGTAACAACAAAAGTACTAGAGGAGGTAGAACCTTCATTGTTAGAGCAACAAGGCAAGGAGGATAATTCATCACAAGATTTAGCAATATTATGAGTGGATGAATTACTAGGACTAGCACATGGCAATATAGCATTTTGGGTAGTAGTGCTAGTATCCACATGAGGCTCACAAGGTGTTGCATTTGATATGATAGCCTCATGAGCTAACTTTAGCCTATCATGAGAAGCTAGAAGATCCTCATGGGAGCTAGAAAGCTTTCCATGATTTTCTTCCAATTTCCCATAATTTCTAGTTAGCAACTCAAGTTGAGCCCTTAGCTCAACATTCTCCTTCAAGATAAATGCTTCACAAGAAGTAGAGTTAGTAGCACAAGCATCATTATCAATAGCAATAGGAGAAGGCAAGTTGGCATGCTCTTTTAGATAAGAAGCTTTAAGTTTCTCATGCGACTCGGTGAGTTTGGTGAGCGCACTCTCAATGACCCTTGAGCCCTTTTTGAGTTGCTCAAAATCCTCAAGGAGTTTAGCATTAACAAACACAAGCTTATCATTTTTTAGCTTTAGTTCATTTGCCATCTCAAGAGCTCTATCATGGTTTTCCTTTTCTCTAGACAATTCTAGAGCAAAGGTCTCCTCAAGAGCTTCCTTAATGGTTTGTTCTTCTTCAAGTTCATTCTTTAATGATGCTACATCATCGGCATACTCTCGTTCAAGAGCACCCTTTTTATCAATGGTGTTCTCATGCATCCAAATAAGTTTTTGGCTCTCAATAGCGGTAGTCAAGATTTCAAAGAAGTGAGAGCTAGCAATTTTATCTTTGCAAAGAACCTTGAATACACTCTTACCCTTATCGCGTAGAGAGACAACCCAATCCTCTTCTTCATATTCATCCTCATCCTTATCACCACGAGAAATATTAGGTTCCATGGTAGGAGGTACCGTGGAACCCTTGGCCATAAGGCATATATGAGGGCCGTGAGATAAAGATGAGGAGTTACTTGAGGCTCCTTTCAAGATCTTGTCTTGACCAATAGAATTGTTGGTTTCCTCTACATTGTTAGTCACATAACAACTAGAGGAAATAGAAGCATTTTTATCATGGTCACAAGACAAAGAAAGCATATCATCTTGAGATTTATTCAACAAACTTACACATGATATGCAAGGACTATTAACACAAGCATGTAGATGATTTATAGTGCTATATGTGTTTATGTCCATAGATGAAGCATTGCAATGAGATAGAGATGAAGAATCATCAATATTAAGCTCAATATCAACATCGCAATTTTCATCACCACTCACCATATCATTACCTTGTGTCTTGCCACACATTGGTGAAGTGGAAGAAGATGAGACCTCATCACGGCCGGAAGTGGAAGCAATACAACCATCCTTAATAATATTGGACACATCATATTTATCTTGAATCTTTGTCCATAATTCATGAGCGCTCCAAAAAGGCAAGTATGGAAAAAGACCTACATCTCTCAAAGCATTCATAAGAACATAAGAAGCTTGAGAATTGAGATATAAATTTTTCTCATCCTCTAACGATAGATTTTGTGAATCCATAGGAGGAGAAAAACCTATATCTACAATTTTCTCCATATGAGGGTCAATGTCCCGAAAATGACTAAGCATGCAAATTTTCCAAACATCATAATTTGTGCCATCTAATATAAGAGTGTTATCGTGCACTAATCATCTAGCCGACATCTTTACTCTCAAGGCGGTGAAGCCTAAGAATGAGAGACCTTGCTCTGATACCAATTGAAAGGACACGGATGTCGCCTAGAGGGGGGGTGAATAGGCGATTTAAAACTTTTACGAGATGGGCTTAACAAATGCGGAATAAAACTAGCGTTTACTTTGTCAAGCCCAAAGCCTATAAACTATGGTTCACCTATGTGCACCAACAACTTATTCTAAGCAATGGTTCACCTATGTGTACCAACAACTTATGCTAAGCAAGACAAGCAACTTATGTGATAGCACGATAGCTATCACAAAGTAAAGTGCATAAGTAAAGAGCTCGGGTATAGGAATAACCGAAGTGACGCGGAGACAATGATGTAGCCCGAAGTTCACACTCTTGCGAGTGCTACTCTCCGTTGGAGCGGTGTGGAGGACAAGTCACTCCAAATGCACGAGGTCCACCGTATTCTCCTCGAGAATTCCCACCAAAAGGTATGTCCTCGATCCACTATGGGACCTTAGGAAGGTCACCGAACCCGCACAAAGCTTGGGGCTATCTCCACAACTTAATTGGAGGCTCCCAACAAATTGCCACAAAGGCCTTGCCCTTGAAGATTCTCCACAACTTAATTGGAGTCCCCAAGAACACCACAAAGATGCCACAAAGGCCTTGCCCTTGAAGATTCTCCACAACTTAATTGGAGTCCCCAAGAACACCACAAAGATGCCACAAAGGCCTTGCCCTTGAAGATTCTCCACAACTTAATTGGAGTCCCCAAGAACACCACTAAGATGCCACAAAGGCCTAGAATCCGTCTAGGGTTCCAAGAACCCAAGAGTAACAACCTTCTTGCTTTCACCTCCACGAATCACCGTGGAGAACTCAAACCGATGCACCAAATGCAATGGCAAGAACACCACAAAGATGCTCAAGTCCTTCTCTCTCAAATTCCAACAAAGCTACAAAAGCTATTGGGGGAATAAGAGAGGAAGAACAAATAAGAGGAGGAACACCAAATTTCTCCAAGATCTAGATCTAGTGGATTCCCCTCACAAAGAGAGGGATTTGATTGGTAGGAATGTAGATCTAGATCTCCTCTTCCTTTTCCCTCAAAAAGATTCAAGAAGCATAGGAGGAGTAGAGGGAAAGGGAAGCTCTCAAGATCAACAATGGTGGAGAGCACAAAGGGGAAGAGGTAGCTGCCCAAGGAGGAAGAAGGGGGCTTAAATACCCCCTCCCATCGAAATATGACCGTTTGGGTCAGCTCAGGCCGGATTTTCCGGGCCGGATATTGGCTAAGGACATGAGAAAACTGCTCTCAGGATGGGGGCCGGACATTTGGCCGGATATTTGCCCGGATTTGTCCAAAAACCGGATTTTTCCGGGGGGCCGGATTATCCGCCCCAAACTTGGGCCGGAATATCCGCCCCCACTGCAGAAACATCAAACTGAAACGGGCATAACTTTAGCATCCGGACTCCGATTTTGATGATCTTGGGCTTGTTTTAAAGCTAGGAACAAGCTCTACAAGATCATGCAGGAAACCATCATAGTCCAACAAGGGAAAACTGCATCCACTGAGGTAAGGTGAGGGAGAGCTCCGCCCGCTCCCGACAGGGTCGCCGGCCTTCCGGCCAAAGCCGCCCCTCCGCTCCGCTCCGTTGACCCGAGCCAGCATGGCTCTCAGCGGCAGACGCCGCTCCTTCTCGAGCTGCGCACGCCCGCCCGTGCCGCTGCGGATCTCAGTGTCCGTTGGGCACTCTCCTCCACCCGCTGGATCGGGCTGGCCTGCAGTGCTGCAGCCGACAGCGCTCCGCCTCGTCGCCTCCCGCCGCCGCCCGGCCATGCCCAGCGGTCCGTGGAGCGCCCGCGGCTGCTTTCCTTGGTGGTCGGCTCCATCCCCTCCCAGTCAACCGAAGAAACTACTGATTCAGGTAATCCTTGGCTTCTGGTCTCCTCGAGGAAAGGGCGGAGAGGAAGCAAATCCCCTCTCCCAGCGGTGCGTGCGCCCATGCCCTCACCTGGAAGCCTCTGCCGTCCGCCCAACGCCCCCGCCATCAGCCCTGCTCGCCTCGCCTTTTTAAGGCGCTTCAAGGGCAGGTGCTTCCGATGCCTGAGCAGAGATCACCGCCGTGCAGCTTGTCGAGATCCTCCCCGCTGCATCGAGTGCTGGGCTTGGGGCCACCTGGCCTCCGAGACCTCGCGCTGCAAGGCCGCCCGTTCTCGCGGCCCCATCCACGAGCGCCTCTCCTTTCCGGAGCAGAGGCCACCGGCTCACCAGCGACTCCGCTTCCCGGCGTCTCCTCCTTCGGCCGCCATGATCAGCCAGGTGCTTGCGAGGCCTGCGCCGCGCCGCGGCGGCCCTCCCAGCCACACCATCGTCAGGGCCTCGCGCTTCGTGGAGCACCAGGTGTTCTCCTTGCGCAACCGCGGGCTGCTGGTCAAGGCCATCGACCGCTCTCACGCGGCCACCCCGTTCTCCGTTGGCCAAGCCATCGAGGACGAGCTCCGCCTCCCCAACCACTGCCTGCGAGTGACGAAGCACCTCCCGAAGGACTTCTTCATCTTCTTCGACCATCCGTCGCATCGGGATCGCGCGGTGACCCTCGGGAGAATTTCCGTGGATGGAGCCACCTTCCTCCTCCAGGCTTGGAGGGAATCGGACCACGGCGTGCACCTTATCTACCCGCTCCATGTCCGCATTTGCATCGAGCGGATGCCGCTCCATCTCTGGTCCAGGGAGGAGGCAGAGGAGGTGCTAGGCCGCGACGTCCTCATCGACCGCCTGGACAGCCGCACTTACGCCCAGGAGAACACGCAGATCTTCAGCTGCTGGGTTTGGTGCAGAAGCATCGACCGCATCCCAAGCACCCACAGCTTCACCGTCTTCCCTGAGGGAGCCGGCCGCATCGAGGAGATGAACGGCTTTTCACCGCCGCGCCGCGATGTCGCCCCACCACCAGAGGGCATTCGCTTCGACGCCCTGATACACATCGACCTCCTTGAGGACTGGGCCGTGCGGGCGGCACGCTCCAGCTCAGGGGAGGAACTCCCTCGCCCGATCGTCCAGCCTTTCACCTGGCTAGTTGGCGAGGAGGATGGTGTGGCGACCAGACCCCATGCCCGCCGCCGCCTCTTGGAGAACTGCAGCGGAGGGCCTTCGGTGCAGCGCCGCAACGATAGAGAGGACGACCAGGATCGCCAACGCCGACAAGGGCGGGATGCTGCGCCTCGCCGTGACCTCCCTGGCCGCACTCCCCTGCCTTCCCAGGTGGGTCTGGGCGGCATCCGCCAGCGCAGCCGCACTCCGGACAGCAGGGGCCGCCAATGTGCTCCCACCCAAGATGTTGCTGCTAGCGAGACACTGCCCCCTCCTCCTCCGCTCCCGACGTTCGGCCCCCGCCCCCAGCGCTTCGACGTCGACACCATGACCCCCGTCACCGACAACTCTACGGCCCCGCTCCCGCCACCAACCCTGACGCCGGTTGAGGCGCCCCCGGCGGCGGTCAGCCCCTCCTCGTCCTCCAGCCAGGACCCCCTGGCTGACCTGCTGGCCGCAGACCACGGCGACGACGGGCACTGGGCCTCGCCGGAGCTAGACCCCATGTCGGACGAGCTGGAGGCCATCTGCGCCGCCACAGTGGCCTCCCCTCTGTCGTTTCTCTCCACTCCGGGAGGGCCTGCTGGCGGCGGGTGCCCGAGCTTCAGCCCATCTCCGCTCAGCAGAGCCTCGCCGCCATCTCAGGACGGCGCAATGGCGCAGCAGGTGCAAAACATGTCCATCACGGGTACCGACGACTTCCTGGACTCCCTCTTCGCCGCGCCGCCTGCCTCCATCCTGGGCGCCACTCCACCACGTCCGCCTATCAAAGGGCCATCCAAGGAGATGGCATCCGCCACGCCGCGCCGCAGCGCTCGACAGGCCAGCGCTCGACAGGCTGGGCTCCCAGCCACCCCGGTGGCACAGCGTGCCTCCATCCGCCTGGCCAAGGAGCTTGCAGCGATCGGAGACGAGGAGCAGAAGGCCTACGCTGCCGCAGCGGCCCTGGTGCAGCGCTTCAAGACGCCGCTCGACGACTCAGACGTGGATGGGCTTGCGGTGCTGACAAGGATCGACCGCGATGCCATCCTGCGCAACGCAGCGCAGTCTTCCGTCGCTAGAGGTGCCACCAAGGCACATTAGTTTGCCATGTATTGCAAGCTTTACTATCATAGGCGACGACCGGCCTTAAGCCGGACCAAGTTAGGTTTATTTAGGGTCCAGTGGTTTGTGCTCATGGGGCGATCATTCTGTGGCGGTTTTGTTGGGGATCGCCGCTTCCCCCTGTATGCTTGGATGGTGTTAATCTTAGTTAGTTTCGTCGCCATTACCTGGAGTTCTACTATGTGTCTCAATGAGTGACAACATTTGCCCAATTTTCTGCTGGAACGTCCGCGGCTTAAACAACCCTGCACGCCGCCTTGCTGTTTGCGAGCTCGCAACCTCTGCTAGGGCCGTGATCCTTTGTCTACAAGAGACAAAGCTAGACCTAATCAACGACTCTCTTGCCTGCGAAATAGCTGGACCCTCCCGACGCTCCTTCTTTTTCCTCCCGGCCGACGGAACAAGAGGAGGCGTAGCGCTCTTCTGGGATCCCTCCATCGTCCACATCACCAACCCGTCCATCCGACAGTTTTCCATCTCAGCATCGGTCACCATCCTGAGTTCCGGCGCCTCGTTCACCCTGTCAACCGTGTACGGGCCAGCGGAGGATGCAATCAAACCAACTATCCTGCAAGAAATGAAGGATCTCGTGCCGTCCGCCGGAGAGCCGTGGCTCATCGCGGGGGATTTTAATCTAATCTACGAAGCACGAGACAAGAACAACGACAACCTCTGTAGACGCCTTATGGGACAGTTCAGAGCGGCCCTTAATCAGGCTGAGCTGTTTGAGCTTCGCTGCTCCAACAGGAAATTTTCCTGGAGCAATGAAAGAGAGCTGCCCACCCTGGTAAACCTTGACCGCATTTTCTGCAATGCGGCCTGGGATGCCATCTTCTCCCCATGCGCTGTTCAGGCCCTCTCTACTTCACACTCAGATCACTGCCCCCTGATGCTATCCGGACTCAACACCCCTCCGCGCAAGGCACGCTTCCGTTTCGAAAACTTTTGGCCGCGTCACGAGGGCTTCCAGGAAACGGTGAATACGGCCTGGCATGAGCACGTCTTGGCTAGAAACCCGCTCGCACGGCTGCGGATCAAGTTGGGCCGTGCTAGCCGCGCCCTACGCCGATGGAGCAAAGAGCTCTTTAGCGACAACAAGCTGCAGCGCATGATGGCGTGTAACTCACACGTTCGTTGGGAACCCCAAGAGGAAGGTATGATGCGCACAGTAGCAAGTTTTCCCTCAGAAAGAAACCAAGGTTTAATCGAACCAGTAGGAGCCAAGAAGCACGTTGAAGGTTGATGGTCGCGAAATGTGATGCGGCGCAACACCAGGGATTCCGCGCCAACCTGCACAACACAACCCAAGTACTTTGTCCCAACGAAACAGTGAGGTTGTCAATCTCACCGGCTTGGTAACAAAGGATTAAGCGTATCGAGTGGAAGATGTTTGCAAAGAAAACAGTAAAACAAGTAGATTGTATGCTAAGTAAAGAATAGGACCGGGGTCCACAGTTCACTAGAGGTGTCTCTCCCATAAGATAAAGCATGTTGGGTGAACAAATTACAGTCGGGCAATTGACAAATAGAGAAAGGCATAACAATGCATATACATGATATGATAAATATAGTGAGATTTAATCCGGGCATTACGACAAAGTACATAGACCGCCATCCAACTGCATCTATGCCTAAAAAGTCCACCTTCAGGTTATCATCCGAACCCCATTCAGTATTAAGTTGCTAAGCAACAGACAATTGCATTAAGTATGGTGCGTAATGTAATCGACAACTACATCCTTAGACATAGAATCAATGTTTTATCCCTAGTGGCAACAACACATCACAACCTTAGAACTTTCTGTCACTGTCCCAGGTGTCAATGAAGGCATGAACCCACTATCGAGCATAAATACTCCCTCTTGGAGTTAAGAGTAAAAACTTGGCGAGCCTCTACTAATAACGGAGAGCATGCAAGATCATAAACAACACATAAACAATAGATTGATAATCACCATAATCATAGTACTCTCTATCCATCGGATCCCGACAAACACAACATATAGAATTACAGATAGATGATCTTGATCATGTTAGGCAGCTCACAAGATCCAACAATGAAGCACAACAAGGAGAAGACGACCATCTAGCTACTGCTATGGACCCATGGTCCAGGGGTGAACTACTCACTCATCACTCCGGAGGCGATCATGGCGATGAAGAGTCCTCCGGAGATGAATCCCCTCTCCGGCAGGGTGCCGGAGGCGATCTCCTGAATCCCCCGAGATGGGATTCGCGGCGGCGGCGTCTCCGGAAGGTTTTCCGTATCGTGGCTCTCGGTACTGGGGGTTTCGCGACGGCTTTAAGTAGGCGGAGGGTCAACGCGGGGGGCCACACGAGGGGCTAGGTCGGCGCGGCCAAGGCCTGGGCCGCGCCGCCCTACCCTCTGCCGCCTCGTGGCCCCACTTCGTTATCTCTTCGGTCTTCGGAAGCTTCGTGCAAAAATAGGACCCTGGGCGAAAGTTTCCAATTCCGAGAATATTTCTTTACTAGGATTTCTGAAACCAAAAACAGCAAAACAACAATCGGCTCTTCGGCATCTTGTTAATAGGTTAGTTCCGAAAATGCATAAATATGACATATAATGTGCATAAAACATGTAGGTATCATCAATAAAGTAGCATGGAACATAAGAAATTATCGATACGTTGGAGACGTATCAGCATCCCCAAGCTTAGTTCTGCTCGTCCCGAGCAGGTAAAACGATAACAAAGATAATTTCTGAAGTGACATGCCATCATAATCTTGATCATACTATTTGTAAACATATGTAATGAATGCAGCGATCAAAACAAAGGTAATGACATGAGTAAACAAGTGAATCATAAAGCAAAGACTTTTCATGAATAGTACTTCAAGACAAGCATCAATAAGTCTTGCATAAGAGTTAACTCATAAAGCAATAAATCAAAGTAAAGGTGTTGAAGCAACACATAGGAAGATTAAGTTTCAGCGGTTGCTTTCAACTTATAACATGTATATCTCATGGATATTGTCAACATAAAGTAATATAACAAGTGCAATATGCAAGTATGTAGGAATCAATGCACAGTTCACACAAGTGTTTGCTTCTTAAGGTGGAAGGAGATAGGTAAACTGACTCAACAATAAAAGTAAAAGAAAGGTCCTTCAAAGAGGAAAGCATCGATTGCTGTATTTGTGCTAGAGCTTTTATTTTGAAAACATGAAACAATTTTGTCAACGGTAGTAATAAAGCATATGAGTCATGAAAATTATATCTTACAAGTTGCAAGCCTCATGCATAGTATACTAATAGTGCCCGCACCTCGTCCTACTTAGCTTGGACTACGGATCTTTGCATGCCATGTTTCAACCAAGTGTCACAAAGGGGTACCTCCATGCCGCCTGTACAAAGGTCTAAGGAGAAAGCTCGCATTTTGGATTTCTCGCTTTTGATTATTCTCAACTTAGACATCCATACCGGGACAACATGGACAACAGATAATGGACTCCTCTTAAATGCATAAGCATGTAGCAATGATTATTATTCTCATATGAGATTGAGGATATATGTCCAAAACTGAAACTTCAACCATGATTCATGGCTTTAGTTAGCGGCCCAATGTTCTTCTCTAACAATTTTGCATGCTCCAACCACTAAAATGATAGATCCTTCAGACAAGACGGACATGCATAGCAACTCACATGATATTCAACAATAGTTGATGGCGTTCCCCAGAAGCATGGTTATCGCACAACAAGCAACTTAATAAAAGATAAAGTGCATAAGTACATATTCAATACTACGATAGTTTTTAAGGCTATTTTGTCCCATGAGCTATATATTGCAAAGGTGAATAATGGAATTTTAAAGGTAGCACTCAAGCAATTTACTTTGGAATGGCGGAGAAATACCATGTAGTAGGTAGGTATGGTGGACACAAATGGCATAGTAGTTGGCTCAAGGATTTTGGATGCATGAGAAGTATTCCCTCTCGATACAAGGTTTAGGCTAGCAAGGTTATTTGAAGCAAACTCAAGGATGAACAAGTGCAGCAAAACTCACATAAAAGACATATTGTAAACATTATAAGACTCTACACCGTCTTCCTTGTTGTTCAAAACTCAATACTAGATATTATCTAGACCTTAGAGAGACCAAATATGCAAATCAAATTTTAGCAAGCTCTATGTATTTCTTCATTAATGGGTGCAAAGCATATGATGCAAGAGCTTAAACATGAGCACAACAATTGCCAAGTATCACATTATCCAAGACATTTTAGAATTACTACATGTAGCATTTTCCAATTCCAACCATATAACAATTTAACGAAGAAGAAACTTCGCCATGAACATTATGAGTAAAGCCTAAGGACACATGTGTCCATATGCAACAGCGGAGCGTGTCTCTCTCCCACAAAGTGAATGCTAGGATCCATCTTATTCAAACAAAAACAAAAACAAAAACAAACCGACGCTCCAAGTAAAGAACACAAGATGTGACGAATAAAAATATAGTTTCAGGGGAGGAACCTGATGATGTTGTCGATGAAGAAGGGGATGCCTTGGGCATCCCCAAGCTTAGACGCTTGAGTCTTCTTAAAATATGCAGGGGTGAACCACGGGGGCATCCCCAAGCTTAGAGCTTTCACTCCTCTTGATCATAGTATATCATTCTCCTCTCTTGACCCTTGAAAACTTCCTTCACACCAAACTTCAAGCAAACTCATTAGAGGGTTAGTGCACAATTAATAATTCACACATTCAGAGGTGACACAATCATTATTTTCACTTCTGGACATTGCATAATGCTACTGGACATTAGTGGATCAAAGAAATAAATCCAACATAGCAAAAGAGGCAATGCGAAATAAAAGGCAGAATCTGTCAAAAACAGAACAGTCCGTAAAGACGAATTTAAAGCTGGCACCAGACTTGCTCAAATGGAAAAACTCAAAACTAATGAAAGTTGCGTACATATCTGAGGATCACGCTCGTAAATTGGCAGATTTTTTCGAATTTTCTACAGAAAACTGTGCCCAGATTCGTGACAGACAGCAATGCTGTTTCTGCGCAGCAATCCCAAATATAACATCAACTTTGACATAGAAACTTTACTTGGCACAAAAACATGATAAGGAGAGGTTGCTACAGTAGTAAACAACTTCCAAGACTCAACAAAACAAAAAATTGCTGTAGGTAAAAACATGGGTTGTCTCCCATAAGCGCTTTTCTTTAACGCCTTTCAGCTAGGCGCAGAAAGTGCAAATCAAGTAACATCGAGAGTAGAAGCATCAACATCATAGCTTGTTCTAATAATAGAATCAAAAGGCAACTTCATTCTCTTTCTAGGGAAGTGTTCCATACCTTTCTTGAGAGGAAATTGATATTTAATATTACCTTCCTCATATCAATAACAGCACCAACAGTTCGAAGAAAAGGTCTTCCCAACACAATTGGACAAGATGCATTGCATTCGATATCCAAGACAACAAAATCAACGGGGACAAGGTTATTGTTAACCGTAATATGCACATTATCAATCCTCCCAAAGGTTTCTTTTTAACATTATCGGCAAGATTAACATCCAAATAACAATTCTTCAATGGTGGCAAGTCAAGCATATCATAAATCTTTTTAGGCATAACAGAAATACTTGCACCAAGATCACATAAAGCATTACATTCAAAGTCATTGAATTTCATTTTAATGATGGGCTCCCAACCATCTTCTAACTTTCTAGGAATAGAAGTTTCAAGTTTTAGTTTCTCTTCTCTAGCTTTTATGAGAGCATTTGTAATATGTTTTGTAAAGGCTAAATTTATAGCACTAGCATTAGGACTTTTAGCAAGTTTTTGTAAGAACTTTATAACTTCAGAGATGTGGCAATCATCAAAATCTAAATCATTATGAGCTACAGCAATGGGATCATTGTTCCCAAGGTTGGAAAAAATTTCAGCAGTTTTATCACAAGCAGTTTCAGCAGTTTTAGCAATTTCAGGCAGTTTTGTACGCTTTGCACTAGGAGTAGAAACATTGCCAACACCAATTATTTTACCATTGATAGTAGGAGGTGCAGCAACATGTGGAGAATTAGCATTACTAGTGGTGGTAATAGTCCAAACTTTAGCTACATTATTCTCTTTAGCTAGTTTTTCATTTTCTTCTCTATCCCACCTAGCACGCAGTTCAGCCATTAATCTTATATTCTCATTAATTCTAACTTGGATGGCATTTGCTGTAGTAGTAATCTTATTATCAATATCATTATTAGGCATAACTTTCAATTTTAAAAGATTAACATCAGAGGCAAGCCTATCAACTCTAGAAGCAATAATATCAATTTTATCAAGCTTTTCCTCAACAGATTTGTTAAAAGCAGTTTGTGTACTAATAAATTCTTTAAGCATGGCTTCAAGACCAGAGGGTATACTCCTATTATTATTGTAAGAATTCCCATAAGAATTACCATAACCATTACCATTAGCAGAAGGATATGGCCTATAGTTATTACCAGAGTTGTTCCTATAAGCATTGTTGTTGAAATTATTATTTTTAATGAAATTCACATCAACATTTTCTTCTTGAGCAACCAATGAAGCTAAAGGAACATTATTAGGATCAACATTAGATCTACCATTCACAAGCATAGACATAATCACATCAATCTTATCACTCAAGGAAGAGGTTTCTTCAACAGAATTTACCTTCTTACCTTGTGGAGCTCTTTCCGTGTGCCATTCAGAGTAATTTATCATCATATCATCAAGAAGTTTTGTAGCCGCCCCCAATGTGATGGACATAAAGGTACCTCCAGCAGCTGAATCCAATAAATTCCGTGAAGAAAAATTTAGTCCTGCATAGAAGGTTTGGATGATCATCCAAGTAGTCAGTCCATGGGTTGGGCAATTCTTTACCAAAGTTTTCATTCTCTCCCATGCTTGAGCAACATGTTCAGTATCTAATTGTTTAAAATTCATTATGCTACTTCTCAAAGATATAATTTTAGCGGGAGGATAATATCTACCAATAAAAGCATCCTTGCATTTAGTCCATGAATCAATACTATTCTTAGGCAAAGATAGCAACCAATCTTTAGCTCTTCCTCTTAATGAGAAAGGAAATACTTTCAATTTAATAATATCACCATCTACATCTTTATACTTTTGCATTTCACAAAGTTCAACAAAATTATTGAGATGGGCAGCAGCATCATCAGAACTAACACCAGAAAATTGATCTCTCATAACCAAGTTCAGTAAAGCAGGTTTAATTTCAAAGAATTCTGCTGTAGTAGCAGGTGGAGCAATAGGTGTGCATAGGAAATCATTATTATTTGCATTTGTGAAGTCACACAACTTAGTATTTTCAAGAGTATTCATTTTAGCAACGGTAAATAAAACAAACTAGATAAAGTAAATGCAAGTAACTAATTTTTTTGTGTTTTTGATATAGAGAGCAAGACAATAAATAAAGTAAAACTAGCAACTAATTTTTTTGTGTTTTGTTTAGGTGCAGCAAACAAAGTAGTAAATAAAATAAAGCAAGACAAAAACAAAGTAAAGAGATTGAGAAGTGGAGACTCCCCTTGCAGCGTGTCTTGATCTCCCCGGCAACGGCGCCAGAAAAAGAGCTTGATGGCGTGTAACTCACACGTTCGTTGGGAACCCCAAGAGGAAGGTATGATGCGCACAGTAGCAAGTTTTCCCTCAGAAAGAAACCAAGGTTTAATCGAACCAGGGAGCCAAGAAGCACGTTGAAGGTTGATGGTCGCGAAATGTGATGCGGCGCAACACCAGGGATTCCGGCGCCAACGCGGAACCTGCACAACACAACAAGTACTTTGTCCCAACGAAACAGTGAGGTTGTCAATCTCACCGGCTTGCTGTAACAAAGGATTAAGCGTATCGAGTGGAAGATGTTTGCAAAGAAAACAGGTAAAACAAGTAGATTGTATGCTAAGTAAAGAATAGGACCGGGGTCCACAGTTCACTAGAGGTGTCTCTCCCATAAGATAAAGCATGTTGGGTGAACAAATTACAGTCGGGCAATTGACAAATAGAGAAAGGCATAACAATGCATATACATGATATGATAAATATAGTGAGATTTAATCCGGGCATTACGACAAAGTACATAGACCGCCATCCAACTGCATCTATGCCTAAAAAGTCCACCTTCAGTTATCATCCGAACCCCATTCAGTATTAAGTTGCTAAGCAACAGAAAATTGCATTAAGTATGGTGCGTAATGTAATCGACAACTACATCCTTAGACATAGAATCAATGTTTTATCCCTAGTGGCAACAGCACATCACAACCTTAGAACTTTCTGTCACTGTCCCAGGTGTCAATGAAGGCATGAACCCACTATCGAGCATAAATACTCCCTCTTGGAGTTAAGAGTAAAAACTTGGCCAGAGCCTCTACTAATAACGGAGAGCATGCAAGATCATAAACAACACATAAACAATAGATTGATAATCACCATAATCATAGTACTCTCTATCCATCGGATCCCGACAAACACAACATATAGAATTACAGATAGATGATCTTGATCATGTTAGGCAGCTCACAAGATCCAACAATGAAGCACAACAAGGAGAAGACGACCATCTAGCTACTGCTATGGACCCATGGTCCAGGGGTGAACTACTCACTCATCACTCCGGAGGCGATCATGGCGATGAAGAGTCCTCCGGGAGATGAATCCCCTCTCCGGGGCCGGAGGCGATCTCCTGAATCCCCCGAGATGGGATTCGCGGCGGCGTCTCGGAAGGTTTTCCGTATCGTGGCTCTCGGTACGGGGGTTTCGCGACGGAAGCTTTAAGTAGGCGGAGGGTCAACGCGGGGGGCCACACGAGGGGCCCAGGGGCTAGGTCGGCGCGGCCAAGGCCTGGGCCGCGCCGCCCTACCCTCTGGCCGCCTCGTGGCCCCACTTCGTTATCTCTTCGGTCTTCTGGAAGCTTCGTGCAAAAATAGGACCCTGGGCGAAAGTTTCGTCCAATTCCGAGAATATTTCTTTACTAGGATTTCTGAAACCAAAAACAGCAGAAAACAGCAACTGGCTCTTCGGCATCTTGTTAATAGGTTAGTTCCAGAAAATGCATAAATATGACATATAATGTGCATAAAACATGTAGGTATCATCAATAAAGTAGCATGGAACATAAGAAATTATCGATACGTTGGAGACGTATCACTGCACCTTGCCACGGAGATAGTTCTCCGGCTAGATGAGGCTCAGGACTCCCGCGCCCTGTCCACTCCTGTATTCCGCCTAAGAAAGGCGTTGAAGCTCAGGATTTTAGGCCTCGCCACCGTCGAGAGAGCTAGGCGGCGCCAACAATCCCGTCAAGTGTGGCTCAAAGAGGGCGACGCTAACACCCGCTTCTTCCATGTCAAGATCAATGCTAGGCGCCGACGCAACTTCATTCACCAATTTAGTTCTGAATCCGGGGTCCATATCACACACGGCGATAAGGAGAAAGCCCTGCATGATCATTTCTCGCAGGTCCTTGGCACGCCAGCAGACCGGTCTCGCTCGTTCGTGTGGCATGACTTGGACCTGCCGACCTTGCCCCCTGCGGGCATCGACAATCCCTTCTCGATGACGGAGATTTGGGAAGCTGTCAAGGACTCGCCAGCCGAGAAAGCGCCCGGGCCGGATGGCTTCACCGGGGTCTTCTATAGGAAATGCTGGCCGACGATCAAATGGGACATCATGGCAGCCTTCAACCACCTTTACCGCATGGCCGGTGGTAATTTTGCCGCTCTCAACTCCGCCTTCATCTGCCTCATTCCAAAAAAAGAACAGGCCCTCTCCGTCAACGACTTTCGGCCAATCAGCTTGCTACACTCCTTCGCCAAGCTCTTCTCAAAGGTTCTGGCAAGGAGGATCACACCCCTTATGGGGGACTTTATCTCACATGCCCAAAGTGCTTTCTTGAAGTCAAGATGCATCCACGACAACTACCTCTTCGTCAGCAACCTCGCCCGCGCCCTCCATCGGAAACGGAAGCCATCCCTCCTCCTCAAGCTAGACTTCGCTAAGGCGTTCGACTCGGTCTCTTGGGAATACTTGCTCGAGTTGCTACAACGCTTAGGTTTCTCGGCGCGATGGAGAGACTGGATTGCCCTCCTCTTGTCCTCGACCTCTTCAGCTGTGATCTTGAATGGCGCGGAAGGAGTGTCCTTCGGCCACAGGAGGGGCCTTCGGCAGGGAGACCCCTTGTCGCCCCTCCTGTTCATCATCGCCATTGACCCACTTCACAGGATCCTCCAGCGCGCCACGGACATTGGTGTCCTCTCGCCTCTGCCGTTGCGCGAGGCAAAACTTAGGGCAAGCCTCTATGCCGATGACGCCATCGTCTTCATGAACCCCATCAAGGATGAACTTCAGTCCCTCCTACGCATTCTCAAGGCTTTCGGAGAAGCCACGGGGTTGCGCATCAACATTGACAAATGCTCCATCTCAAGCATTAGGTGCGACGACATCGACCTTGACGAGGTACTCGCCCCCTTCAACGGTGAGAGAGTACAACTTCCGATCAAGTATCTTGGCCTCCCCCTCTTCTTCGGCCGACTACGCTTCTCGCACCTCCAACAAATCCTAGATCGGGCTCGGGCCAAGCTGGCGGGGTGGCGCGGCAAATGGATCAACGCAGGAGGCCGCCGCACACTTTCCATGTCCGTGCTAAGCACCCTTCCCATCTTTGCTCTGACCGCCCTCAAACTCCCAAAAAGGTTCTTCGTGGCGTTCAACAAAATACGCCGCCCCTTCACTTGGGGAGCTGAGGAAAACGACCTCGCCGACGGGAAGTGCAAGATTGCTTGGTCCAAGGTCTGCTCGCCGTTGGACCGAGGTGGCCTTGGGCTGCCAAACTTGTCGCTCTTCGGTCGCGCGCTTCGCCTTCGATGGCTGTGGTATGAGTGGACAGACCCTGGGCGACCTTGGGTGGGTATGCCCGTTCCTTGCGACCGCACAGACCGCGACCTCTTCGCGGCGGCCACACGCGTGCGCATCGGCGATGGCACCAAAGCCTCTTTCTGGGACTCGACATGGCTCGCAGACTCCCCGCTTCGGCTATCCTTCCCGCTACTCTACGCGCACTCCAGGCGCAAGTGGCGAACAGTGGCGCAATCACTGACCGACAACAGATGGGTTGCCGATCTCAGGCACAACCTAACAACGGCAATCTTGGAGGAATTCCTGCAGGTTTGGCGCTTGCTGCGGATCGCCAATACCGTACTCCAGCCCGGTGTACCCGACACCATCTCCTGGATACTCACGGCTGACGGCGTCTACTCCGCAAAATCAGCTTACAGGGTGCAATTTGAGGGTCGCACCCTAACCACCTTCAGACGTGATGTGTGGGGAACGTGGGCGCCGCCAAAACACAAATTCTTTGCGTGGCTTCTTTTCCACAATAGATTGTGGTGTGCTGATAGACTTCAGCAAAGGGAATGGCCCAATGGATACTTTTGTCCTCTTTGTAGGAGAAACCTTGAGACGTCCCAACATCTTATCACGGAGTGCCCTTTCTCTCGGGAGATTTGGACCACCATTGGTACATGGCCTCACTGTGACGGGGTTCTCAACGCTGCGCATAGTGCCACAAGCAGCATTACAACTTTCCGGGAGCAATGGCTAGAGGCGTCCCCAATGATCCATCGGAAAGGGGTCAGCTCACTCTTCCTTCTCACATGTTGGCACATCTGGCGAGAGCGAAACGAAAGAACTTTTCGCGACAAAGAGGGATCGGTCCAGCAGGTCATCTCCTTCATCAAAGATGAAGCCCAGGAGTGGGCGTTCGCTGGGGCAAAAGCCTTGCGCAAGCTCATGTTCGAGCCCCCATAAATTCTTTGCTGCCTCCTAGTTCCTAGTTCCTAGTTTTTTCTCATTTCTTTTATCTTTCATCCTCGCCCAAGGGCAACTTTGTATGCTATTTCTACCTGCTAATATATTGAGCCAGTGATTGCTAGACCTTTCAAAAAAAAAAGTCTGTACAATAACGGTAAGGTAGTTATACCTGCTTTAGGATATGTAATCGTTAATGCAAACAAGCATCTTTTCAATGTAGAGGCTGCGGGTCTCGTCCTCCATTTTGAAAAAAAAATGCAAACAAGCATCACATGTGTGATTTTAATTCCGGAGATAGCTAAACGATCTGGGTCTTCTTTATCTGGATTTTAATTGTCTTCCTTACTACACTTGAACGAATACTCGCTTATCTTAGTGTGTCTGAAAGACTTGCTGCATGGTTTGCTCTTGTCCACAATACTAATGTTTTTTATTCTTCCTATTATTCTTAGTGACATGCACCCATTCTTGTTTCTATTGAATCTCAATTTCGTAGGCCAAATCTTAAGAAACCGGGAGAATCATCATGTTTATGCTAGCCATGCCCATGTAGTACGAGTACGAGCTACCTGGTGGAATCGGGCCCATATCGTTGGACAGATCAATGTATCGGTAAAACAGGATTCGAGGTTGCATACGATTTTTGATATAAAAAAATGAAAATGTATCTACCCGAAATTTTCTTTCCGATTTCAACTCCCTCCGGATGTTTAGAAAAATTTTAGATTCTCAAATATCGAAAAGGAAACAGGACCATTTCAGGTTTTAGATTTCGGACAAAAATTTGAAAAAAAAAAGATGAAAAAATAAGCAGTGGCGAACAAGGCCATGGGGTGGCCACTGCTAACTTCCCGCACACGAAATTTAAATTGCCTTGGCCGGCCACTTACCCTTATCCCCACCCTCTTCCCTCCATTTCCTCCATCCTCTCCTCTTTCTCTCCTTCTCCTCCACTCCCTCCTCCTCCTCCTCCTCCTCCTCCTCCTCCTCCACTCCTTCTCCAACTCCGACCACCTCCTCCTCCTCCACTTCCTCCCCGTCCACTTTGGCTTCCTCCTCCTCCAAATACGGCATCCTCCTCCACTCCGGCCTCCTCTTCCACTCCCTCCTCCTCCAACTCTAGCCACCTCCTTCTCCTCCTCCACTCCTTGTCCAACTCTGGCCACCTCCTCCTCCTCCACTGCTTGTCCAACTCCGGCCACCTCCTCCTCCTCATCCACTCCTCCACCTCTCCTCCTTCTCCTCTTCCTCCTCTCCTTCCTTCCTCTTCTTCAGCTGCAAGTGGAGTTTCACATCACAGATAATGTAACAAGATGCATACTAGAACAAAAATATTGAAAAAAAAGCAAAAAAAATGAACAAAATCCAGATCCCAAATTCAAATTTTTACTACTAGCGCACCTCTTTTTCCGTAGTGGCGCACCTCGACCATATAGCAGTGGCACACCTGTAAATGGCGCATCACTGGTGCACCGCTGCTAACAGTTAGCATTGGTGTGATAGCTGCGCCACTGATAGCAAAATCAGTGCACCAGTGCTAAGGTTTTTTCTAGTAGTGGTAGGTAGGGGATGGTTACATTCATGTGCCCTCTGGTATAACACAAAACCTAACTATTTTTTGACATGACATATGCTCCCTCAAGTTCGGATCTACTGGCCAACCCCGTGACACCGCCGTAACATAGAGTCACAAACAATGCTATCGACCTCCTTCTTTCCCCTCTTAATCCAGTCCTTTCGTACTTTCTTCAACCGCAGCGGGTCACCAAGAGTAGGTGGGCTGTGCGCACTCGACGACCTATTTTTTCTTTGAGTGTAAAAGAACACAACAGTGATTTGGCGGCGCGCGGTAGGCTGTGAACTATTGATCTATCCAATGGTTACCCAGCGGGTAAGGGTACCCATAGGCGTAAAATTTTATACCTACGGGTATGGGTGTGGATAAAATTTTCTACCCACATGCTATATACTGGTATGGGTATGTTATTGCTCTACCCTAGTGTATCCTACTCATTGATATCCTTACTCCTCCGCATTTTCACATATCAATGGACGTGTTCACGCGAGTTATGCATGAGTTATGCTTATGGTGAATTCCTTTCACACCTCTTATGTACATGTGGTCCTCCAGCTGGTTGATCACTGGAGTACTAGCTTTGATGCATGCTACGTATAGGTTAATACTAATGTGCCTTTTCAGAACACCTTGGGCTGCATAGCATAAACAACCACTAGTGTACTGCAGATGGCCCCAAGTAATCATAATGTGATTGCCACCTAATTAACGAGAGCTACTCCTTAATTTCTATTTTCTTAGATATGGTAGATTATATTTTAAGACACTTTTTCTTGTTTTCCAGGCTCTAGTTGCTGCTTATCACTTTGTTTATGCCTTCTCTATCATGAGTAAATTCATTTCGTGGGACCAAATCTATAGAGGAGGATGGATAGATGTATATTGTTATATATTTAGGGTGCCTGGTTTTGGATTTGGAGACCAGATTTTTTGCCCAGTAAACTATAGCTACTGGCCAACGGTCTACATGTCGTGTGTGCATGTACTGCAGGCTAAAGTTATACTGAACACACCTCGAGCCCCCACTTTGATGAAAAAAATCATGAGACGCGACAGCTCCAGAAGACTAGAACGAGTGCAACGAAACAATTGATTAGCGACAACTAATTGTTAATTTATCGAAAAACTAATTGTTAATTTACTTATTGTGCGGCGTAAGTATCTGCCTGGAACGAGTGACCGGCATAGGGCGCTGTGCCGCTGAGGATGCAATGATTGATATTGGCTACTTTTGTGCAAAAAAAATATTGGCTACTTAGGTCTTGTGTTAAATAAGAAGTAAATAAATGAATTAGCTTTGACGATCATCATCAGCGTAGAGAGCCTTGACAAGCATCATCAGCATAGAGACTCGGGTATGGCTGCACGATCCTTTTTATTATTTGTAATATACCCCTATTTCTTAATATAAAAATTGCTCCAGAATCCAGATATATAAGAAAATTTGTTTTTTTCTTATCGTAGAGAGAAAATAAAATTGCTTTAACGATCATCATCAATGTAGAGAGCCTTGACGAGCATCATCAGCGTAGAGACTCGTATGTCTGCACGATCTTTTTTATTATTAGTAATATACCCCTATTTCTTAATAAAAAAATGCACCAGAATCCAGATAAGCAATATTCTTTTTTCTCTCCTAAAATTGCTTTGACGATCATCATCAGCGTAGAGAGCCTTGGCAAGCATCATCAGCATAGAGACTCGGGTACGTCTGCATGATCTTTTTTATTATTAGTAATATACCCCTATTTTTTAATAAAAAATTGCTCTAGAATCTAGGTAAGCAATTTTGTTTTTTCTCAAGAGAAGCACTTACCACAATACAAGCACCACTGTCAAACGCATAAACTGACATAACGCAAACTGGTCATCTGAGTGCTGAATTTTAAGACTGACAGCTTAGAGAATAGTTTGCTTTACGGTTACACATGTGCCATATGCTATAGTCCCTAATGGGTTCGAGGGTACAACCACTTTCTTAACCATCAACCACAAGTTGATATGTGTATCTTTTTAGTTCATGCTCATGATGAAATACAAGATTATGTGCAAAACATTTTTTGTGTGTGACTGCCGATAATTATTTTGACCATTCCCTCCAGTTCATAATGTAAGTGATGATTTGGACATGGTATGGTCTACGATGTGTAACTAGGAACAATATTTTATGTATATATACATATAAATGCCAACAGAAATATAACATTCTCAAACGTTTTTGAGAGATATCTATTTATATGAATTTTAGGTTTATAGTCGAACAGAACATTCAAAGTTCGATTGAGTGTATGTGGGATTTTACTCATCTGTGAACTATTGGGACGATGCTTTCTTAGCTTTAGATTAGGACAACGCTGGACTATATAATTACTACTAGTAGGCTGTTGTGTCGGACGAACTCATGCATGCATGAGGCTACTCACACATGATGTGTCACTTTTACTAACGAGACGTGGTGGCTGTAGATCAGGTCAGTGTGTAAATCATGAGATGAGACCAAAAGTCCAATAAACATGTCCATCAGAACAGTCGGCCACATATTAATTAACGTTAATTGATCATGTGGGATATATATAGCTATGTCTTTTTCCCTCTATATCTCTCAGCTTCCATTCTTATCAACAGTTGATAAGACAAATTTAAAAATAGTTGACAAGGCGCATGCCGTCATAGTCGACCAACCACCAATTCACGATTGTAAGAAATTTAGAAAGGGAAAAACACAAGTGATCTATTGTATGAATATGTGATGTATATTGTACTCCCTCTATTCAAAATAAGTGACACAGATTTATCTAGATCCACATTGTATACACACTAAAATGCGTCCAGATACGTAGATCTAGATGAATCTACGACAATTATGTTCGAACGGAGAAATACATGTTATACCTCGAAAAGCCCAAAAGTATTTTTCTCGTGTACGTCCTGCATTTGGCTATGCATGCACGACTTCGTGTGGCAGCGTAATGTGCATGTTCTGATCCGATACGTACTGGTCACACGCAGCTCACTTTCC
Source organism: Lolium multiflorum (assembly GCA_030979885.1). Classification (NCBI taxonomy): domain Eukaryota; kingdom Viridiplantae; phylum Streptophyta; class Magnoliopsida; order Poales; family Poaceae; genus Lolium; species Lolium multiflorum. The sequence goes on from CM061749.1 coordinate 308,023,842, forward strand.
CCCTCCCTTTCTCTCCTCTCGCTACAGTAGTTTGAGGGGTGCCTCTCCTTCGCCGGGCTGACCCGAGGCCACTCTCGCCGGCGCCGCCGGTCGAGATGAGCTAAGGGAAGCCGGCGGTTCTCGTAGTGTAAATACTAGGTGTAGGTGTGGCCTTAGCCGTCTTGATGCCGAGTGGAGTTCGCCGGTCGACTCGGGCCAGATCTGGCGATGGCTGCGGTTCTTCTTCCTCGTCGTCCTCGTCGGAGGGACGCGAATGGTGTTCGACGGCTACTCCAACAATAAGGAGCCCTGTAGTGGAGGCGGTGGTCAAGATCTGAGCCGCTGGGTCTTGATCAGGCTAGGGCTGATGCTTGCCCTCTCTCTGCTCCGATGGGTGGAGGGAGAAGGGGTAAGAAGCAGCGCCGTCTTCTTCTTCTTCTTCATCGAAGCTGCGGACTCGGGTTCTCCCCTCTATCTCGGCAGCACTGCTGAAGTTCCCCTGGCCGGCCGTGGAGGCGAGGTGGGGTTTCTTCGCGGAGCTGCAAGGTATGCCTCTTCTTTGCTCCTGGCCGGCCTTGGTGGCGAGGAGGAGCTGAAGCAGAGCATGCCGGTTCTGGATCGAGGGACAGGACCCGCTCATCTCTGTCGATGCAGCTGGTGCCTGAAGGTTGCTGGGCTACGACGTCTTCTTCCTTGCCATGGTGGTAAGAAGAAAGGCGACGGAGAGCCTCTCCCGGACCGTCCTCATCGACTTCTGCCTCAAAGGTGCTACGGAGTCTCTGTGTGGGAAGCTATTTTCTTGAGCAGCTCTTCGGCGGCACTTGGTTGCCGTCCGAAATCCAAGGCCACTTCGTGGCCTATCCTTTTGCCGGCGATGGATTTCGGCGAATCAACCTCCATTGTGAGGCCCTCCCTGAGGTTTGCAGTCGCATACTACGGCGGCGTAGAGGCAAGTGGTTCCATCCCCGCCTCTTCGCTTGACGGCGGCGTAGCAGACCTCTGGCTCAGCGGTGGGGAAAGAGAAGGACCTGATTGCGTTTCATTATCTTTTAGCGAGGTCTTTTCTGAAAATGCTAGGGACCTATATATATTTTTAGATCTTATGGAGTTCTTTGTAATATTTTGTACCTCCACTGTTTGGAATTAATGAGAAGCTTCCTGGCCCTTTGGGGCCCTCCTTGTTCCAAAAAAAAAAGATACGTACTGGTCACACATTTGATCTCGCAGGACATACACCACGCATTGCGTGCACATAGTGCTTGTGGTCAAGGAAATTAAGCTAGCTAGAGTAGATCCATAGCCAGATGTGCAACTTTTCAGCTTGAAATCTTGTCTATATTTTGCGTACGAGATTAAAGACATGCACAATATACAAGTCGACATCCATCATGGTCCATCACACCAACCATCACTGTATTATTGTTCAAAACAAAAAAATATCTCCAAACGACTTTTATGTGGTGGTAGTCCAGTAATGAATCTTCTCGACCCGGTTATAGATCAAAAGTTTGCCTTTTGTTCTTTTCAAATTGGCGTGACTTTAGGCCACATAAAATGGGTTTCGTGGGGCTAAGTCTGCACCACCTAGTTCAGTTAATAAGTGGTCAACATCGATTGTGACCTATCTGCTGGTCCTGATGTTTCGCTATTTGGTACTTCGGGAGCCTAACTTCAACTGGCTAGGAAAGTGGATGTATAATTCAGCCACTCATGTTTAAGTTTCGATGGACGTAGATTTAGTTTTTTATTATCTAATAAAAAAACATTGTTCCTTTAAAAAAAATCCAGTACTCCGTGGTGGACGAATCGTTTTAACCTCGTGGATATTGTGGGTGGTTTCTCAAATGGCTATCTATATCTGCAAAATAGAATTTACCCGTATCTGACAACATATGACGTTTTGACAACATATTTTAGCTTGAAAAAATGTTTTATATTGTGAGACAGAGTCACTAGCTTGGTGATTATAGTATCCATTAACGATTGATTTTCCATTTCTATCAGAATTGTTTGTCTTTCCATGGCGTATGATTTAATATGTGGTTTTCAAAGTCGAATAGCAACATATAAGTACTTATATCAACCCATGATAGGCATATATAAAGCCAATAGAGTTGTTCACGCACAATGGTGACTTTTACCTATGTGACTCGTACGGTGTGAAGACGGTATGAGGGTACAAAAACTTTGACACGCCATGAGATCATCGTACAAATCGATACAATTTAACACACAGAGACTGTAGGAACCATAGAGCCATGATTAAGAGGAACCAGATGCTCCTTTTCATAGATCAAAATAAAATCACAATACAATGTTGGTAAGAATCACTCGGAATATTTATTGCGTAAGCTTTGTAGCTTCAAGCTAATGTTTTGAACGAAAGTTTCTAGGAGATGAGGTTTTATAAGGAGGAGAACCAGATTAGGCCCACAAGGATAGAACGCCGCTATTATATTCCGCCCGGGGGGGGGGGGGGGGCGCACTCGGTCTCACATGCTGGCGTTTCACTCCAAGTGCATGCTACCAGTATACACTTAATGGTGGCATTCGATATTTCGGAACGCCGCTGTTATTAACAGTGGCTTTGCATTAAAGGGTTCCGCTACTAATTATACGATCCCGTCAAGCATATCTCTACCAGCTAGTGTATACATGGCTTATACTCTAGAACTTTCCATTAACTTAGAAGAGAGGGGAGAACTGTATACATAGAACTTACAACAAATATACTTTTCGGGAGGAAAATCGTGAAATAAGCCACTACAATTTAAATAGACTAGTAACCCAAAAGCAACAAACAATATAAACATGGACTCAATATTTGTATACGTGAGCACTTGAATATGGGAGGTGGAATTGCACATCCACTCTTCTAAACTTGATAGTTCGGCCCACTTTCTCTTGAGGCCTCCATGAAATGTAGGACAACTCGACTATGATGGCATTGACGCCGTCGCTTGAGGCCTCCTCAGCTCGCTTCTCTAGGGTGGTAGGTGCGCGTAGGTCGTCCTCAACGCTGGCGTTGTCGCCCCAATCCTCCTCGCTGCTCGCCGTGGGGCTAGGAGGGTACCTCTCTGATACGTCTCCAACGTATCGATAATTTCTTATGTTCCATGCTACTTTATTGATGATACCTACATGTTTTATACACATTATGTGTCATATTTATGCATTTTCCGGAACTAACCTATTGACGAGATGTCCAGTTCTGTTTTCTGCTTTTTTTGGTTTCAGAAATCTAGTAACGAAATATTCTCGGAATTGGACGAAATCAACGCCCAGGTTCCTATTTTGCCCGGAAGCATCCAGAACCCGAGAGCCACCGAGAGGAGCCCGGTGGGCCCAGATGATAGGGTGGCGCGGCCGGGCTGGGCCCGCGCCACCCTGGTGTGTCGCCCCCCCCTCTGCGCCTCTTCGCCTATTTAAAGCCTCCGTCGCGAAAACCCTATTACGGAGGACGAAACCCACGAAACCTTCCAGAGCCGCCGTCATCGCGAAGCCAAGATCCGGGGGACAGAAGTCTGTTCCGGCACCTGCCGGAGCGGGGAAGTGCCCCGGAAGGCTTCTCCATCGACACCGCTGCCATCTCCACCGCCATCTTCATCACCGCTGCTGCTCCCATGAGGAGGTAGTAGTTCTCCATCGAGGGCTGTACCGGTAGCTATGTGGTTCATCTCTCTCCTATGTAGTTCAATACAATAATCTCATGAGCTGCCTTACATGATTGAGATTCATATGATGATGCTTGTAATCTAGATGTCATTATGCTAGTCAAGTGGGTTTTACTTATGTGATCTCCGGAGACTCCTTGTCCCACGTGTGTAAAGGTGACAGTGTGTGCACCGTGTGGGTCTCTTAGGCTATATTTCACGAAGTACTTATTCACTGTTGAAGAGCGTAGTGAAGTGCTTATTTATATCTCTTTATGATTGCAATGTGCATCGTATCACAATTTATCTATGTGCTACTCTAGCAAAGTTATTAAAGTAGTTTTATTCCTCCTGCATGTGTGCAAAGGTGACAGTGTGTGCACCGTGTTAGTACTTGGTTTATGCTATGATCATGATCTCTTGTAGATTGCGAAGTTAACTATTGCTATGATAATATTGATGTGATCTATTCCTCCTACATATGCATGAAGGTGACGGTGTGCATGCTATGCTAGTACTTGGTTTAGTCTTTTGATCTATCTTACACTTAAGGTTACCTAAACATGAGCATTATTGTGGAGCTTGTTAACTCCGGCATTGAGGGTTCGTGTAATCCTACGCAATGTGTTCATCATCCAACAAAAGTGTAGAGTATGCATTTATCTATTCTGTTATGTGATCAATGTTGAGAGTGTCCACTAGTGAAAGTCTAATCCCTAGGCCTTGTTCCTAAATACTGCTGAGTTACTACTGCTTGTTTCTGTTTTACTGTGTTACTACTGCTGCAATACTACCACCATCAACTACACGCCAAAAGCTATTTTGGCACCGTTGCTACTGCTCATATATATTCATACCACCTGTATTTCACTTTCTCCGAACTAGTGCACCTATTTGGTGTGTTGGGGACACAAGAGACTTCTTGCTTTGTGGTTGCAGGGTTGCATGAGAGGGATATCTTTGACCTCTTCCTCCCTGAGTTCGATAAACCTTGGGTGATCCACTTAAGGGAAAACTTGCTGCTGTTCTACAAACCTCTGCACTTGGAGGCCCAACACTGTCTACAGGAAAGGAGGGGAACGTAGACATCAAGCTATTTTCGCGCCGTTGCCGGGAGGGAAAGGTAAAAGGTACTCACACTCCGGACCTCGGCTACTAAGCTATTTTCCGGCGCCGTTGTAAGTACTCGAAGCTATTTCCTTTAGACTCGCAATTGCGACATTTGGTTTCTTGTTTACACTAGTTAGGCATAATGGAAAACAACAAAAATATGAGAGATCTTTATGAACTTTATCTTGAATTAGGACATGATGTGTTTGAAGAAAGAATTAAGAAACCCATGGAACTTTATATGCATGCTAATGGGAATGTTATTACTATGAATGCTTTGAACACCATTGTTGCTAATGTTATGGAAAATTCTAAGCTTGGGGAAGCTGGTTTTGATGAGCATGATATTTTTAGTCCCCCAAGCATTGAGGAGAAAATTTACTTTGATGATACTTTGCCTCCCATTTATGATGATTATAATGATAGTAGTCTTTTGTTACCACCTGTTATGGAGGATAAATTTGATTATGATTACAATATACCTCCTATATTTGATAGCTACTTTGTTGAATTTGCTCCCACTACAATTAATAAGAATGACTATGCTTATGTTGGGAGTAGTAATTATTTTATGCATGAGACTCATGATAAGAATGCTTTATGTGATAGTTATATTGTTGAGTTTGCTCATGATACTACTGAAAGTTATTATGAGAGAGGAAAATATGGTTGTAAAAATTTTCATGTTACTAAAACACCTCTCTATGTGCTGAAATTTTTGAAGCTACACTTGTTTTATCTTCCTATGCTTGTTACTTTGCTCTTCATGAACTTGTTTATTTACAAGATTCTTATGCATAGGAAGCATGTTAGACTTAAATGTGTTTTGAATTTGCCTCTTGATGCTCTCTTTTGCTTCAAATACTATTTCTTGAGGGCATCATTAAAACTGCTGAGCCCATCTTAATGGCTATAAAGAAAAGAACTTCTTGGGAGATAACCCATGTGTTATTTTGCTACAGTACTTTGTTTTATATTTGTGTTTTGGAAGTTGTTTACTACTGTAGCAACCTCTCCTTATCTTAGTTTTGTGTTTTGTTGTGCCAAGTAAAGTTTCTATGTCAAAGTTGATGTCATATTTGGGATCGCTGCGCAGAAACAGCATTGCTGTCTGTCACGAATCTGGGCATAGTTTTCTGTAGAAAATTCGAAAAAATCTGCCAATTTACGAGCGTGATCCTCAGATATTTACGCAACTTTCATTAGTTTTGAGTTTTTCCATTTGAGCAAGTCTGGTGCCAGCTTTAAATTCGTCTTTACGGACTGTTCTGTTTTTGACAGATTCTGCCTTTTATTTCGCATTGCCTCTTTTGCTATGTTGGATTCGTTTCTTTGATCCATTAATGTCCAGTAGCTTTATGCAATGTCCAGAAGTGTTGAGAATGATTGTGTCACCTCTGAACATGTGAATTTTGATTGTGCACTAACCCTCTAATGAGTTTGCTCGAAGTTTGGTGTGAAGGAAGTTTTCAAGGGTCAATAGAAGAGGGTGATATAATGAGATCGAGAAGAGTGAAAGGTCTAAGCTTGGGGATGCCCCGGTGGTTCATCCCTGCATATTTTAAGAAGACTCAAGCATCTAAGCTTGGGGATTCCCAAGGCATCCCCTTCTTCATCGACAACTTATCAGGTTTCTTCTAGTGAAACTATATTTTTATTCCATCACATCTTATGTATTTTACTTGGAGCGTCTGTGTGCTTTTATTTTTGTTTTGTTATCTTAGTTCTCTGAATAAGTTCATCCTTGTGTGGGAGAGAGACACGCTCCGCTGGTTCGTATGAACACATGTGTTCTTAGCTCATAATATTCATGGCGAAGTTTCTTCTTCGTTAAATTGTTATATGGTTGGAATTGGAAAAATGCTACATGTAGTAATTGGTAAAATGTCTTGGATAATGTGATACTTGGCAATTGTTGTGCTCATGTTTAAGCTCTTGCATCATATACTTTGCACCTATAGTGAAGAAATACATAGAGCATGCTAAAATTTGGTTTGCATAATTGGTCTCTCTAAGGTCTAGATAATTTCTAGTATTGAGTTTTGAACAACAAGGAAGACGGTGTAGAGTCTTATAATGTTTACAATATGTCTTTTATGTGAGTTTTGCTGCACCGGTTCATCCTTGAGTTTGCTTCAAATAACCTTGCTAGCCTAAACCTTGTATCGAGAGGGAATACTTCTCATGCATCCAAATCCTTGAGCCAACCACTATGCCATTTGTGTCCACCATACCTACCTACTACATGGTATTTCTCTGCCATTCCAAAGTAAATTGCTTGAGTGCTACCTTTAAACAATTCAAAAGTTACTACCTCTTATTTGTGTCAATGTTTTATAGCTCATGAGGAAGTATGTGGTGTTTTATCTTTCGATCTTGTCATTTACTTTTGACAGACTTTCACAATGGACTAGTGGCTTCATCCGCTTATCCAATAATTTTACAAAAAGAGCTGGCAATGGTTCCCAGCCTCAATTAATTAACTTGCATTAATAATTCTCTTCACATGTTTTGCTCTGATCTATCAGTAAGCAACTTAATTTTGCAAATAGACACTCCTCCATGGTATGTGAATGTTGGAAGGCACCCGAGGATTAGCCATGGCTTGTGTAAGCAAAAGGTTGGGAGGAGTGTCATCCATAAATAAAGAAAAACTAAACTAAAGTACATGTGTAAACAAAAGAGAAGAGGGATGATCTACCTTGCTGGTAGAGATAACGTCCTTCATGGGAGCCGCTCTTGAAAGTCTGGTTGATGAGGTAGTTAGAGTGCCCACTACCATTCGTTGACAACAACAAACACCTCTCAAAATTTTACTTTTATGCTCTCTTTATGTTTTCAAAATAAAAGCTCTAGCACAAATACAGCAATCGATGCTTTCCTCTTTGAAGGACCTTTCTTCTACTTTTATTGTTGGGTCAGTTTACCTATCTCTCTCCACCTCAAGAAGCAAACACTTGTGTGAACTGTGCATTGATTCCTACATACTTGCATATTGCACTTATTATATTGTTTTGCATTGACAACTATCCATGAGATATACATGTTACAAGTTGAAAGCAACCACTGAAACTTAATCTTCCTTTGTGTTGCTTCAATACCTTTACTTTGATTTATTGCTTTATGAGTTAACTCTTATGCAAGACTTATTGATGCTTGTCTTGAAGTGCTATTCATGAAAAGTCTTTGCTTTATGATTCATTGTTTACTCATGTCATTACCATTGTTTTGATCGCTGCATTCATTACATATGTTTACAATAGTATGATCAAGGTTATGATGGCATGTCACTTAAGAAATTATCTTTGTTATCGTTTTACCTGCTCGGGACGAGCAGAACTAAGCTTGGGGATGCTGATACGTCTCCAACGTATCGATAATTTCTTATGTTCCATGCTACTTTATTGATGATACCTACATGTTTTATACACATTATATGTCATATTTATGCGTTTTCCGGAACTAACCTATTGACGAGATGTCAAGTGCCGTTCTGTTTTCTGCTGTTTTTGGTTTCAGAAATCCTAGTAACGAAATATTCTCGGAATTGGACGAAATCAACGCCCAGGTTCCTATTTTGCCCGGAAGCATCCAGAACACCCGAGAGCCACCAGAGGAGCCCTGGTGGGCCGGATGATAGGGTGGCGCGGCCAGGGCTGGGCCGCGCCACCCTATGGTGTGGTCGCCCTTTGACCCTCCTGCGCCGCCTCTTCGCCTATTTAAAGCCTCCGTCGCGAAAACCCTGTTACGGAGGACGAAACCCACAGAAACCTTCCAGAGCCGCCGTCATCGCGAAGCCAAGATCTGGGGGACAGGAGTCTCTGTTCCGGCACCCTGGGAGCGGGGAAGTGCCCCCGGAAGGCTTCTCCATCGACACCGCTGCCATCTCCACCGCCATCTTCATCACCGCTGCTGCTCCCATGAGGAGGTAGTAGTTCTCCATCGAGGCTCGGGGCTGTACCGGTAGCTATGTGGTTCATCTCTCTCCTATGTACTTCAATACAATAATCTCATGAGCTGCCTTACATGATTGAGATTCATATGATGATGCTTGTAATCTAGATGTCATTATGCTAGTCAAGTGGGTTTTACTTATGTGATCTCCGGAGACTCCTTGTCCCACGTGTGTAAAGGTGACAGTGTGTGCACCGTGTGGGTCTCTTAGGCTATATTTCACGAAGTACTTATTCACTGTTGAAGAGCGTAGTGAAGTGCTTATTTATATCTCTTTATGATTGCAATGTGCATCGTATCACAATTTATCTATGTGCTACTCTAGCAAAGTTATTAAAGTAGTTTTATTCCTCCTGCATGTGTGCAAAGGTGACAGTGTGTGCACCGTGTTAGTACTTGGTTTATGCTATGATCATGATCTCTTGTAGATTACGAAGTTAACTATTGCTATGATAATATTGATGTGATCTATTCCTCCTACATATGCATGAAGGTGACAGTGTGCATGCTATGCTAGTACTTGGTTTAGTCTTTTGATCTATCTTACACTTAAGGTTACCTAAACATGAGCATTATTGTGGAGCTTGTTAACTCCGGCATTGAGGGTTCGTGTAATCCTACGCAATGTGTTCATCATCCAACAAAAGTGTAGAGTATGCATTTATCTATTCTGTTATGTGATCAATGTTGAGAGTGTCCACTAGTGAAAGTCTAATCCCTAGGCCTTGTTCCTAAATACTGCTGAGTTACTACTGCTTGTTTACTGTTTTACTGTGTTACTACTGCTGCAATACTACCACCATCAACTACACGCCAGCAAGCTATTTTCTGGCACCGTTGCTACTGCTCATATATATTCATACCACCTGTATTTCACTATCTCTTCGCCGAACTAGTGCACCTATTTGGTGTGTTGGGGACACAAGAGACTTCTTGCTTTGTGGTTGCAGGGTTGCATGAGAGGGATATCTTTGACCTCTTCCTCCCCGAGTTCGATAAACCTTGGGTGATCCACTTAAGGGAAAACTTGCTGCTGTTCTACAAACCTCTGCACTTTGAGGCCCAACACTGTCTACAGGAAAGGAGGGGGGAACGTAGACATCACTCTCCAACGTAGCTTCGCTAATCTGGAACTAGGTGCCGGGAGGGGCGGTGCGGCGACTCATGGCTATGAATGTGGCCTGGCCGAGTCCTCGGTGATACGTCTCAAACGTATCTATAATTTCTTATGTCCCATGCTACTTTTATGACAATACTTGAATGTTTTATACATACTTTACAGCATTATTATACATTTTCGGGCACTAACCTATTAACAAGATGCCGAAGTGTCAGTTGCTGTTTTCTGTTGTTTTTGGTTTCAGAAATCCTAGTAAGGAAATATTCTCGGAATTGGACGAAATCAACGCCCAGGGTCATATTTTTACACGAAGCTTCCAGAAGACCGAGGGGGAAAGGAAGTGGGGCCACGAGGTGGCCACACACCAGGGCGGCACGGCCCAGGCCTGGCCGCGCCGGCCTAGTGTGTGGGCCCCTCGCGTCGCCCGACCTACCCTCGCCTACAAATAGCCTTCGTCGCGAAACCCCATGTACCGAGAGCCACGATACGGAAAACATTACTGAGGCCGCCGCCGCCCATCTCGGAGGATTCAGGAGATCGCCTCCGGCACCCTGCCGGAGAGGATCACCGGAGGGGCTCTACATCATCATGCCCGCCTCCGGATTGATGCGTGAGTAGTTCATCCTTGGACTATGGGTCCATAGCAGTAGCTAGATGGTTGTCTTCTCCGTTTGTGCTATCATTGTTTAGATCTTGTGAGCTGCCTAACATGATCAAGATCATCTATTTGTAATGCTACATGTTGTGTTTGGCGGGATCCGATGAATATAGAATACTATGTTAAGTTGATTATCAATCTATCATATATGTGTTGTTTATGTTCTTGCATGCTCTCCGTTGCTAGTAGAGGCTCTGGCCAAGTTGATACTTGTAACTCCAAGAGGGAGTAATTATGCTCGATAGTGGGTTCATGCCTCCATTGAATCTGGGATCGTGACAATAGGTTCTAAGGTTGTGGATGTGCTGTTGCTACTAGGGATAAAACATCGATGCTTTGTCTAAGGATATTTGTGTTGATTACATTACGCGCCATACTTAATGCAATTATCTGTTGTTTACAACTTAATACTGGAAGGGGTTCGGATGATAACCTGAAGGTGGATTATTTAGGCATAGATGCATGCTGGATAGCGGTCTATGTACTTTGTCGTAATGCCCTGATTAAATCACATAGTAATCATCATTGATATGTATTGAATCTTTATTTGTCAATTGCCCGCCTGTAATTTGTTCACCCAGAATGTTAGTTATCTTATTGGAGAGACACCTCTAGTGAACTGTGGACCCCGGTCCATTCTTTTACATCTGAATACATTCTACTGTTCTTTACTGTTCTTTGCAAACAAACACCATCTTCCACTCGATACGCTTAATCCTTTGTTTTCAGCAAGCCGGTGAGATTGACAACCTCACTGTTACGTTGGGGCAAAGTACTTTGATTGTGTTGCAGGTTCCACGTTGGCGCCGGTTTCACTGGTGTTGCCGCACTACATTCCTCCACCAACAACCTTCACGTGCTTCTTGGCTCCTACTGGTTCGATAACCTTGGTTTCATACTGAGGGAAACTTGTGTGCATCATACCTTCCTCTTGGGGTTCCCAACGGACGTGTACATCTACGCGCATCAAGCTCTTTTTCTGGCGCCGTTGCCGGGGAGATCAAGGCACGCTGCAAGGGGAGTCTCCACATCCAATCTCTTTACTTTGTTTTTGTCTTGCTTTACTTTACTTTATTTTTGCTTCTTTATATATCAAAAAACACAAAAAAATTAGTTACTTGCATTTAATTTATTTTTTTATCATGTCTAGTTTCTTGTTTTTATTTTCACTAGTTAGGCTTAATGAAAAACAACAAAAAAATTAGAGATCTTTATGAACTTTATCTTGAATTAGGACATGATGTGTTTGAAGAGAAAATTAAAAAACCCATGGAACTTTGTTTGCAAAATAGTTGTAGCAATGTTATTAGCATGAACTCTTTGAACACCATTATTGCTAAAGCTATGGAAGAATTTAAGCTTGGGGAAGCTGGTTTTGAGGAGCATGATATTTTTAGTCCCCCAAGCATGGAGGAGAAAATTTACTTTGATTATACTTTACCTCCTATATATGATGCTTGCAATAATGAATATGATATTTTCAGTCCACCTACTATTGAGGAGAAAATTAATTATGATTACAATATGCCTCCTATATATGATGATTATGGTGATGAGAATAATAATGATAGCTATTTTATTGAATTTGCTCCCACTACAACTAATAAAATTGATTATGCTTATGTGGAGAGTAATAATTTTATGCATGTAGCTCATGACAAGAATGTTGTATGTGATAGTTATATTGTTGAGTTTGTTCATGATGCTACTGAAAGTTATTATGAGAGAGGGAAACATGGTTATATGCATCTTAATAATATTAAGTTTCCCCTCTTTATGTTGAGAATCTTGAAATTGCGCTTGTGTTGCTTTTCTATGCTTGCCACTTTGTTCTTCATGAATTTATTTGTGTACAAGATTCCTTTTCATAGGAAGTGGGTTAGGCTTAAATTTGTTTCATACTTGCTTTTTGATGCTTCATCTCTTGATGTTACTTGATTTGCACTTTCTGCGCCTAGCTGAAAGGCGTTAAAGAAAAGCACTTCTTGGGAGATAACCCATGTTTTATTTTATTTACTGTATTGTTGAGTCTTGGAAGTTGTTTACTACTGTAGCAACCTCTCCTTATCATGTTTTTGTGCCAAGTAAAGTTTCTATGCTAAAGTTGATGCTAGATTTGGATCGCTGCGCAGAAACAGCATTGCTGTCTGTCACGAATTCTACAGAGATCTCTGTAAAAAATCAAAAAATCTGAAAATTTACGAGCGTGATCCTCATATATGTACGCAACTTTCATTAGTTTTGAGTTTTTCCATTTAAGCAAGTTAAGTGCCCCTGCCAGATTCGTCTTTACGGACTGTTCTGTTTTTGACAGATTCTGCATTTTATTTCGCATTGCCGCTTTTGCTATGTTAAATGAGTTTCTTTGTTCCATTAACTTTCAGAAGCTTTGTGCAATGTCCAGAAGTGTTAAGAATGATTGTGTCACCTCTGAATGTGTGAATTTGTAATTATGCACTAACCCTCTAATGAGTTTACTTGAAGTTTGTTGTGGAGGAAGTTTTCAAGGGTCAAGAGAAGAGGATGATATACTATGATCAAGAAGAGTGAAAGGTCTAAGCTTGGGGATGCCCCGGTGGTTCATCCCTGCATATTTTAAGAAGACTCAAGCATCTAAGCTTGGGGATGCCCAAGGCATCCCCTTCTTCATCGACAACATTATCAGGTCACTTCTAGTGAAACTATATTTTTATTCCATCACATCTTATGTTCTTTACTTGGAGCGTCGGTTTGATTTTATTTTTGTTTTGTTTTGAATAAAGTTGGATCCCACCATCCTTATATTGGAGATATTACGCTCCGCTTTTTCATATGGAACACTTGTGTTCTTAATTGTGCTTTAATGTTCATGGCGAAGGCTGAAATTGCTTCGTTAAATTGCTATTTGGTTGGAATTAGAAAATGCTGCATATGGTTTGGAATAACTTGGCAATTGTTTGAGCTCTCATAGATCATGTTTAAGCTCTTGCATCATGTAGTTTAATCTATTAATGAAGAACTACCGTAGAGCTTGTTTAATTTGGTTTGCATGATTGGTCTCTCTAAGTCTAGATATTTTCGGGTAAAGTGTTTGAACAACAAGGAAGACAGTGTAGAGTCTTATAATGCTTGCAATATGTTCTTATGTAAGTTTTGCTGTACCTGTTCATACTTGTGTTTGCTTCAAACAACCTTGCTAGCCCAAACCTTGTACTGAGAGGAAATGCTTCTCGTGCATTGATACGTCTCAAACGTATCTATAATTTCTTATGTTCCATGCTACTTTTATTACAATACTTGAGTGTTTTACACATACTTTACAGCGTTATTTTACATTTTCCGGCACTAACCTATTAACAAGATGCTGAAGTGCCAGTTCTTGTTTTCTGCTGTTTTGGTTTCAGAAATCCTAGTAAGGAAATATTCTCGAATTGGACGAAATCAACGCCCAGGGTCCTATTTTTGCACGAAGCTTCCAGAAGACCGAAGAGGAGACGAAGTGGGGCCACGAGGTGGCGACACACCAGGGCGGCGCGGCCCTGGCCCTGGCCGCGCGGCCTGTGGTGTGGGCCCCTCGTGACGCCCTTTGACCTACCCTTCCGCCTACTTAAAGCCTCCGTCGCGCACATGCAAGGCCACGATACGGAAAACATTCTGAGAGGCCGCCGCCGCCAATCCCATCTCGGGGGATTCAGGAGATCGCCTCCGGCACCCTGCCGGAGAGGGGAATCATCACCGGAGGGGCTCTACATCATCATGCCCGCCTCCGGATTGATGTGTGAGTAGTTCATCCTTGGACTATGGGTCCATAGCAGTAGCTAGATGGTTGTCTTCTCCGCTTGTGCTTTCATTGTTATAGATCTTGTGAGCTGCCTAACATGATCAAGATCATCTATTTGTAATGCTACATGTTGTGTTTGGTGAGATCCGATGAATAGAATACTATGTTAAGTTGATTATCAATCTATCATATATGTGTTGTTTATGTTCTTGCATGCTCTCCGTTGCTAGTAGAGGCTCTGGCCAAGTTGATACTTGTAACTCCAAGAGGGAGTAATTATGCTCGATAGTGGGTTCATGCCTCCATTAAATCTGGGACAGTGACAGAAAGTTCTAAGGTTGTGGATGTGCTGTTTCTACTAGGGATAAAACATTGATGCTTTGTCTAAGGATATTTGTGTTGATTACATTACGCACCATACTTAATGCAATTATCTGTTGTTCGCAACTTAATACTGGAAGGGGTTCGGATGATAACCTGAAGGTGGATTATTTAGGCATAGATGCATGCTGGATAGCGGTCTATGTACTTTGTCGTAATGCCCTGATTAAATCACATAGTAATCATCGTTGATATGTATTGAATCTTTATTTGTCAATTGCTCCCCAACATGTTAGTTATCTTATTGGAGAGACACCACTAGTGAACTGTGGACCCCGGTCCATTCTTTTACATCTGAATATATTCTACTGCTTTTACTGTTCTTTGCAAACAAACACCATCTTCCACTCGATACGCTTAATCCTTTGTTTTCAGCAAGCCGGTGAGATTGACAACCTCACTGTTTACGTTGGGGCAAAGTACTTTGATTGTGTTGTGCAGGTTCCACGTTGGCGCCGGTTTCACTGGTGTTGCGCCGCACTACATTCCTCCACCAACAACCTTCACGTGCTTCTTGGCTCCTACTAGTTCGATAACCTTGGTTTCTTTCTGAGGGAAAACTTGCCGCTGTGCGCATCATACCTTCCTCTTGGGGTTCCCAACGGACGTGTACATCTACGCGCATCATGCATCCAAACACCTTGAGCCAAAACCTATGCCATTTGTGTCCACCATATCTACCTACTATGTGGTATTTTCTGCCATTCCAAAGTAAATTACTTGAGTGCTACCTTTAAAATTTCATTCCTTTATCTTTGCAATATATAGCTCATGGGACAAATAGCTTAAAAACTATTGTGGTGATGAATATGTAGTTATGTGTCTTAGTTCTTATAAGTTGCTTGTTGAGCGGTAACCATGTTTCTGGGGACGCCATCAACTTTTTACCTTTGTTGGATATCATGTGAGATGCTATGCATGTTCGTCTTGTCTGAAGTAAGTGCGATTTCATGATCAAATGGTTTGAGTATGCATATGTTAGAGAAGAACATTGGGCCGCTAACTAAAGCCATGTATCATGGTGGAAGTTTCAGTTTGGACATACAACCTCAATCTCTTATGAGAATACTAACTGTTGTTGAATGCTTAAGCATTAAAAGAGGAGTCCATTATCTGTTGTCTATGTTGTCCCGGTATGGATGTCTAAGTTGAGAATAATCAAAAGCGAGAAATCCAATGCGTGCTTTCTCCTTAGACATTTGTACAGGCGGCATAGAGGTACCCCTTTGTGACACTTGGTTGAAACATATGTTATGCGATGATAATCCGTGTTTTCCGAGCTAAGTAGGACAAGGTGCGAGCACTATTAGTACTCTATGCATGAGACTTGCAACTTGTAGGAAGTATTATGCATAGCACATATGAATTATTACTACCGTTGACAAAATTGTTTCTATGTTTTCAAAACAAAAGCTCTAGCACAAAAATAGTAATCCATGCTTCCCTCTGCGAAGGGCCAATCTTTTACTTTATTGTTGAGTCAGTTTACCCACTTCTTTCTATCTTAGAAGCAAACACTTGTGTTAACTGTGTGCATTGATTCTTACATGTTTACTTATTGCACCTGTTATACTTACTCTATGTTGACAAATATCCATGAGATATATATGTTAC
Organism: Lolium multiflorum; assembly: GCA_030979885.1. NCBI lineage: Eukaryota > Viridiplantae > Streptophyta > Magnoliopsida > Poales > Poaceae > Lolium > Lolium multiflorum. The sequence goes on from CM061749.1 coordinate 308,040,071, forward strand.
AAGTTGAAAGCAATTGCTGAAACTTAATCATCCTTTGTGTTGCTTCAATTCATTCTACTTTGAATTTATTGCTTATGAGTTAGCTCTTATGCAAGTCTTATTGATACTTGTTTGAAAGTACTATTCATGAAAAGTTTTGCTATATGATTCATTTGTTTAGTCATTATCTTTGTTAGCAATCTTTTGTTCAGATCACTCCATTCATCTCATATGCTTTACAATAATGTTGATCAAGATTATGTTGGTAGCATGTCACTTCAGAAATTATTTGTGTTATCGTTTACCTACTCGAGGGCGAGTAGGAACTAAGCTTGGGGATGCTTGATACGTCTCAAACGTATCTATAATTTCTTATGTTCCATGCTACTTTTATGACAATACTTGAATGTTTTATACATACTTTACAGCATTATTATACATTTTCCGGCACTAACCTATTAACAAGATGCCGAAGTGCCAGTTGCTGTTTTCTGCTGTTTTTGGTTTCAGAAATTCTAGTAAGGAAATATTCTCGGAATTGGACGAAATCAACGCCCCGGGTCCTATTTTTAAACGAAGCTTCCAGAAGACCGAGGGGAAAGGAAGTGGGGCCACGAGGTGGCCACACACCAGCGCGGCCCAGGCCGGCCGCGCCGACCTAGTGTGTGGGCCCCTCGCATCGCCCCCGACCTACCCTTCCGCCTACAAATAGCCTTCGTCGAAACCCCCTGTACCGAGAGCCACGATACGGAAAACATTCTGAGAGGCCGCCGCCGCCAATCCCATCTCGGGGATTCGGAGATCGCCTCCGCACCCTGCCGGAGAGGGGAATCATCGCCGGAGGATCTCTACATCATCATGCCCGCCTCCGGATTGATGCGTGAGTAGTTCATCCTTGGACTATGGGTCCATAGAAGTAGCTAGATGGTTGTCTTCTCCGCTTGTGCTATCATGTTTAGATCTTGTGAGCTGCCTAACATGATCAAGATCATCTATTTGTAATGCTACATGTTGTGTTTGGCGGGATCCGATGAATATAGAATACTATGTTAAGTTGATTATCAATCTATCATATATGTGTTGTTTATGTTCTTGCATGCTCTCCGTTGCTAGTAGAGGCTCTGGCCAAGTTGATACTTGTAACTCCAAGAGGGAGTAATTATGCTCGATAGTGGGTTCATGCCTCCATTGAATCTGGGATCGTGACAATAGGTTCTAAGGTTGTGGATGTGTTGTTGCTACTAGGGATAAAACATCGATGCTTTGTCTAAGGATATTTTTGTTGATTACATTACGCGCCATACTTAATGCAATTATCTGTTGTTTACAACTTAATACTGGAAGGGGTTCGGATGATAACCTGAAGGTGGATTATTTAGGCATAGATGCATGCTGGATAGCGGTCTATGTACTTTGTCGTAATGCCCTGATTAAATCACATAGTAATCATCATTGATATGTATTGAATCTTTATTTGTCAATTGCCCGCCTGTAATTTGTTCACCCATCATGTTAGTTATCTTATTGGAGAGACACCTCTAGTGAACTGTGGACCCCGGTCCATTCTTTTACATCTGAATACATTCTACTGTTCTTTCTTGTTCTTTGCAAACAAACACCATCTTCCACTCGATACGCTTAATCCTTTGTTATCAGCAAGCCGGTGAGATTGACAACCTCACTGTTACGTTGGGGCAAAGTACTTTGATTGTGTTGTGCAGGTTCCACGTTGGCGCCGGTTTCACTGGTGTTGCGCCGCACTACATTCCTCCACCAACAACCTTCACGTGCTTCTTGGCTCCTACTGGTTCGATAACCTTGGTTTCATACTGAGGGAACTTGCTGCTGTGCGCATCATACCTTCCTCTTGGGGTTCCCAACGGACGTGTACATCTACGCGCATCACTCGGCGCCCGCGATTTTTAGGCACGGTGGCCTAGGCGGGAGATCACGAAGGGAACCGGTGGCGAGAGAGAAAATGGGCGTGTGGACAAGAGGGCTCGGCGGGAAAAGTATTAGGAAAACATCTGGCCCAATATTGCTAGCAGTGGGGCACCAAGATGTGGTGTGCCACTAAGTGGGGACCAAAATTCTTACCCCCTTGTGGATCTCCTTTTGTGTTTTGAATAAATAAAAGAAAATGATATAAATTTCAAAAAATAAAATACTTCGAGATGGTCATGTGTTATGTGTTCTAGTTGTTAGAAAAATTAACAAACATGAATTTTGACATATTTTGCACAATGGCGCCATGTTTCGGTAAAATGGTTCTCGATTTTGCATACGATCTTCGATAAAAAGTTTTTTATATGAAAATGTATATACGAGAAAAAGTTGCATCCGAATTCAATCACCTACGGCCGTTCCGATTTTTAGATTCCTCAAAACCAAAAAGAAAAACAAAGCATTTGGAGGTTCTAGATTTTGATGAATTTATTTCAAAAATCAAAAGTTAGCAGTGGGGCATCTTGTACTGGTGCGCCAGTACTAGGCCGACACAAAAAATTCAAAATGGCCGGCTGGCAACTTGATACGTCTCCAACGTATCTATAATTTCTGATGTTCCATGCTTGTTTTATGAAAATACCTACATGTTTTGTTCACACTTTATATCGTTTTGATGCGTTTTCCGGAACTAACCTATTGACGAGATGCCGAAGTGCCAGTTCCTGTTTTCTGCTGTTTTTGGTTTTAGAAATCCTAGTAAGGAAATATTCTCGGAATCGGACGAAATCAACTTTTTAATTTTTCTTGCATCAGTAGTAGCATTGCATTTTTCAATAAAATCATCATCAAGCTCTACATAATCTTCATCAAGATCATCACTAGAATATTCAACAGACTCAGGTGAATTAACAGGTGTAGCAGCATTTTCATTAGGAGTTTCAGTATTTTCAATTTGTCTAGACTTAGCAATTGTAGCATCTAGAAAAGATCCTAACGAACCATCATTATCAAGCACAGCAGAAGCATCATCACAATTATGAGAGGAATTTTCAGATTCAGCAGAAGTACCAGCATTTGAAGCTTGTGGTGGTGAAACAAGTTTACTTATCACAGATGGTGAATCAAGAGCAGCAGAGGTACTAAGAGTTGTACCTTTTCTTGTAGTGGATGGTAATATGGCGATCTTAGTATCGCGAGGTTTACCCATGATGGAGAATTTGCAGCGAACAATATCAATCCAAGTGAACTTCCAAATAAAGCTATGCTCCCCGGCAACGGCGCCAGAAAATAGTCTTGATGACCCACAAGTATAGGGGATCGCAACAGTCTTCGAGGGAAGTATTACCCAATTTATTGATTCGACACAAGGGAGACAAAGAATACTTGTAAGCCTTAACAGCGGAGTTGTCAATTCAGCTGCACCTGGAAACAGACTTGCTCGCAAGAGTTTATCAGTAGTAACAGTTTTATGGCAGTGGAAATAGTGAAATAACAGCAGCGGTGAAATAAAGACAGCAGTAGTGATTATAGTAAACAGCAGGATTAAAATACTGTAGGCACAGGGACGGATTTAACGGGCGTTGCATGGATGAGAGAAACTCATATAACAATCAAAGCAGGGCATTTGCAGATAATAATAAAACGGTATCCAAGTACTAATCAATCAATAGGCATGTGTTCCATATTTAGTCGTACGTGCTCGCAATGAGAAACTTGCACAACATCTTTTGTCCTACCAGCCGGTGGCAGCCGGGCCTCTAGGGAAACTACTGGAAATTAAGGTACTCCTTTTAATAGAGTACCGGAGCAAAGCATTAACACTCCGTGAACACATGTGATCCTCACATCACTACCATCCCCTCCGGTTGTCCCAATTTCTGTCACTTCGGGGCCATTGGTTCCGGACAGCGACATGTGTATACAACTTGCAGGTAAGATCATAAACAACGAATATCTTCATGAATCAATAACATGTTCAGATCTGAGATCATGGCACTCGGGCCCTAGTGACAAGCATTAAGCATAACAAGTTGCAACAATATCATAAAAGTGACATCTACGGATACTAGGCACTATGCCCTAACAATCTTATGACTATTACATGACCAATCTCATCCAATCCCTACCATCCCCTTCAGCCTACAGCGGGGGAATTACTCACACATGGATGGGGGAAACATGGCTGGTCGATGGAGAGGCGTTGGCGGTGATGGCGGTGAAGATCTCCTCCAATTCCCCGTCCCGGGGAGTGCCAGAACGGAGACTTCTGGCTCCCGAGACGGAGTTTCGCGATGTGGCGGCTCTCTGGAGGGTTTCTGGCGACTTCGACTTCTCCCCGTGCGTTTTTAGGTCGAACCCATAAGTAGTCCGAAGGGGGCGTCGGAGGCCAGCCGAGGGGGCCACACCACATGGCCGCGCGGGCCCCCCCTGGGCCGCGCCGCCCTATGGTGTGGGGCCCTCGGGCCTCCACCTCTCTTGCCCTTCTGGCTCCGTCAATATTCTGGTAAAATAGGGCCTTCTGCATAAATTCCGAGGATTTTCCCGAAAGTTGGATTTCTGCACAAAAACGAGACACCAGAGCAGTTCTGCTGAAAACAGCGTTAGTCCGTGTTAGTTGTATCCAAAATACACAAATTAGAGGCAAAACAATAGCAAAAGTGTTCGGGAAAGTAGATACATTTTGGACGTATCAACTCCCCCAAGCTTAGCTTATTGCTTGTCCTCAAGCAATTCAGTTAACAACTGAGCGATAAAAGAACTTTCACGAACACATTTGCTCATATGATGTATATATTCTCATGCTATGGCTAATACTTAAGCAGTTCATAATGAGATACATGCAAATAAGATCATCCAACAGCTATGTCAATCATGGAGAGGTACCAACAATTAATAATAAGCACCATGAATCATGTATATAAGCAGGATTGCAATGTTCATAAGAGAATATGATAAAGTGGTATCTCGCTTGCCCGTATTTGATCGGCAAAACATAAATGCCGAGGCACCTCTGGAGTTCATAGAAAGACTAGAAGTAGTGATTGTCAAAGATAAAAGCATCAAAGTTATACCACAATCAATCATATTTTGAGACAAGCATATTATACTAAGAATGACAGTTGTGCTCTCAAGATAGTGCTCAAAGAAAGAATGGAGACACAACATAAAAGTAAAAGATTGACCCTTCGCAGAGGGAAGCAGGGATTAACATGCGCTAGAGCTTTTCATTTGTAAAGCAGGAGTAAAATTATTTTGAGAGGTGTTTGTTGTTGTCAACGAATGGTAATGGGTACACTAACTACCTCATCAACCGGACTCACAAGAGCGGCTCCCATTTTATTTATTTTTGGTTGGCACTCCTTCCAACCTTTCTTTCACAAACCATGGCTAACCGAATCCTCGGGTGCCTGCCAACAATCACATACCATGAAGGAGTGCCTTTTTATTTAAGTTTTATTATGATGATGACACTCCCCCCAACCTTTGCTCACACAAGCCATGGCTAACCGAATCCTTCGGGTGCCGTCCAACAATCACAAACCATGGAGGAGTGTCTATTTAAGTTAATTAATTCGGGACTGGGAATCCCATTGCCAGCTCTTTTTGCAAAATTATTGGATAAGCGGATGTGCCACTAGTCCATATGAGAATCCGTCAAAAGTAAATGACAAGGTTGAAAGCTAAACACCACATACTTCCTCATGAGCTATGAAACATTAACACAAATTGAGAAGTATTTTGAAAGTTTTAAAGGTAGCGCATGAGAATTTACTTGGAATGGTTTGAAATGCCATGCATAGGTATTTATGGTGGACACTTTGGAACAACTTGGTTTTCAGGTGTTTGGAAGCACGAGCGGCGTTCCCGCTCAGTACAAGTGAAGGCTAGCAAAAGACTAGGGAGCGACAAATCAAGAGAGCAGTAACTGTCATAATCATGCTTGCGGCAAAATAAATTAACGGAGGCATAAAAGTGATACAAGAACTCTGAAGCAATATAAATCATCGAGGCTTAATTGACTTTTTGTTCAGTCATATGCATGCGTGAGCATGTGCCAAGTCGATATAAATGAATTATTCAGAGGAGGATACCACAATGCCATACTTACTTATGAATAAAACAATGCAAGCAAACATCCATGACATGCTACTCATATTAATAAATTGGAGCTAAACATGAGAGATCATGAACTACTAGACTTTCTCAAATAACATATACCTCACATGAACCAACTAAGCATGCTCATATGGATGAGTATATGTACAAAAATGAAAGCAAATAGAGTTCATACCAGCCTCTCACCACAATCAGATTGTCGTAGATCGTCATTATTGCCTTTTCACTTGTGTAGCTTGGATAATATGAAATGAAAACCACGCTCCAGCCACCGAAGACCATTGAACTCATGATGAACTTTACAAACCAAAGAAGAACAGCAAATATTTTTGGTGTTTTCGAATTGGAAACAAGAACGAAAGAAAACAAGCAAACAAAGCAAAATCTTTTTGGGTTTTCTCATAACAAACCAACGATAGCAAATAAAGTAAACTAAGAGCAAAGAACCAAATAAACAAATGGTGAAGAGAAACAACAGAAATATTTTTGGTCTTTTTGTGTTTTAGGAAAGAAACAAAGCGAAAACAAAAGAATGCAAACTAACAGAAACACAGAAAAGCAGGATGACAGAAATCTGCCAAATCCTGACAGCAGTACAGAAATCGAAATTAACAAAAATCTTCCATTGCTCAGACCAAAAAGTGTTCAACTAATGAAAGTTAGATAACAACCTGGGGAACATGCTCAAAAATTGGCAACTCAAAATAACGTTCTGGCTGTGCGTACGAATTTTTTTGGTAACAGCACAGAATCTGTTTTTGGACAGCACTTCCCCAAATATCATCTCCCCTCATTAGAAAACCACTCTAAGAGACTAAGCAAGTATGTACAAGTATCCAGCAACCATAATATGCAAAGAATGAGTGATGCCGGTATACCTCCCCCAAGCTTAGGCTTTTGGCCTAAGTGGAGTTCATTCCCACGGTCCCCATGAAGTGGTGTCTCCGTAGTACGACGAAGAACGACCCGGTTCCAGGTATGTGCTGGAGGAAACGTCGGGGTATGTGACGGTGTAGTCGTAGGAGGGCTCGGCGTTCTCGGAGTCATGTTGCTGGTGGAATTCTTGTATCTTCATATGTTCCTCCACCGCCTCCTTAGTGAGCGACCATGATTGCCTGTCAATATTGAACAAACCTGGCTGGGGAAGAGGGATTTCCTTCTCATTCCCATCAGCAAACAACATTCTATAGACCATATTATCTATAGTGGAGTCAGTAGTAACAAAATGATGGCTCTTCATAGCAGCAATATCTAGTCTCCTAGGGGTTAATGGCACATCATTAGAATCAAGAGGAATCTCTAGATGTGTTAAAATGCGCAGTGCAATAGTTCCTCCAAAAATAGGCCCCCTGCTAGACAGGCGGCGAGCAATAAGAGAACCAAGATGATAAGATGTCTCTCCAGTAAGTGCAGCATTCAAGAAAGCAAGATGGTAGCTAGAGATATTGCTAGTATTTTCTCTACCCAAAATGCTAGTAGCAATGTAATATGCGAAATATTTAATAGCGGGGAGTTGAATGTTTCTTATCTTCCCTCGCTGGATGGTGCGGCAATCATCCTCGGTGATCCCTCGGTAGAGCTCCAACAGGTCCCGGGGGTTGTCATCAATCCTCCTTGCTGTACCTACAGGGGCAATATCCAATGCACGACAAAATTCTTCCAATTTCATAGTAACAGGAATATCATAGATCTTGAATGCAACTGTCGGCTCAAATTGCGCGTTGTGGAACTTGAAGCTCTCAACGAAAACTTTGGTGAGCCTGTAGTATTGTTCCCTTTCATCTCCCACGTAGGTGGCTAAGCCTGCCCTGTTGACAAGGGTGAAGAAATCATCCAATATCCCTGCATTTGTCAGAAAATCATAACATGGGAAGGATGAAGCATTAGGAGCCCCATTGTCCTCCTCGGGCGCGAAGCTAGGCGCGATGACATCCTCATTGTAGGATCGCCTAATCTGAGTAGACGCCCTCGAGGGCCTACCGGTGCTGGTTGTTGCTTTCTTGAACAATTCTCCAAATTTGAATTTCTTCATCTTCCCCTTCTGAAATTTTCAACAATCATTATAAAATTTGATTTCAAGGTATATAATTGAAGGGAACTACTATAGGAACTTGCTAGAGTACTAAACATGCATCAAAACTAGTTTCTTCCTCTTAGAACAAGCATGCAAGCTCACTAAACATGTTATCTACAGCAGCAAAATATTCAAGATATACTCAACCAAATGAAATTCTAATTGGACAATCAAAGGAGTCACATACCAAGGAGTAAAAGTGCCAAATTTCAAACAGAAATCTGGGCTGAGCAAGGAGATCGAAAAATCGCGAGTTCTTGAGCAGAAACACGAGTGAGAGGAACTTGGTACGAGTTTTTTCGGGAGAGAGAAGATGCTGGGAGGAAGAGATGATGTAGTGGGGCAAGGGGGGCCCACACCACAGGGTGGCGCGCCCACCTCCTTGGCCGCGCCGGCCTGTGGTGTGGCACCTCCTGGTGCCCCACAGGTCATCCTCTGGTACTCCCAGGTGCCTCGTCGAAAAATAGGACCAACGGTGTAATTTTTGTAATTTTTAGAGAACTTCGAAAAATGCACATTTCTGGGTATTAAATTAATTATTACTGCGCAGGAAAATGATTTCTAAAATCTTAAACAACTAAAGCATATTGCAAAACAAAAAGTGCTACAGCGAGTAAAATAAGTGGAGGGAGAAAGAAAGAAATGTTGTTTAGCTCTTTTATGCAATAAAATATACTTGTTAACAAGGTTGATCAAGTCTTGCTACCAAATAAATTTTATATGACATAAGAAGAAATAAACCTCAAATCAATCATGTTACCTTATATTGAATTGATATGGATCCAATCACAAGAGTTTGATATTCTTCTTTAGGCTCATATATAGGACAATCAATGGATCCCACTTTGATAGTTTTCACATTAAAAATTGTATTGACTCCACATACTTTATCAATCCTCTTGGGAAAATAGACAGTGTGTTCCTTATCATCAACATTGAAAGTAACCATGCCTTTATTGCAATCAATAACAGCCCCTGCAGTATTAAGAAAGGGTCTTCCAAGAATAATGGACATATTATCATCTTCAGGCATTTCCAACACAACAAAATCAGTTAATATCAAGCAATGTTGAGTAACTTGAACAGGAACATTTTCACATAAACCAACAGGAATAGCAGTAGATTTATCAGCCATTTGCAAAGATATATCAGTTGGTATCAACTTATCTAAATCAAGTCTCTTATAAAGAGAAAAAGGCATCACACTCACACCTGCTCCCAAATCACATAGAGCAGTTCTAACATAATTATTCTTGATGGAACAAGGAATAGTCGGTATACCTGGGTCTCCAAGCTTCTTTGGAATCTTACCATTGAAGGAGTAATTAGCGAGCATAGTGGAAATTTCCTCATTGGGGATTTTCCTTTTGTTAGTAACAATATCTTTCATATACTTTGAATAAGGAGGCAATTTAATAGCATCAGTCAAAGGGATTTGCAAAAATAAAGGTTTCATCCAATCACAAAATTTATTATAATGTTCCTCCTCCTTTGATTTAAGTTTCTTAGCAGGAAAAGGCATTTGCTTTTGAACCCAAGGTTCTCTTTCATTACCATGTTTCTCAGTAATAAAATCTTCTTTAGTGTACTTTTTATTTTTAGCAGGCTTTTCAGGTTCTTTTTCAATTTCTTCTTTATCAGGAGTATCATTCTTATCATTATCTTCCTCATGTTCATTACCACTTTCAGTTTCAGCATCAGAAATAGAAATACTATTAGGATCATTAACAGGTTCAGAGGATTCTACAACATTCTTATGTTTCTTTTTCTTTTTCTTAGATGGAGCACTAGTTTTAGTTAGTTGAGAATCTTGTTCAACTCTTTTGGGATGCCCTTCAGGATATAGAGGATCCTGGGTAGAAACACCACCTCTAGTTGTTACTTCATAAGCATGTTTTTCTTTAGAATTATTTCCCAACAAGTCATTTTGCACTTTAGTAAGTTGATCAATTTGAGTTTGAACCATTTGAAAATGCTTAACAAGTATCTTAACATCATTGGAGGTTCTCTCCACAATACCATGCAATTCACTAATAGCTCGGGAATTTTCCATTAAATGATTCTCTACTCTCATATTAAAGTTTTCTTGCTTAACAATATAATTATCAAACTCATCTAAGCATTGAGCAGGAGGTTTTGAATACGGAATATCTTCCCTAGTAAAGCGTTGAAGAGAGTGTACCTCAATCATGGATGAAGGGGGAGTTATCTCACATAAATCTTCTATAGGAGGTAAATTCTTCACATCTTCAGGTTTAATACCCTTCTCTTTAAGAGACTTCTTGGCTTCCCTCATATCTTCATCATTTAATTTAATCATACCCCTCTTCTTCAATATCGGTGTCGGGGTTGGTTCAGGTGTAGACCAATCATCATGATTCCGGCCTATTTTAGCCAATAATTCTTCAGCGTCGTCTGGAGTTCTTTTCCTGAAAACACAACCAGCACAACTATCCAGGTATGCCCTAGACTCAATGGTTAGTCCACTATAAAATATATCAAGTAAATCATGCTTTTCCAAATCATGGTCAGGCTGAGCTCTAATAAGAGAGCAAAATCTCGCCCAAGCCTCAGGCAATTTCTCTCCATCTTCCTGGTCAAAATTATAAATTCTCTGCAAAGCAGCATGTTGAGCACTAGCAGGAAAGTATTTACGGAAGAAAACATCAAGCAATTCTTTTGGGTTTTTAATAGAACCAGGAGGCAAATTATTATACCAAGTTTTAGCATCATCCTTTAATGAGAAAGGAAAAAATTTAGCGACAAAATAAGTACGCATCTTAATATCATCAGAAAACAAGCCACTAAGAGTAGATAACTCAGTCATGTGTTCAACAAGCACTTTCTTTTTCAGTACCACAAAAGGGTGTTTTCTCAACAATAGCTATATGAGATAAATCAAGAGAAAAATCATAATCTTTATCCCTAATGTTTATAGGAGATGTGGCAAATTTAGGATCAGGAGATAGTTTATATCTAACAGCATGTTCTGCAAGCAACTTTTTAATTTTTCTTGCATCAGTAGTAGCATTGCATTTTTCAATAAAATCATCATCAAGCTCTACATAATCTTCATCAAGATCATCACTAGAATATTCAACAGACTCAGGTGAATTAACAGGTGTAGCAGCATTTTCATTAGGAGTTTCAGTATTTTCAATTTGTCTAGACTTAGCAATTGTAGCATCTAGAAAAGATCCTAACGAACCATCATTATCAAGCACAGCAGAAGCATCATCACAATTATGAGAGGAATTTTCAGATTCAGCAGAAGTACCAGCATTTGAAGCTTGTGGTGGTGAAACAAGTTTACTTATCACAGATGGTGAATCAAGAGCAGCAGAGGTACTAAGAGTTGTACCTTTTCTTGTAGTGGATGGTAATATGGCGATCTTAGTATCGCGAGGTTTACCCATGATGGAGAATTTGCAGCGAACAATATCAATCCAAGTGAACTTCCAAATAAAGCTATGCTCCCCGGCAACGGCGCCAGAAAATAGTCTTGATGACCCACAAGTATAGGGGATCGCAACAGTCTTCGAGGGAAGTATTACCCAATTTATTGATTCGACACAAGGGGAGACAAAGAATACTTGTAAGCCTTAACATGAGTTGTCAATTCAGCTGCACCTGGAAACAGACTTGCTCGCAAGAGTTTATCAGTAGTAACAGTTTTATGGCAGTGGAAATATTGAAATAACAGCAGCGGTGAAATAAAGACAGCAGTAGTGATTATAGTAAACAGCAGGATTAAAATACTGTAGGCACAGGGACGGATTTAACGGGCGTTGCATGGATGAGAGAAACTCATATAACAGTCAAAGCAGGGGCATTTGCAGATAATAATAAAACGGTATCCAAGTACTAATCAATCAATAGGCATGTGTTCCATATTTAGTCGTACGTGCTCGCAATGAGAAACTTGCACAACATCTTTTGTCCTACCAGCCGGTGGCAGCCGGGCCTCTAGGGAAACTACTGGAAATTAAGGTACTCCTTTTAATAGAGTACCGGAGCAAAGCATTAACACTCCGTGAACACATGTGATCCTCACATCACTACCATCCCCTCCGGTTGTCCCAATTTCTGTCACTTCGGGGCCATTGGTTCCGGACAGCGACATGTGTATACAACTTGCAGGTAAGATCATAAACAACGAATATCTTCATGAATCAATAACATGTTCAGATCTGAGATCATGGCACTCGGGCCCTAGTGACAAGCATTAAGCATAACAAGTTGCAACAATATCATAAAAGTGACATCTACGGATACTAGGCACTATGCCCTAACAATCTTATGACTATTACATGACCAATCTCATCCAATCCCTACCATCCCCTTCAGCCTACAGCGGGGAATTACTCACACATGGATGGGGGAAACATGGCTGGTCGATGGAGAGGCGTTGGCGGTGATGGCGGTGAAGATCTCCTCCAATTCCCCGTCCCGGCGGAGTGCCAGAACGGAGACTTCTGGCTCCCGAGACGGAGTTTCGCGATGTGGCGGCTCTCTGGAGGGTTTCTGGCGACTTCGACTTCTCCCCGTGCGTTTTTAGGTCGAACCCGATAAGTAGTCCGAAGGGGGGCGTCGGAGGCCAGGCCGAGGGGGCCACACCACATGGCCGCGCGGGCCCCCCTGGGCCGCGCCGCCCTATGGTGTGGGGCCCTCGGGCCTCCACCTCTCTTGCCCTTCTGGCTCCGTCAATATTCTGGTAAAATAGGGCCTTCTGCATAAATTCCGAGGATTTTCCCGAAAGTTGGATTTCTGCACAAAAACGAGACACCAGAGCAGTTCTGCTGAAAACAGCGTTAGTCCGTGTTAGTTGTATCCAAAATACACAAATTAGAGGCAAAACAATAGCAAAAGTGTTCGGGAAAGTAGATACGTTTTGGACGTATCAACTGTCCACGCCGCCGGGACGGGGAAGTGCCCCCGGAAGGCTTCTCCATCGACACCACCGCCATCTTCACCGCCATCTCCATCAACGCTGCTGCTCCCATGATGAGGAGGGAGTAGTTCTCCCTCGAGGCTAAGGGCTGTACCGGTAGCTATGTGGTTAATCTCTCTCTCTGTACTCCAATACAATGATCTTATGAGCTGCTTTACATGATTGAGATCTATATGATGAGCTTTGTATCGCTACTAGTCTATGTGCTACTCATGTGATGTTATTAAAGTAGTCTATTCCTCCTGCATGGTGTAATGGTGACAGTGTGTGCATCGTGTGGTTCTTGTCGTAGATTATGATCATAATCTCTTGTAGGTTATGGAGTTGATTATCGCTATGATAGTATTGATGTGATCTATTCCCCCTTTCATAGTGTAATGGTGACAGTGTGTATGCTATGTTAGTACTCGGTTTATTTTGCAAAGATCTATTATGCTCTAAGGTTACTTAAATATGAATGCTGAATGTTGTGGCGCTTGTTAACTCCGGCTTGAGGGAGCTCTTGTAGCCCTACACAACGAATGGTGTTTATCATCCAACAAAAGAGTGTATGTAGCACAAATGAGAAGAAGTTATTATTTATTATGCGATCAATGTTGAGAGTGTCAACTAGTGAAAGTATGATCCCTAGGCCTTGTTTCCAATACTGCAAACACTGCTTACTTACTGTTCTGTTGCATGTTGATGTCTACTCACGCTTCTTTTCCTGTAGACAGTGTTGGGCCTCCAAGAGCAGAGGTTTGTAGAACAGCAGCAAGTTTTCCCTTAAGTGGATCACCCAAGGTTTATCGAACTCAGGGAGGAAGAGGTCAAAGATATCCCTCTCAAGCAACCCTGCAATCACGATACAAGAAGTCTCTTGTGTCCCCAACACACCTAATACACTTGTCAGATGTATAGGTGCACTAGTTCGGCGAAGAGATAGTGAAATACAAGTAGTATGGATGTATATGAGTGGTAATAGCAATCTGAATAAAATATGGCAGCGAGTAAACATGCAACAGAACAGTAAGTAAACGGTGATTGATGTTTGGAAACAAGGCCTAGGGATCATACTTTCACTAGTGGATACTCTCAACATTGATCGCATAATAAATAATAACTTCTCTCATTTGTGCTACATACACTCTTTTGTTGGATGACAAACACCATTCGTTGTGTAGGGCTACAAGAGCTCCCTCAAGCCGGAGTTAACAAGCGCCACAACATTCGGCATTCATATTTAAGTAACCTTAGAGCATAATAGATCTTTGCAAAATAAACCGAGTACTAACATAGCATACACACTGTCACCTTTACACTATGAAGGGGGAATAAATCACATCAATACTATCATAGCGATAATCAACTCCATAACCTACAAGAGATTATGATCATAATCTACGACAAGAACTACACGATGCACACACTGTCACCATTACACCATGCAGGAGGAATAGACTACTTTAATAACATCACATGAGTAGCACATAACTAGTAGCGATACAAAGCACATTGCAATCATAAAGGGATATAAATAAGCACTTCACTATGCCATTCATAACAGTGAATAAGTATTCTGTGAAATATAGCCTAAGAGACCCACACGGTGCACACACTGTCACCTTTACACACGTGGGACAAGGAGTCTCCGGAGATCACATAAGTAAAACCCACTTGACTAGCATAATGACATCTAGATTACAAGCATCATCATATGAATCTCAATCATGTAAGGCAGCTCATGAGATTATTGTATTGAAGTACATAGGAGAGAGATTAACCACATAGCTACCGGTACAGCCCCGAGCCTCGATGGAGAACTACTCCCTCCTCATGGGAGCAGCAGCGGTGATGAAGATGGCGGTGGAGATGGCAGCGGTGTCGATGGAGAAGCCTTCCGGGGGCACTTCCCCGTCCTGGCGGCGTGCCGGAACAGAGACTCCTGTCCCCCAGATCTTGGCTTCGCGATGGCGGCGGCTCTGGAACTTTTCTCGTGTCGTGGCTTATTCGTCTCGAGGTTTTAGGTCACGGAGGCTTATATAGGCGAAGAATCGGAGTCGGAAGGGTTTTGGGGGGCCCACACACTAAGGCGCCCCCTGGCCGCGCCGGCCACATGTGTGGGGCCCCTGGGCCCCGGCGGCTCTCGGGTGTTGGAAGCTTCCGGTGAAAATAGGGACTGGGCGTTCATTTCGTCCGATTCGAGAATATTTCCTTACTAGGATTTCTGAAACCAAAAACAGCAGAAAACAGGAACTGGCACTTCGGCATCTCGTCAATAGGTTAGTTCCGGAAAACGCATCAAAATGATATAAAGTGTGAACAAAACATGTAGGTATTGTCATAAAACAAGCATGGAACATCAGAAATTATGGATACGTTTGAGACGTATCAGCATCCCCAAGCTTAGTTCCTACTCGTCCTCGAGTAGGTAAACGATAACACAAATAATTTCTGAGGTGACATGCTACCATCATAATCTTGATCAACATTATTGTAAAGCATATGACATGAATGAAGTGATTCAAAGCAATGATCTATAGCTTGCTAACAAATAGATAACATATAGCAAAACTTTTCATGAATAGTACTTTCAAGACAAGCATCAAAAAGTCTTGCATAAGAGTTAACTCATAAAGCAATAAATTCAAAGTAAAGGCATCGAAGCAACACAAAGGAAGATATAAGTTTCAGCAGTTGCTTTCAACTTTCAACATGCATATCTCATGGATAATTGTCAACATAAAGTAATATGATGAATGCAAATAAGCAAGTATGTAAGAATCAATGCACAGTTAACACAAGTGTTTGCTTCTAAGATGGAAGGAAGTAGGTAAACTGACTCAACAATAAAGTAAAAGATAGGCCCTTCGCAGAGGGAAGCAGGGATTAAATCATGTGCTAGAGCTTTTCAAGTTTTGAAATCATATAGAGAGCATAAAAGTAAAATTTTGAGAGGTGTTTGTTGTTGTCAACGAATGGTAATGGGTACTCTAACTACCTTATCAACCAGACTTTCAAGAGCGGCTCCCATGAAGGACGTTATCTCTACCAGCAAGGTAGATCATCCCTCTTCTCTTTTGTTTACACATGTACTTTAGTTTTATTTATTAGATGACACTCCCCCAACCTTTTGCTTACACAAGCCATGGCTAACCGAATCCTCGGGTGCCTTCCAACATTCACATACCATGGAGGAGTGTCTATTTGCAAATTTAAGTTGCTTACTGATAGATCAGAGCAAAACATGTGAAGAGAATTATTAATGCAAGTTAATTAATTGGGGCTGGGAACCCCATTGCCAGCTCTTTTTGCAAAATTATTGGATAAGCGGATGAGCCACTAGTCCATTGTGAAAGTCTGTCAAAAGTAAATGACAAGATCGAAAGATAAAACACCACATACTTCCTCATGAGCTATAAAACATTGACACAAATAAGAGATAATAGCTTTTGAATTGTTTAAAGGTAGCACATGAAGTATTTACTTGGAATGGCAGGAAATACCACATAGTAGGTAGATATGGTGGACACAAATGGCATAGGTTTTGGCTCAAGGTTTTGGATGCACGAAGTATTCCCTCTCAGTACAAGGCTTAGGCTAGCAAGGTTGTTTGAAGCAAACACAAGTATAAACCGGTACAGCAAAACTTACATAAGAACTTATTGCAAGCATTATAAGACTCTACACTGTCTTCCTTGTTGCTCAAACACTTTACCAGAAAATATCTAGACCTTAGAGAAACCAATCATGCAAACCAAATTTCAACAAGCTCTACAGTAGTTCTCCACTACTAGATTTAAACTACATGATGCAAGAGCTTAAACATGATGAGAGCTCAAAACAATTGCCAAGTATCAAGTTATTCAAGACCATATGAAGCATTTTCTGATTCCAACCAAATAGCTGTAGGGATTCGTTGCATAGAAAACAAAAAATTTCCTACCGCGAGAACGCAATCCAAGCCAAGATGCAATCTAGAAGACGGGAGCAACGAGGGGATGATCGAGACTCACCCTTGAAGATTTCCAAAGCCTATAAGAGTAGGCTCTTATTGCTGCGGTAGACGATCACTTGCCGCTTGCAAAAGCGCGTAGAAGATCTTGATCATGGTGCCACAATCGGGCAGCACCTCCGTACTCGGTCACACGTTCGGTGTTGATGAAGACGACGTCCTTCTCCCCGTTCCAGCGGGCAGCGGAAGTAGTAGCTCCTCCTTGAATCCGGCAGCACGACGGCGTGGTGGCGGTGGCGATGGAGAACTCCGGCGGAGCTTCGCTAAGCGTGCGGGAGAGGTGGAGGAGAGAGGGGGCGGCTAGGGTTTGGGAGAGGGGGTGGCCGGCCTCTATGGGTGCGGCCAGCTTGGTGGCTTGTGGTGGCCGGCCCCCTCCCCTATGCCCCTCATTATATAGGTGGAACCCCAAGTGTTGGACTACAAGTCTTCGAATAAGACCCGATTCCAAAACCTTCCATGTAGTAGGGAAACCTACCCAAGGTGGGACTCCCACCAAAGTGGGATTCCCACCTTTCCATGAAGGGGGGTGGCCGGCCCCTTTGGTGGAGTCCACCTTGGACTCCCCCCTCTAGGGTTGGCCGGCCATGGGGAGGTGGAGTCCCTCCGGGACTCCTCCTTCCTTAGTGATTTCTTCCGGACTTTTCTAGAACCTTCCATAAATGCACCGGATCATTTTCAAACATATAAAATGACTTCCTATATATGAATCTTATTCTCCGGACCATTCCGGAACTCCTCGTGATGTCCGGGATCTCATCCGAGACTTCGAACAATACTTCGAACTCCATTCCATATTCAAGTTCTACTATTACAACATCAAACCTTAAGTGTGTCACCCTACGGTTCGCGAACTATGTAGACATGGTTGAGAACTCTCTCCGACCAATAACCAATAGCGGGATCTGGAGATCCATAATGGCTCCCACATATTCAACGATGACTTAGTGATCGAATGAACCATTCACATACGATACCAATTCCCTTTGTCACGTGATATTTTACTTGTCCGAGGTTTGATCATCGGTATCACTCTATACCTTGTTCAACCTCGTCTCCTGACAAGTACTCTTTACTCGTACCGTGGTATGTGGTCTCTTATGAACTTATTCATATGCTTGCAAGACATTAGACGACATTCCACCGAGAGGGCCCAGTATATCTATCCGTCATCGGGATGGACAAATCCCACTGTTGATCCATATGCCTCAACTCATACTTTCCGGATACTTAATCCCACCTTTATAACCACCCATTTACGCAGTGGTGTTTGATGTAATCAAAGTACCTTTCCGGTATAAGTGATTTACATGATCTCATGGTCATAAGGACTAGGTAATTATGTATCGAAAGCTTATAGCAAAAAACTTAATGACGTGATCTTATGCTACGCTTAATTTGGGTGTGTCCATTACATCATTCATATAATGATATAACCTTGTTATTAATAACATCCAATGTTCATGATTATGAAACTAATCATCTATTAATCAACAAGCTAGTTAAGAGGCTTACTAGGGACTCTTTGTTGTTTACATATCACACATGTATCAATGT
The DNA here is from genome assembly GCA_030979885.1 of Lolium multiflorum. Classification (NCBI taxonomy): domain Eukaryota; kingdom Viridiplantae; phylum Streptophyta; class Magnoliopsida; order Poales; family Poaceae; genus Lolium; species Lolium multiflorum. The sequence continues at coordinate 308,058,686 of CM061749.1, forward strand.
TTCGGTTAATACAATTATAGCATGGTATACAAACATTATCATAAACACAAAGATATATAATAACCATTTATTATTGCCTCTTGGGCATATCTCCAACAGTCTCCCACTTGCACTAGAGTCAATAATCTAGTTTACATATGTAAAGATATAACACCTTGGCCTTCTGGTGCTTTATCATGTTTTGCTCACGGGAGAGGTTTTAGTCAACGGTTCTGACACACTCAGAAACGTATGTATTTTGCAATTCATTTGCGTCTTCACGCATCACTCATTTTCCAAATGAGTCGGCATTAAATATGTTTGGTCTTCTGGTGGAACCTTAATTCCGCGGTCTGAAATATGTCACTAATATTGTCACACACAATATAGCTTCAAAGTTCTGACACTATCGGAACTACACCAAATTCTCAAAGAACTTCTTGACTCAACATCCTCAATCATTGTCAAAACAATGACATATTCTGCCTTCTTTTGTAGAATCCGTCACAATATTTAGAACTCTTCTAAATCTAGCATTGTGCTACCTTTTTAATAACACTTAGCCTAATTGAGATTGAAATTTATTTTTATATGTGACCAAACTAATATCGGTGCAACACTTTACAGCGATTTTGTTTGTCATTACCCATATAAAACTATATATATATATCCTTGGTTCTTCTAAAGCACACATGGATATTCTTACTGTTTGTCAATGATCATCACATGAATCATTCTGGTATATGCTCCTAACTTTTAGAGCTCAGGACATCTGATTGTGTACATATTAATTGTGATTTAAAATCACTCATGTGTTTTTACTCATTGAGTGTCAGATACACTCAAGTTTTGTTAAAACTTCACATGACAAGAACATTTTCTTAATATTTCTATGTACTTTAACTTAAACTTATTATGTGTTTCAATCTATCTTCATAGATCTTGACACTAAATATGTTTCAGTCCATATCCTTTCATTGAAGCTAATTCTCAATGAAACCTTTTATAATCAAGTATATAATTACATCATTTATAATCAACTATATGTAATCTACATAAAGTTTTATAAATATGTCTCAGCGCTCCCACTTAATTTCTTGCAAATGCAAGCATCTTCATCATTTCTGATGAAATCCTGTTGCCTGCCAAAACCCACCGGCGAGCAATGGTTAAGCAACACGAAGAGCCGGGAGGCTTCCAAGGCGGCAGCGGGCCCTGGTCCCTCGACGTCGTCCCGCAAATGCTCCGGCACACGACCTGCGGTTGCAAGGGCGTGCCACCTGACCTATACCTGGCCAGGAAGGTGTTGGATTGCTTCGATTAGTTTCCTGCATGGCAGACACGTAAACATTAAATACGAGCCTATCGGCTCTCAGGTTGCCCTGCGGATCGGCTCAAAGAGCCGATCGCCCCATGGTTCACGTTGGATTTTCAATGACATGGGGATCCTGCTTGATCAAAACAAAGCTAAACCAATCTACGACAGTTTAGGGTTTTCACCGCATAATCGGAACATCCTACGCGTAGTTGGGCCTAGCAGATACGAAAGATGATGAAAACTACCCCTATAAGAGGCCTAAAAACCAACGTTTAAGTCAATTCCCGGAACATCCCTTATAGGAACGGCAAACAACACCTAATGCACTACCGGATCGTCCAACCCCAGCATAAGGCCTAATCATGCAGATATTAAACTAATCCTTGAGGAACAAGGAGCAACTATAACAGATCGGATCTACTAAGTAACGAACAAGCAAGATGCTGCCCTTACACCTGGATAGGTGTAAGGGCAGCTAGATATCGAGGGACGGCACAGCTAAGCAGATATGCGTAAGAAAAGCATCTATGCAAGCCCCAAAACATCTATGATAAGTAGTGCTACTCGCCATCAACAACGCTTCAGCACGAGCAACACAAGGTAAACGAATAAACGTTGTGCTGCCTAGATCGCAAGATGCGATCTAGGCAGCATGATGCTTACCCGGGAGAAACCCTCGAAAGAAGGGGTGGCGATGCGCCTGATTTGTGTTTGTTGTGAACGTGATTGTCCTCCTTTTCCGATAACCCTAGATACATATTTATAGTCCAAGGGACTTTCTAATCGGACGTGCACCTAACCGTGCACGAGTTAAACTCTATCTTTTAATCTAAACTAAGATACGATCTACTATATTACAGATACACGGGCAATTAAGCCCAAACTCTTCGTGCAAGGCCGCTTCAAAGATGCTCCACGCGTGTATCCTTCAAGCCCATCTTCACTTACGGCCCATCTCCTGATTTGGCCAAAATCTGGTGATAACACATGCCCCCTGGTTTTGGTAATGATAATTTCAAAACCACTCTGTTTTTCCTTCGAGGGGTCATGTCGTGGCAGAGCAGAACCGTCGCAGTATTCTTCATCATGACACCTTGCCTTCTCAACTTCTCTGCACGATTTGACAGTTTTGGCACCACATCCTCGGAAACTGTTCGAGCATTGAATCTCCAATATATCTCCTTTTATTTAACCGCATCGAACAGTTCACCTCTTCATCCCCTTGCTCCAAACCAGCCGTCAGCCAAAAACCCTCTTCCTCTGTAGCCATGTCTTCCTCTTCCTCCTCCCAATCCTCTTCCTCGAGTGAAGTAGAGCCGGAGGTCAATCAGACGGAAGCGTACAACCGGCGCGCTCCCAAGCATTGGGATGAGCAAGAATTTGACTTCGACTTCGTGTCTGGTCGGATGGCGACATGCCCCTGACTGACGGGGAAGATGATCTTCGGTTCTTGATCGACGGAGAACTGGAGGCGGAGAGCGACAACAACGACCCCCCCTTCCGGGGCAAATTCACCTCCTCTACCAAAGAGGAAAAGAGGAAGATGAAGACGAAGACGTCTCCTCCGACACGAAGCAAGAACAGGAGGACGACACCTCCTCCGACGAACCGCCGCCCAAGCGCATCCGTGGCTGGGCTTGGTCAGATGAGGACGACAATGACGAAGAGGAAGAAGCCTCCGCTGAAGGTTACAGTAGCAGCGACGAGGAAATCGTCGACAGCAGCGATGACGGCAGCTACCCCAGCGACGGCGAAGATGGCAAACGTCCTTAGAGTAGGGAGTTGCTAGCATAAGATTAGCAGTAGTAATCTGTTCCCTTTTTGTTGAGCAATCGGCTTCTCTTTGTAAGAAATCACCTTTTTAATCAATGAAGATGAAGATGTTCTTCCAATTCAATCTCTAATTATCCGATTTCACCCCTCGCCATTTTCTGACTGTCCAAGGTGGTCAACGCCTGCAACCCTTGTCCTAATTCCGATCCTCAAACGGTAGTCCTCAACCACTCCAAATCACCAGGGCAACCATGCACAATCTTCCAAGCATCAAACCGAACCCAAGGAAGTATCAGGATGATTCAGAACTTTTCCAACCAGGAGCCTGAAAATTTAGAAATATGGTCTCCTTCAGGTTAGACCACCTTGCCGATGAGCACTTGGCAGTTTTACTCATGATCCATCCCTGCTTCCTCCCAGTTGGTATGACTGCCTCAGACAGGATCATAAAACTTGGTCACGGATCTTTAAGGCCAGTGCCCCCCGAGCCTCAGTCAAGGCGAGAATAGTAGCGAAGAAGGTGGCTGCCAGGAAAACTTTGAAGGGCAAACACCCCTCTAGGCTTTGGTTAGCCTATTAAGTCCAGTAATCCTGCTCATCGAGGACATGCAATCCAGCTGACGAAGCTCCAACTTGGGCACCTCCGGGTACACCACCATATAAAACTAGCCAGATATGTCACCATCGGCTTCCAAGAAAAGGGTCAGCCCTCAACTCCCATCAAAACAAGATAGGAAAGCTTATGCACAAGGAGTCGATGCACCACGAGGGCTCGGCAGGACCAGCAAATCCCTTCTTTGAACCAAGAAGCTTCTCATGCAATGGCTCTCTAACTCCTCCTGGCTCAATTCTTGTGCTTTGCTGCTTAGATCGGCTCACCATCCTTGACGAAATTCAGCCCCAGTCTGCAGACGTTTCTGCAAAGCCCTGGCCTTCGTGAGGCCTGATCAAGTGGCAGCTTAAACTCTGTAATTCTAAAGTCGATGTCCGAGCATCGGCTGTGCTTAAAATTTTTGTATTTTCGATTTTTTATTAGCCGATCGATCTGATGAATCGGCTTCCCCTGGGTACATACTTCGTGGTCTTGTACCTTCTCTGTGTGTATGCCCCCCGAGCCGAATCCTTCAAGTGATTGAAGATATCGGCTTTTCAGCCAATTCAAGCTTGTTTCGCAACTCACCATGCTAAATAGCACATCAGTGAATATGTGTGGTGCGAATAATTTTAGCCGATTGCTGGAATCGGCTTCCCTTGTAGTTGTCGATCCGACTATTTGCTGATAAATGTTGGCCATGGCTTATCCCCAGGACCAATTTCGATCTCTTCTAGTCCATCAGCTGCTGTAAACCCCAGCTTTCCATCGCCTGCTAAATCAATGATGAACACAGGCAGAAGGCATGTTGAGACTATTTGTGGCCGATTGCTAGAATCGGCCTCCTTTTCCATTGCAATGTTTAACGAGGGTTTACAACTTCTTGGTTCTCTGCTACGACAACGTGGCATGTTTGAAGTGAGATCCTTGTTTCTTATTTTTTGGGGCCGATCGCAGGGATCGGCCTTGCCACGTACGTCCATAGACTTGGATCTTGCTACTCTGTCAGGCCAGTGGATAAGACTAGCCTCACCCCGTTTTTTGTAGCTTCGATGCGCTCACAGCCGTCCAGATTGATTCCAGAGAGCGGCTCTTGGTCATTTGCTTCCCAGATGTTCATGGCAGCCAAAGAGATATCGACTGAATCATCTGCATGAACAACCTCCACTTCATCTCCATCCCATTGTATGATGCACTGATGCATTGTGGATGGAATGCAACAGTTAGCGTGGATCCAATCCCTTCCTAGCAGAACAGCATAAGTGCTCTTGCTGTCGACGATGAAGAAGGATGTAGGGATGGTCTTTCGGCCGACAGTTAAGTCCACGTTCAGAACACCCTTGGCTTCTGACGGTTGGCCGTTGAAATCGCTTAGCGTGACGTTGGTCTTGATCAGATCTTCATTGGAACGTCCCAAACGTCGTAACATGGAGTACGGCATTATGTTGACTGCTGCTCCCGTGTCAACCAGCATCTTGCTGATAGGCTGCCCATTGATATAACCCTTCAGGTATAGGGCCTTCAGATGCCTATAGCTCCTTTCTCGTGGCTTCTCAAAGATAACTGGTCGTGGCCCGCAATCAAACTGTGCCACTGATACTTCCTCATCTCTCGGAGCACAAAACTCTGACGGGAGAACGAACACCATGTTTGTATCAGCCGATGTCCCTGCATCGGCTTTTGTCTGCTTGGGTCGCCACACTTTCTTTGGTGGGCGAGCCTCTGTCTCCAGTGTTTGCTGAATTTTCACGGCCAGATCGGGCCGTGCTTTCCTCAACGTGTACAGGTACTGCGCCTCGGCTTCCTCCAAGTTTCGTAGCCGTTGCACTCTGCGCTTTTGGGAGTGGCTGAGTCCATCAGGACACCACCTTGGTCGGTGATATCTATCTTCTTCTTCTGACTCCTCGAAGTCTTCATCTTGGGATGACTCAGCTCGTTTGTTCTGAGGTGGGAGAGGTCCTAGACGCTTGAACACTGAAACTTCATTTGTTCCCTTCCTCTTCTGCTTACATTCTGGGCAGTTCTCGATTGTAGGCAATCGGCTCATTCCTGAGTCCCAGCAGTGTTTGAAGAAAGGACAATTCCAATGCCTGTCCATGTCCTCTTGCTCCCTTGACCTCCCTCTAGCGTGACGCTCATACCCTTCGTGTCGACGGTATTTCCTGTTGTCTGCATCAGACCGATGATATCTGTCATCATCTACGTCGTAGCGCCGACGTCGGTCGTATTGCTGTTCATATTTGTTAAGGAGGTGCGCGGAAAGTGGTCGTTGATACCGCACGCTGATCACCTCTTCCTCAGTCAAATACCGTCTGTCATCATGCTGGGGCCGGTCGCGTGGATCGGCCTCCTTCTTATCTTTGCCACGAGAGCGACTGCTCTCTGGCTTATCCTCGCCATGGCGATCTGCAAGCCCTGCCATATTGATATCAAACGAGAAACCTGGCTCGCGTCCTATGCAGTGACTGAGATCGACCATGTTGACTTCCGGAAACGGCTGCGTGTCAACTCTCATGGCAAACTGACCGAAGAGTAATCGGCCTTGTTCTATCGCCATCTGAATCTGTCCGCGCAGGACTTTGCAGTCGTTGGTGGCATGGGTGAACGTGTGATGCCATTTGCAGTATGGCCTGCCGTTCATCTCTTGTGGCGTGGGGATTTTGTGGCCTTCGGGTAACTTCAGCTGTTTTTCCTTCAGCAGCAAATCAAAAATTTGCTCCGTTTTGCTCAAATCAAAGTCAAACCCGCAGGCCCTGGTTGCTTCACCCACTTGCAGGACACGGGTTTTGCCCCCCGAGTCCACTCAGCTACAGCGACCTCCTGATCTCCTGCAGAATCTTCATCTTCGTCCGTCTCGATCAGGGCGACGCGCTTGTACTTGTCCTGGTACAATTCTGGATGGCGCTGTTCATATGCTGTCAACTTCTGAACCATGTGCGCCAGTGAATTGTACTCTGCTTGGAAGGTCACATCTCTGAGCGGCGCTGATAATCCTGCTATCGCCAGCTCGACTGCTTCCTTCTCAGATAGGCGAACCGAATAACATCGGTTCCTGACGGTCCTGAACCTCTGGATGTACTCAGATACCGTCTCTCCTCGTCTCTGCCGAACTTGGGTCAGATCGGCAAGGCTAGCTTCCGTAGTTTCTGAATGGTATTGTACATGGAACTGCTCTTCCAGCTGCTTCCACGTCCGAACCGAGTCTGGTAGCAACGAGGTGTACCACCCAAAGGCTGGACCCGTGAGAGACTGTGAGAAGAACCTCACACGTAGCTCGTCTGAAGCTGAGACCATGCCCAACTGTGCCAAGTATCGGCTCACGTGCTCGATCGAGCTGGTTCCTTCTGATCCACTAAATTTTGTGAAGTCAGGGAGCCGATACTTAGGTGGCAGCGGGATCAGGTCGTAGTCGTTGGGATACGGCTTGGAATAGCCGATCATTCTCTTCTTCGGCAGGATGCCGAACTGGTCTCTCATGATTGCGGTGATCTCATCCACCGTAGGAGCTGCAGAAGTTGATCGTTCATGACTTGTACTGGTGGCATATTTAGTTAGCCACGCCTGTTTCTCAGCATCTGCTCCAGAACTGCTTCCTGCTCCAGCGACTCCTCCTGCCGTGGCAGTCCTTCCTGCTGTAACCTGGGTCATCCAGTTGTTGCAGTCCGGCACGTATGTGCACACGTATCCATGTGGAATTTCCTTGGGCGGCTCATACAGGAATTGGTAGTCGCCTGGATCACCTCCAACCTTGTAGACGACGTACGCCGGTGAACCTTGTTGCTGTGGAGCTGCAAACGTGTGTTGCAGTGGTGGCCTTGTGTAGAGCGGTATCTCCCCTTGGTGAGTTCCTAGAGCAGGTCCTGACGGAGAGTACTTGTGCTTCATGACTTCTTGCACCACATTGAGCGCGACACGCTCCAGAGTATTCACCAAGCTCTCAGAATGCCGATGAAGAGAGTGAGCAACGGCATAGTTGACTTCCTGTCGCAGGGCTCTGGTACGTTCGTCCGAAGGGAGAGATAGATCTAGTCCATCTAGCGCGCCTTCGGGTTGAAACCCTTTGAACTTGATCCCGTGCGAACGGGTTTTCTCAAAAGCGCCGATGAGATCGGCTTCCAAGATGGCCTTGAGCTCATCATATCTCTTCTTATGCTCAGGAGGCAGATCTTCATACTTGACTGGTTCTTCCGCCATCTGAGACGCAGATGTCGACGTGGTTGCTGCGGAAGATTGTCCCGATGTCCCACCGGGCGTGCCAGAATGTGTTGCCTGCCAAAACCCACCGGCGAGCAGTGGTTAAGCAACACGAAGAGCCGGGAGGCTTCCAAGGCGGCAGCGGGCCCTGGTCCCTCGACGTCGTCCCGCAAATGCTCCGGCACACGACCTGGCGGTTGCAAGGGCGTGCCACCTAACCTATACCTGGCCAGGAAGGTGTTGGATTGCTTCAATTAGTTTCCTGCATGGCAGACATGTAAACATTAAATACGAGCCCTATCGGCTCTCAGGTTGCCCTGCGGATCGGCTCAAAGAGCCGATCGCCCCATGGTTCACGTTGGATTTTCAATGACATGGGGATCCTGCTTGATCAAAACAAAGCTAAACCAATCTACGACAGTTTAGGGTTTTCACCGCATAACCGGAACATCCTACGCGTAGTTGGGCCTAGCAGATACGAAAGATGATGAAAACTACCCCTATAAGAGGCCTAAAAACCAACGTTTAAGTCAATTCCCGGAACATCCCTTATAGGAACGGCAAACAACACCTAATGCACTACCGGATCGTCCAACCCCAGCATAAGGCCTAATCATGCAGATATTAAACTAATCCTTGAGGAACAAGGAGCAACTATAACAGATCGGATCTACTAAGTAACGAACAAGCAAGATGCTGCCCTTACACCTGGATAGGTGTAAGGGCAGCTAGATATCGAGGGACGGCACAGCTAAGCAGATATGCGTAAGAAAAGCATCTATGCAAGCCCCAAAACATCTACGATAAGTAGTGCTACTCGCCATCAACAACGCTTCAGCACGAGCAACACAAGGTAAACGAATAAACGTTGTGCTGCCTAGATCGCAAGATGCGATCTAGGCAGCATGATGCTTACCCGGAGAAACCCTCGAAAGAAGGGGTGGCGATGCGCCTGATTTGTGTTTGTTGTGAACGTGATTGTCCTCCTTTTCCGATAACCCTAGATACATATTTATAGTCCAAGGGACTTTCTAATCTGGACGTGCACCTAACCGTGCACGAGTTAAACTCTATCTTTTAATCTAAACTAAGATACGATCTACTATATTACAGATACACGGGCAATTAAGCCCAAACTCTTCGTGCAAGGCCGCTTCAAAGATGCTCCACGCGTGTATCTTTCAAGCCCATCTTCACTTACGGCCCATCTCCTGATTTGGCCAAAATCTGGTGATAACAATCCAAAACTCTTTGACTATTTCATCCGGTGAAGATTCCAACTCCGCGATACTCACTTCATCCAATTGAAGTTTGTATACCTATCTAGTATTCCACGGACTAGCAAAACAATTGGTTGTATCTTGTATACACCTTTAATACACACTTCTGTTAAGTAATGTATTTTGCCATCCTACTATCATATCTCATGAAAGAAATATGTAGCGATTACTAGAATAATCCACATAGACTATAAGCATTGCTACGAAAATCTAATCTTATCGTAGTCAACTCTTTGAACTTTGTCGTAAACTACTTTTCGATAAGTCAAGCTTCTTTAAGGATATTCCATCCATCAATTTTATAGATTCCATTTACTTTCAAAAAGTATTCATCTATCTTGGATTTCATGGCGTATAGCCATTTTAACGGAGTCAGGGCCCATCATAACTTCTTTGTTTGTAGTTGGTTTATCATTGTTCAAAAACAATCCTTTGTTCACAAATCATTTATTTGATCACAAAGTAAATCATACCTACAAGGTTCAATAAGTACTTTGATCTCCATGACTATAACATTTTGTAGACATGGGAGCCATGATCGTCGTGGCCGCTTCCGGAACTAATTCCGATGCTACGCTACTCTGATCATTATGCTCAGGTTCATAAACCTTATCAAGTTCTATTGTCCTCCCACTCAAATACTTCGCTAAAAACAATTTCTTGGAAATAAGTAAGAAACATCGACAAACACTTTTGTCTTTGTCTCCATAGTGGAAAGAATTCCCAATTAATTCTTTGGGATAACCCACAAAGACATTCATCCGATTTTGGTTCACCTTATGCTATGCATACCAAAATTTAAGAAAGGACTATTAGGGTTTATACCCATGCCATAACTTGTATGGTGTCATTTCAACGGATCATGATGATGCTCTATTCAGTGTAAAAGCGGTAGTCTCTAAAGCATAATCCACAAAAATATAATGGCATTAATATATTATCTCATCATTGATCCAACAAGGTTTGGATACATCTCTCGGATACTCCATCATCACTATGATACTCCAAGAAACGTGAGTTGTAGAACAACTTCATAACTCTCTTAGATGTTCGCTAAAACTCGTAATTCAAATATTTCCACTATGATCCAATCATAGATATTTGATTTTTCTATTACGATGATTTCCACTTCATGCTGAAATTTATTTGAATCCATTCAAATGTTTCAAACTTCTTCCTTATCGAATATATCCACATATATATACTCAATTCATTGTTGGAAGTTTTCATGAAGTAGAAGAATCTCCCGCACATAACTATGCCCAGTGAACCACATACATCATCATATATGTTTTCACTAAGTTAGTTTCCCGTTCAACTCTTGGCCTATGAACGGTATTTTAGTCATTCTCTTTAGAAAAGATTTGCAAGCGCCAAACGATTCAAAAATCAAATGACTCCAAAAATCCATTTGCATGGAGTTCCTTCATGCGTTCCTTTCTAACATGACCTAAATGGCGGTTCCACAAATAAGTGGAATTCAAATCATTTGCCTTATGGCATTTTAGCGTCAGTGTTATGTATGTGTGTTTCACCATTAAGATTTATAATAACTTATCCATCGTACATGGAGTAATGTCATAATTTGAACAACTCATTGTTTTCATTTGACCAGAGCAAAATAACAATTATTAAGTTCTTTATTATAAATTATAAGGGCTAGGTAGAATGCCAACGACAAGCATAATAACACTTTATTATGTTCCAGATGTGCATTATTACCATATTCCTTATTAGTCACTTAGGCCATCATATTCTTGTATTGTGTTATATTGTATGACATCTCATACCAACCAATCTGGTACAAATACCCAAGAATTTCATTATGTGACCAAACAAGGAATACATCCATAACATGTATATCATTTATATACACCTGAGCTAGACTTTCTAGTCTTTTCTTTCTTTCTGCCAAAATATCTTTTGTAGTTTCTCTTTTAGCTTTCCTCATTCTCAGAAAACACTTCACCTTCAATAACTTCTAGGTTTGTTGGTCAAATACCAATAACCTTGAGGTTCTTACTTTGAAGTTGATCATCATATGACAAGTGTTTCAGATTTCACTATTAGTAACCTTTTAATATGATGAACAATTTCACTCATAATTTTATCCATCATATCATGACGACTTTTCGAGACCATGTCTGTACATGCTAGGCTCGTAAAGTTTAACCTCAGTATTCACATGTGCAAATCTGGCTTGCACCCGTTGTATGCACACATAGAATCTATACCTTAGTATTCGAAACTACGAGTCTTAGCAACGGTGCATACTAAGGATGATCACTTCATGGATATGCGAATATCGTTAGTGCCCCAATAGTTGGAGGATTGGGACGCCTTGCGTCTTCAACCTTCGTACATTCCCATAAAACTTATGAGTTTATGTAGTCTCACCAAATTATATTCTATCACCTTGCAACAAGGTCTTAGATATCACATATATCTCATACCTTGATTATTTCTGAAAACTAAATTTTCAGCTCCTTATTCTTCAAACATATTTGAACTTCAAGTTTCACGGAGACAAGATAACTTTAGGTACTAATTGAAACCATAGCTCTTTGAATCAACAATGTGAGGTTTACTAAAATTTTGCAATAGGACTTAATCATTTCTTGATTCTTTAACAATACGGTACCAGTCCGTAAAGTTTATTTTCAGATTTTAACAGTATTTCTATCTCAATAACAAGACTAGCGCTTGGTAGAAAAACGGATGCCAATACTACAAATTAATTCAAAATACTACTCAGACTATGTTTATGATAATTAGTTCATGTTTTAATCTAATTACTAATGAACTCCCACTTAATACAACATCCCTCATAGTTGTTAAGTGGTACACGATCCACATCCACTACACCAAAACCGATCATCACGTGAGATGATGTAGCTTCAATGGTGAACATCAACATGTTGATCATATCATCCATATGACTCGTGTTCAACCTTTCGGTTTCCGTTGTCCCGAGGCCATGTCTGTACATGCTAGGCTCGTCAAGCAAACCCAAGTATTCCGCGTGTGCAACATGGCTTACACCCGTTGTATGTGAACGTTGAGTCTATCACATCCGATCATCACGAGATGCTTCGAAACGACGAACTATATCAACGGTGCATACGAGGGGAGAACACTTTATTATCTTGATATTAATGTGAGGGATCATCTTATAATGCTACCGTCGCGATCTAAGCAATATAAGATGCATAAAGGATTAACATCACATGCAATTCATATGTGATATGATATGGCCCTTTAGTCTTTGCGCCTTCGATCTTCATCTCCAAAGCACGGACATGATCTCCATCATTAACGGGCATGATCTCCATCATCGTCGGCGTAGCGTCAAGGTCCATGGCGCCGTCTTCATGGTTGTTCACCGCATGTAGCAACTATTACAACTACTTTGAAATAATACTCAACATGAAATTTAAAGACAACCATAAGGCTCCTGCCGGTTGCCACAATACAATAATGATCATCTCATACATATTCATCATCACATTATGGCCATATCACATCACCAAACCCTGCAAAAACAAGTTAGACGTCTCTAATTTGGTTTGCATATTTTACGTGGTTTAGGGTTTTCGAGTAAGATCTAATCTACCTACGAACATGAACCACAACGGTGATACTAGTGTTGTCAATAGAAGAGTAAATTGAATCTTCACTATAGTAGGAGAGACAGACACCCGCAAAGCCACTTATGCAATACAAGTTGCATGTCGAGCGTGGAGCAAATCTCATGAACGCGGTCATGTAAAGTTAGCCCGAGCCGCTTCATCCCACTATGCCACAAAGATGCAAAGTACTCAAACTAAAGACAACATAAGCATCAACGCCCACAAAACCATTGTGTTCTACTCGTGCAACCATCTATGCATAGACACGGCTCTGATACCACTGTAGGGATTCGTTGCATAGAAAACAAAAAATTTCCTACCGCGAGAACGCAATCCAAGCCAAGATGCAATCTAGAAGACGGGAGCAACGAGGGGATGATCGAGACTCACCCTTGAAGATTTCCAAAGCCTATAAGAGTAGGCTCTTATTGCTGCGGTAGACGATCACTTGCCGCTTGCAAAAGCGCGTAGAAGATCTTGATCACGGTGCCACAATCGGGCAGCACCTCCGTACTCGGTCACACGTTCGGTGTTGATGAAGACGACGTCCTTCTCCCCGTTCCAGCGGGCAGCGGAAGTAGTAGCTCCTCCTTGAATCCGGCAGCACGACGGCGTGGTGGCGGTGGCGATGGAGAACTCCGGCGGAGCTTCGCTAAGCGTGCGGGAGAGGTGGAGGAGAGAGGGGGCGGCTAGGGTTTGGGAGAGGGGGTGGCCGGCCTCTATGGGTGCGGCCAGCTTGGTGGCTTGTGGTGGCCGGCCCCCTCCCCTATGCCCCTCATTATATAGGTGGAACCCCAAGTGTTGGACTACAAGTCTTCGAATAAGACCCGATTCCAAAACCTTCCATGTAGTAGGGAAACCTACCCAAGGTGGGACTCCCACCAAAGTGGGATTCCCACCTTTCCATGAAGGGGGGTGGCCGGCCCCTTTGGTGGAGTCCACCTTGGACTCCCCCCTCTAGGGTTGGCCGGCCATGGGGAGGTGGAGTCCCTCCGGGACTCCTCCTTCCTTAGTGATTTCTTCCGGACTTTTCTAGAACCTTCTAGAACCTTCCATAAATGCACCGGATCATTTTCAAACATATAAAATGACTTCCTATATATGAATCTTATTCTCCGGACCATTCCGGAACTCCTCGTGATGTCCGGGATCCCATCCGAGACTTCGAACAAAACTTCGAACTCCATTCCATATTCAAGTTCTACTATTACAACATCAAACCTTAAGTGTGTCACCCTACGGTTCGCGAACTATGTAGACATGGTTGAGAACTCTCTCCGACCAATAACCAATAGCGGGATCTGGAGATCCATAATGGATCCCACATATTCAACGATGACTTAGTGATCGAATGAACCATTCACATACGATACCAATTCCCTTTGTCACGTGATATTTTACTTGTCCGAGGTTTGATCATCGGTATCACTCTATACCTTGTTCAACCTCGTCTCCTGACAAGTACTCTTTACTCGTACCGTGGTATGTGGTCTCTTATGAACTTATTCATATGCTTGCAAGACATTAGACGACATTCCACCGAGAGGGCCCAGAGTATATCTATCCGTCATCGGGATGGACAAATCCCACTGTTGATCCATATGCCTCAACTCATACTTTCCGGATACTTAATCCCACCTTTATAACCACCCATTTACGCAGTGGCGTTTGATGTAATCAAAGTACCTTTCCGGTATAAGTGATTTACATGATCTCATGGTCATAAGGACTAGGTAATTATGTATCGAAAGCTTATAGCAAAAAACTTAATGACGTGATCTTATGCTACGCTTAATTGGGTGTGTCCATTACATCATTCATATAATGATATAACCTTGTTATTAATAACATCTAATGTTCATGATTATGAAACTAATCATCTATTAATCAACAAGCTAGTTAAGAGGCTTACTAGGGACTCTTTGTTGTTTACATATCACACATGTATCAATGTTTCGGTTAATACAATTATAGCATGGTATATAAACATTATCATAAACACAAAGATATATAATAACCATTTATTATTGCCTCTTGGGCATATCTCCAACAATAGCAACAAGTGAAGCGATCAACTTTCGCCCTTGAACATTAAAAGCTAAGAACACATGTGTTCATATGAAAAAGCGGAGCGTGTCTCTCTCCCACACAAGGAAGAACTTATGAAAATAACACAACGAAAATAAAAGCACATAGACGCTCCAAGTAAAATACATAAGATGTGACCGAATAAAAATATAGTTTCAATAGAAGAAACCTGATAAGTTGATGAAGAAGGGGATGCCTTGGGCATCCCCAAGCTTAGACGCTAGTCTTCTTGAAATATGCAGGGATGAAGCGGGGGCATCCCCAAGCTTAGGCTTTTCACTCTTCTTGATCATATATCACCCTCTTCTCTTGACCCTTGAAAACTTCCTCCACACCAAACTTCAAGCAAACTCATTAGAGGGTTAGTGCATAATCAAAATTCACATGTTCAGAGGTGACACAATCATTCTTTACACTTCTGGACATTGCACAAAACTTCTGAAAGTTAATGGAACAAAGAAACTCATTCAACTTAACAAAAGCGGCAATGCGAAATAAAAGGCAGAATCTGTCAAAAACAGAACAGTCCGTAAAGATGAATTTGGCAGGGGCACTTAACTTGCTCAAATGGAAAAACTCAAAACTAATGAAAGTTGCGTACATATCTGAGGATCACACACGTAAATTTGCAGATTTTTCTGAGTTACCTACAGAGACTTCTGAATTCGTGACAGACAGCAAATCTGTTTCTGCGCAGCAATCCAAATCTAGTATCAACTTTACCATAGAGACTTTACTTGGCACAAAAACATGATAAGGAGAGGTTGCTACAGTAGTAAACAAATTCCAAGACTCAAATATAAAACAAAAGTGCTGTAGTAAAATAAACACATGGGTTATCTCCCAAGAAGTTCTTTCTTCATAGCCATTAAGATGGGCTCAGCAATTTTAATGATGATGCTCTCGCAAGAATTAAGAGTTGAAGCAAAAGAGAACATCAAAAAGCAAATTTAAAACACATTTAAGCCTAACCCACTTCCTATGAAAAGGAATCTTGTACACAAATAAATTCATGAAGAACAAAGTGGCAAGCATAGAAAAGCAACACAAGTGCAATTTCAAGATTCTCAACATAAAGAGGGGAAACTTAATATTATTAAGATGCATATAACCATGTTTCCCTCTCTCATAATAACTTTCAGTAGCATCATGAACAAACTCAACAATATAACTATCACATAAAACATTCTTGTCATGAGCCACATGCATAAAATTATTACTCTCCACATAAGCATAATCAATTTTATTAGTTGTAGTGGGAGCAAATTCAACAAAGTAGCTATCATTATTATTCTCATCAAGTGTAGGAGGCATAGTATAATCATAATAAAATTTACTCTCCATAGTAGGCGGCACCAAAATACCACTATCATTATAATCATCATAAATAGGAGGCAAAGTATCATCAAAGAAAATTTTCTCCTCAATGCTTGGGGGACTAAAAATATCATGCTCATCAAAACCAGCTTCCCCAAGCTTAGAATTTTCCATATCATTAACAACAATGGTGTTCAAAGCGTTCATACTAATATCATTGCTACTAGCATGCAAATAAGATTCCATAGGTTTTTTAATTTTCGCAGCAAACAATCCATGTCTTAACTCAGGAAATAGAATAAGAAGCTCATTGTTACTTTCCATTATGCCTAACTAGTGTAAACAAGAAACCAAAAGATGCAATTGCAGGATCTAAAGGAAATAGCTTCGAGTACTTACAACGGCGCCGGAAAATAGCTTGGTAGCCGAGATCCGGAGTGTGAGTACCTTTTACCTTTCCTCCCCGGCAACGGCGCCAGAAAATAGCTTGATGTCTACTCACGCTTCTTTTCCTGTAGACAGTGTTGGGCCTCCAAGAGCAGAGGTTTGTAGAACAGCAGCAAGTTTTCCCTTAAGTGGATCACCCAAGGTTTATCGAACTCGGGGAGGAAGAGGTCAAAGATATCCCTCTCAAGCAACCCTGCAATCACGATACAAGAAGTCTCTTGTGTCCCCAACACACCTAATACACTTGTCAGATGTATAGGTGCACTAGTTCGGCGAAGAGATAGTGAAATACAAGTAGTATGGATGTATATGAGTGGTAATAGCAATCTGAATAAAATATGGCAGCGAGTAAACATGCAACAGAACAGTAAATAAACGGTGATTCGATGTTTGGAAACAAGGCCTAGGGATCATACTTTCACTAGTGGATACTCTCAACATTGATCGCATAATAAATAATAACTTCTCTCATTTGTGCTACATACACTCTTTTGTTGGATGACAAACACCATTCGTTGTGTAGGGCTACAAGAGCTCCCTCAAGCCGGAGTTAACAAGCGCCACAACATTCGGCATTCATATTTAAGTAACCTTAGAGCATAATAGATCTTTGCAAAATAAACCGAGTACTAACATAGCATACACACTGTCACCTTTACACTATGAAGGGGGAATAAATCACATCAATACTATCATAGCGATAATCAACTCCATAACCTACAAGAGATTATGATCATAATCTACGACAAGAACTACACGATGCACACACTGTCACCATTACACCATGCAGGAGGAATAGACTACTTTAATAACATCACATGAGTAGCACATAACTAGTAGCGATACAAAGCACATTGCAATCATAAAGGGATATAAATAAGCACTTCACTATGCCATTCATAACAGTGAATAAGTATTCTGTGAAATATAGCCTAAGAGACCCACACGGTGCACACACTGTCACCTTTACACACGTGGGACAAGGAGTCTCCGGAGATCACATAAGTAAAACCCACTTGACTAGCATAATGACATCTAGATTACAAGCATCATCATATGAATCTCAATCATGTAAGGCAGCTCATGAGATTATTGTATTGAAGTACATAGGAGAGAGATTAACCACATAGCTACCGGTACAGCCCCGAGCCTCGATGGAGAACTACTCCCTCCTCATGGGAGCAGCAGCGGTGATGAAGATGGCGGTGGAGATGGCAGCGGTGTCGATGGAGAAGCCTTCCGGGGGCACTTCCCCGTCCGGCGGCGCCGGAACAGAGACTCCTGTCCCCCAGATCTTGGCTTCGCGATGGCGGCGGCTCTGGAACTTTTCTCGTACCGTGGCTTATTCGTCTCGAGGTTTTAGGTCAGGGAGGCTTATATAGGCGAAGAATCGGAGTCGGAAGGGTTTTGGGGGGCCCACACACTAAGGCGGCGCCCCCCCTCTGGCCGCGCCGGCCACATGTGTGGGCCCCTGGGCCTCCCCTCTGGCGGCTCTCGGGTGTTCGGAAGCTTCCGGTGAAAATAGGGTGCGGCGTTGATTTCGTCCGATTGAGAATATTTCCTTACTAGGATTTCTGAAACCAAAAACAACAGGAACTGGCACTTCAGCATCTCGTCAATAGGTTAGTTCCGGAAAACGCATCAAAACGATATAAAGTGTGAACAAAACATGTAGGTATTGTCATAAAACAAGCATGGAACATCAGAAATTATGGATACGTTTGAGACGTATCACATGTTTACTCGCCGAACTAGTGCACCTATACATCTGACAAGTGTATTAGGTGTGTTGGGGACACAAGAGACTTCTTGTATCATGATTGCAGGGTTGCTTGAGAGGGATATCTTTGACCTCTTCCTCCCTGAGTTCGATAAACCTTGGGTGATCCACTTAAGGGAAAACTTGCTGCTGTTCTACAAACCTCTGCTCTTGGAGGCCCAACATTGTCTACAGGAAAAGAAGCGTGAGTATACATCAAGCTATTTTCTGCGCCGTTGCCGGGGAGGAAAGGTAAAAGGTACTCACACTCCGGATCTCGGCTACTAAGCTATTTTCCGGCGCCGTTGTAAGTACTCGAAGCTATTTCCTTTAGATCCTGCAATTGCATCTTTTGGTTTCTTGTTTACACTAGTTAGGCATAATGGAAAGTAACAATGAGCTTCTTATTCTATTTCCTGAGTTAAGACATGGATTGTTTGCTGCGAAAATTAAAAAACCTATGGAATCTTATTTGCATGCTAGTAGCAATGATATTAGTATGAACGCTTTGAACACCATTGTTGTTAATGATATGGAAAATTCTAAGCTTGGGGAAGCTGGTTTTGATGAGCATGATATTTTTAGTCCCCCAAGCATTGAGGAGAAAATTTTCTTTGATGATACTTTGCCTCCTATTTATGATGATTATAATGATAGTGGTCTTTTGGTGCCGCCTACTATGGAGAGTAAATTTTATTATGATTATACTATGCCTCCTACACTTGATAAGAATAATAATGATAGTTACTTTGTTGAATTTGCTCCCACTACAACTAATAAAATTGATTATGCTTATGTGGAGAGTAATAATTTTATGCATGTGGCTCATGACAAGAATGTTTTATGTGATACTTATATTGTTGAGTTTGTTCATGATGCTACTGAAAGTTATTATGAGAGAGGGAAACATGGTTATATGCATCTTAATAATATTAAGTTTCCCCTCTTTATGTTGAGAATCTTGAAATTGCGCTTATGTTGCTTTTCTATGCTTGCCACTTTGTTCTTCATGAATTTATTTGTGTACAAGATTCCTTTTCATAGGAAGTGGGTTAGGCTTAAATGTGCTTTGAATTTGCTTCTTGATGCTCTCTTTTGCTTCAACTCTTATTTCTTGCGAGAGTATCATTGAAATTACTGAGCCCATCTTAATGGCTATAAAGAAAGAACTTCTTGGGAGATAACCCATGTGTTTATTTTACTACAGCAATTTTTGTTTTGTTGAGTCTTGGAAGTTGTTTACCACTGTAGCAACCTCTCCTTATTATGTTTTTGTGCCAAGTAAAGTCTCTATGTTAAAGTTGATGCTAGATTTGGATTACTGCGCAGAAACAGATTTGCTGTCTGTCCCGAATTTGAGCAGAAGTCTTTGTAAAAAAATTAAAAAAATCTGAAAATTTACATGTATGATCCTCAGATATGTACGCAACTTTCATTAGTTTTGAGTTTTTCCGTTTGAGCAAGTTAAGTGCCCCTGCCAGATTCATCTTTACGGACTGTTCTGTTTTTGACAGATTCTGCCTTTTATTTCGCATTGCCGCTTTTGTTAAGTTGAATGAGTTTCTTTGTTTCATTAACTTTCAGAAGTTTTGTGCAATGTCCAGAAGTGTTAAGAATGATTGTGTCACCTCTGAACATGTGAATTTTTATTATGCACTAACCCTCTAATGAGTTTGCTTGAAGTTTGGTGTGGAGGAAGTTTTCAAGGGTCAAGAGAAGAGGATGATATACTATGATCAAGAAGAGTGAAAGGTATAAGCTTGGGGATGCCCCGGTGGTTCATCCCTGCATATTTTAAGAAGACTCAAGCATCTAAGCTTGGGGATGCCCAAGGCATCCCCTTCTTCATCGACAACATTATCAGGTCACTTCTAGTGAAACTATATTTTTATTCAGTCATATCTTATGTACTTTACTTGGAGCGTCTGTGTGCTTTTATTTTCGTTTTGTTATTTTCATTCTCTGAATAAGTTCATCCTTGTGTGGGAGAGAGACACGCTCCGCTTTTTCATATGAACACTAGTGTTCTTCGTTTATGCTTTTAATGTTCAAGGGCGAAAGTTGATCGCTTCACTTGTTTCTATTTGGTTGGAATCAGAAAATGCTTCATATGGTCTTGAATAACTTGATACTTGGCAATTGTTTTGAGCTCTCATATATCATGTTTAAGCTCTTGCATCATGTAGTTTAAATCTAGTAGTGGAGAACTACCGTAGAGCTTGTTGAAATTTGGTTTGCATGATTGGTCTCTCTAAGGTCTAGATATTTTCTGGTAAGAGTGTTTGAGCAACAAGGAAGACAGTGTAGAGTCTTATAATGCTTGCAATATGTTCTTATGTAAGTTTTTCTGTACCGGTTTATACTTGTGTTTGCTTCAAACAACCTTGCTAGCCCAAACCTTGTACTGAGAGGAAATGCTTCTCGTGCATCCAAAACCTTGAGCCAAAACCTATGCCATTTGTGTCCACCATATCTACCTACTATGTGGTATTTTTCTGCCATTCCAAGTAAATACTTCATGTGCTACCTTTAAACAATTCAAAAGTTATTATCTCTTATTTGTGTCAATGTTTTATAGCTCATGAGGAAGTATGTGGTGTTTTATCTTTCGATCTTGTCATTTACTTCTGACAGACTTTCACAATGGACTAGTGGCTTCATCCGCTTATCCAATAATTTTGCAAAAAGAGCTGGCAATGGGGTTCCCAGCCCCAATTAATTAACTTGCATTAATAATTCTCTTCACATGTTTTGCTCTGATCTATCAGTAAGCAACTTAAATTTGCAAATAGACACTCCTCCATGGTATGTGAATGTTGGAAGGCACCCGAGGATTCGGTTAGCCATGGCTTGTGTAAGCAAAAGGTTGGGGGGAGTGTCATCTAATAATAAAACTAAAGTACATGTGTAAACAAAAGAGAAGAGGGATGATCTACCTTGCTGGTAGAGATAACGTCCTTCATGGGAGCCGCTCTTGAAAGTCTGGTTGATAAGGTAGTTAGAGTACTGTTATCACCGGATTTTGGCCAAATCAGGAGATGGGCCGTAAGTGAAGATGGGCTTGAAAGATACACGCGTGGAGCATCTTTGAAGCGGCCTTGCACGAAGAGTTTGGGCTTAATTGCCCGTGTATCTGTAATATAGTAGATCGCATCTTAGTTTAGATTAAAAGATAGAGTTTAACCCGTGCACGGTTAGGTGCACGCCCGAATTAGAAAGTCCCTTGGACTATAAATATGTATCTAGGGTTATCGGAAAAGGAGGACAATCACGTTCACAACAAACACAAATCAGGCGCATCGCCACCCCTTCTTTCGAGGGTTTCTCCCGGGTAAGCATCATGCTGCCTAGATCGCATCTTGCGATCTAGGCAGCACAACGTTTATTCGTTTACCTTGTGTTGCTCGTGCTGAAGCGTTGTTGATGGCGAGTAGCACTACTTATCGTAGATGTTTTGGGGCTTGCATAGATGCTTTTCTTACGCATATCTGCTTAGCTGTGCCGTCCCTCGATATCTAGCTGCCCTTACACCTATCCAGGTGTAAGGGCAGCATCTTGCTTGTTCGTTACTTAGTAGATCCGATCTGTTATAGTTGCTCCTTGTTCCTCAAGGATTAGTTTAATATCTGCATGATTAGGCCTTATGCTGGGGTTGGACGATCCGGTAGTGCATTAGGTGTTGTTTGCCGTTCCTATAAGGGATGTTCCGGGAATTGACTTAAACGTTGGTTTTTAGGCCTCTTATAGGGGTAGTTTTCATCATCTTTCGTATCTGCTAGGCCCAACTACGCGTAGGATGTTCCGGTTATGCGGTGAAAACCCTAAACTGTCGTAGATTGGTTTAGCTTTGTTTTGATCAAGCAGGATCCCCATGTCATTGAAAATCCAACGTGAACCATGGGGCGATCGGCTCTTTGAGCCGATCCGCAGGGCAACCTGAGAGCCGATAGGGCTCGTATTTAATGTTTACGTGTCTGCCATGCAGGAAACTAATCGAAGCAATCCAACACCTTCCTGGCCAGGTATAGGTCAGGTGGCACGCCCTTGCAACCGCTAGGTCGTGTGCCGGAGCATTTGCGGGACGACGTCGAGGGACCAGGGCCCACTGCCGCCTTGGAAGCCTCCCGGCTCTTCGTGTTGCTTAACCACTGCTCGCCGGTGGGTTTTGGCAGGCAACACATTCTGGCACGCCCGGTGGGACATCGGGACAATCTTCCGCAGCAACCACGTCGACATCTGCGTCTCAGATGGCGGAAGAACCAGTCAAGTATGAAGATCTGCCTCCTGAGCATAAGAAGAGATATGATGAGCTCAAGGCCATCTTGGAAGCCGATCTCATCGGCGCTTTTGAGAAAACCCGTTCGCACGGGATCAAGTTCAAAGGGTTCCAACCCGAAGGCGCGCTAGATGGACTAGATCTATCTCTCCCTTCGGACGAACGTACCAGAGCCCTGCGACAGGAAGTCAACTATGCCGTTGCTCACTCTCTTCATCGGCATGCTGAGAGCTTGGTGAATACTCTGGAGCGTGTCGCGCTCAATGTGGTGCAAGAAGTCATGAAGCACAAGTACTCTCCGTCAGGACCTGCTCTAGGAACTCACCAAGGGGAGATACCGCTCTACACAAGGCCACCACTGCAACACACGTTTGCAGCTCCACAGCAACAAGGTTCACCGGCGTACGTCGTCTACAAGGTTGGAGGTGATCCAGGCGACTACCAATTCCTGTATGAGCCGCCCAAGGAAATTCCACATGGATACGTGTGCACATACGTGCCGGACTGCAACAACTGGATGACCCAGGTTACAGCAGGAAGGACTGCCACGGCAGGAGGAGTCGCTGGAGCAGGAAGCAGTTCTGGAGCAGATGCTGAGAAACAGGCGTGGCTAACTAAATATGCCACCAGTACAAGTCATGAACGATCAACTTCTGCAGCTCCTACGGTGGATGAGATCACCGCAATCATGAGAGACCAGTTCGGCATCCTGCCGAAGAAGAGAATGATCGGCTATTCCAAGCCGTATCCCAACGACTACGACCTGATCCCGCTGCCACCTAAGTATCGGCTCCCTGACTTCACAAAATTTAGTGGATCAGAAGGAACCAGCTCGATCGAGCACGTGAGCCGATACTTGGCACAGTTGGGCATGGTCTCAGCTTCAGACGAGCTACGTGTGAGGTTCTTCTCGCAGTCTCTCACGGGTCCAGCCTTTGGGTGGTACACCTCGTTGCTACCAGACTCGGTTCGGACGTGGAAGCAGCTGGAAGAGCAGTTCCATGTACAATACCATTCAGAAACTACGGAAGCTAGCCTTGCCGATCTGACCCAAGTTCGGCAGAGACGAGGAGAGACGGTATCTGAGTACATCCAGAGGTTCAGGACCGTCAGGAACCGATGTTATTCGGTTCGCCTATCTGAGAAGGAAGCAGTCGAGCTGGCGATAGCAGGATTATCAGCGCCGCTCAGAGATGTGACCTTCCAAGTAGAGTACAATTCACTGGCGCACATGGTTCAGAAGTTGACAGCATATGAACAGCGCCATCCAGAATTGTACCAGGACAAGTACAAGCGCGTCGCCCTGATCGAGACGGACGAAGATGAAGATTCTGCAGGAGATCAGGAGGTCGCTGTAGCTGAGTGGACTCGGGGGGCAAAACCCGTGTCCTGCAAGTGGGTGAAGCAACCAGGGCCTGTGAAGGGGTTTGACTTTGATTTGAGCAAAACGGAGCAAATTTTTGATTTGCTGCTGAAGGAAAAACAGCTGAAGTTACCCGAAGGCCACAAAATCCCCACGCCACAAGAGATGAACGGCAGGCCATACTGCAAATGGCATCACACGTTCACCCATGCCACCAACGACTGCAAAGTCTTGCGCGGACAGATTCAGATGGCGATAGAACAAGGCCGATTACTCTTCGGTCAGTTTGCCATGAGAGTTGACACGCAGCCGTTTCCGGAAGTCAACATGGTCGATCTCAGTCACTGCATAGGACGCGAGCCAGGTTTCTCGTTTGATATCAATATGGCAGGGCTTGCAGATCGCCATGGCGAGGATAAGCCAGAGAGCAGTCGCTCTCGCGGCAAAGATAAAAAGGAGGCCGATCCACGCGACCGGCCCCAGCATGATGACAGACGGTATTTGACTGAGGAAGAGGTGATCAGCGTGCGGTATCAACGACCACTTTCCGCGCACCTCCTTAACAAATATGAACAGCAATACGACCGACGTCGGCGCTACGACGTAGATGATGACGATATCGTCGGTCTGATGCAGACAACAGGAAATACCGTCGACACGAAGGGTATGAGCGTCACGCTAGAGGGAGGTCAAGGGAGCAAGAGGACATGGACAGGCATTGGAATTGTCCTTTCTTCAAACACTGCTGGGACTCAGGAATGAGCCGATTGCCTACAATCGAGAACTGCCCAGAATGTAGACAGAAGAGGAAGGGAACAAATGAAGTTTCAGTGTTCAAGCGTCTAGGACCTCTCCCACCTCAGAACAAACGAGCTGAGTCATCCCAAGATGAAGACTTCGAGGAGTCAGAAGAAGAAGATAGATATCACCGACCAAGGTGGTGTCCTGATGGACTCAGCCACTCCCAAAAGCGCAGAGTGCAACGGCTACGAAACTTGGAGGAAGCCGAGGCGCAGTACCTGTACACGTTGAGGAAAGCACGGCCCGATCTGGCCGTGAAAATTCAGCAAACACTGGAGACAGAGGCTCGCCCACCAAAGAAAGTGTGGCGACCCAAGCAGACAAAAGCCGATGCAGGGACATCGGCTGATACAAACATGGTGTTCGTTCTCCCGTCAGAGTTTTGTGCTCCAAGAGATGAGGAAGTATCAGTGGCACAGTTTGATTGCGGGCCACGACCAGTTATCTTTGAGAAGCCACGAGAAAGGAGCTATAGGCATCTGAAGGCCCTATACCTGAAGGGTTATATCAATGGGCAGCCTATCAGCAAGATGCTGGTTGACACGGGAGCAGCAGTCAACATAATGCCGTACTCCATGTTACGACGTTTGGGACGTTCCAATGAAGATCTGATCAAGACCAACGTCACGCTAAGCGATTTCAACGGCCAACCGTCAGAAGCCAAGGGTGTTCTGAACGTGGACTTAACTGTCGGCCGAAAGACCATCCCTACATCCTTCTTCATCGTCGACAGCAAGAGCACTTATGCTGTTCTGCTAGGAAGGGATTGGATCCATGCTAACTGTTGCATTCCATCCACAATGCATCAGTGCATCATACAATGGGATGGAGATGAAGTGGAGGTTGTTCATGCAGATGATTCATCGATATCTCTTTGGCTGCCATGAACATCTGGGAAGCAAATGACCAAGAGCCGCTCTCTGGAATCAATCTGGACGGCTGTGAGCGCATCGAAGCTACAAAAAACGGGGTGAGGCTAGTCTTATCCACTGGCCTGACAGAGTAGCAAGATCCAAGTCTATGGACGTACGTGGCAAGGCCGATCCCTGCGATCGGCCCCAAAAAATAAGAAACAAGGATCTCACTTCAAACATGCCACGTTGTCGTAGCAGAGAACCAAGAAGTTGTAAACCCTCGTTAAACATTGCAATGGAAAAGGAGGCCGATTCTAGCAATCGGCCACAAATAGTCTCAACATGCCTTCTGCCTGTGTTCATCATTGATTTAGCAGGCGATGGAAAGCTGGGGTTTACAGCAGCTGATGGACTAGAAGAAATCGAAATTGGTCCTGGGGATAAGCCATGGCCAACATTTATCAGCAAATAGTCGGATCGACAACTACAAGGGAAGCCGATTCTAGCAATCGGCTAAAATTATTCGCACCACACATATTCACTGATGTGCTACTTAGCATGGTGAGTTGCGAAACAAGCTTGAATTGGCTGAAAAGCCGATATCTTCAATCACTTGAAGGATTCGGCTCGGGGGGCATACACACAGAGAAGGTACAAGACCATGAAGTATGTACCCAGGGGAAGCCGATTCATCAGATCGATCGGCTAATAAAAAATCGAAAATACAAAAATTTTAAGCACAGCCGATGCTCGGACATCGACTTTAGAATTACAGAGTTTAAGCTGCCACTTGATCAGGCCTCAGTGAAGGGAAATGACCTGAAGACAGGCAACGTCACGATTGGCCAGGGCTTCAATTGCAGCGTCATCGGGACGTGGGGCTGAATTTCGTCAAGGATGGTGAGCCGATCTAAGCAGCAAACACTACAAGAAAAGTTGCCATGGCCGACGAAGTTGAAGTCGCGCCGTGGTTGCTGGTGTACCATGGCCGACGATTTTGGTCCCTCCGTGGTGCATGTCAAAACTTTTTTTTCTCGTTTTTGAGGCCACCTAGCCCGACGAAAGCGGCCAAAACGTGGCGTATGGTGGCCCGGGACGTGGTGCATCTCGAAATCTCGGGTTCGCCGGCCGAGTCAACGCAAATCCGCACCGCCGAGGGATGTAGGGCCCAGATGGCAGCCTCTCTGGCATTGTTTTTTTCTACATCGCGCCATCTCGTTCAACGTTCTCCGATCGAGCCGTTTACGATGCAGGATCATGGGTCCCGCATGTCATCCTCTATGAACCAAAATTCTTTCTATTCTTGGATTTTTTTGACCCCCTGATTTCTGGCTACTTCCTTTTTCTTTTGATCCCTTGCCGCCTTGGAAACGTTGAGACCGCTGCTGCTAAATGGGACCCGCATGTCATCCTCTATGTGCAATCAACTTTCTTTTCTTGGAGTTTTTTGGCACCTCAAATTTGGTCACTTGCCTTTTTCTTTCGATCCCCTGCCGCCTCTCAAACGGTGATACCGCTGCTGCTAACTGGGACCCGCATGTCATCCTCTATGTACTATAAAACTTTCTTTTCATGGATTATTTTTGGCACCTCAAATTTGGTCACTTGCCTTTTTCTTTCGATCCCGCCGCCTCTCAAACGGTGATACCGCTGCTGCTAAATGGGACCCGCATGTCATCCTCTATGTACTATAAAACTTTCTTTTCCTGGATTATTTTTGGCACCTCAAATTTGGTCACTTGCCTTTTCTTTCGATCCCCTGCCGCCTCTCAAACGGTGATACCGCTGCTGCTAAATGGGACCCGCATGTCATCCTCTATGTACTATAAAACTTTCTTTTCTGGATTATTTTTGGCACCTCAAATTTGGTCACTTGCCTTTTTCTTTCGATCCCCTGCCGCCTCTCAAACGGTGATACCGCTGCTGCTAAACGGGACCCGCATGTCATCCTCTATGTACTATAAAACTTTCTTTTCTTGAATTATTTTTGGCACCTCATATTTGGTCACTTACCTTTTCTTTCGATCCGCCGCCTCTCAAACGGTGATACCGCTGCTGCTAAATGGGACCCGCATGTCATCCTCTATGTACTATAAAACTTTCTTTTCTTGGATTTTTTGGCACCTCATATTTCGTCACTTGACTTTTTCTTTCGATCCCCTGCTGCCTCTCAAACGGTGATACCGCTCTTGCTAAATGGGACCCGCATGTCATCCTCTATGTACTATAAAACTTTCTTTTCTTGGATTTTTTGGCTCCTCATATTTGGGCACTTGCCTTTTTCTTTCGATCCCTGCTGCCTCTCAAACGGTGATACCGCTGCTGCTAAATGGGACCCGCATGTCATCCTCTATGTACTATAAAACTTTCTTTTCTTGAATTATTTTTGGCTCCTCATATTTGGGCACTTGCCTTTTTCTTTCGATCTCATGCCACGTTTGAAACGTTGAGGAACCTGCTGGCTCATGGGACCCGCATGTCATCCTCTATGTGCTATAAAAGTTTCCTTTGTTGGATTTTTTTTCACCCTCTGATTTTTGGCTTGCCTTTTTCTTTTGATCCCCTGCCCCCTTTGAAACGTTGAGTAAGCTGTTGGCTCAAGGGACCCGCATGTCATCCTCTATGTCCATCAACTTTCTTTTCTTAGATTTTTTTTCACCCCCTAATTACTAGCTACTTTCTTTTTCTTTTGATCTCAAGCCGCATTACAAACATTGAGACCGCTGCTGCAAAATGGGACCCACATGTCATCCTCTATGTACAATAAATCTTGGATTATTTTTGGCCCTGATATTTGGTCACTTGCCTTTTTCTTTCGATCTCATGCCGCCTTTGAAACGTTGAGTAAGCTGCTGGCTCATGGGTCCCGCATGTCATCCTCTACGAACAATAAAGTTTCCTTTCTTGGAGTTATTTTTACCCCTAATTTCTGGCTATTTGCCTTTTTCTTTTGATCCCCGCCCCCTTTGAAACGATGAGGACGCTGTTGGCAGGTCGGTCCCACATGTCATCCTCTATGAACAATAAAAGTTTCCTTTGGTGGATTTATTTTTGACCCCTAATTAATTTCTGGCTATTTCCTTTATTTTTCTTTTGATCCCCCGCCTTGGAATTGTTGAGAATGCTGCTGCCTCATTTTTCTTTTGGTCCTGTGCCGCCTTGGAAACGTTGAGACCGCTGCTACAAAATGGGACCCGCATGTCATCCTCTATGTACAATAAAGTTTCTTTTCTTGGATTATTTTTGGCTCCTGATATTATGTCACTTGCCTTTTTCTTTCGATCTCATGCCGACTTTGAAACGTTGAGGATGCTGCTGCCTCATGGGTCCCGCATGTCATCCTCTCAGAACGATAAATGTTTTGTTTTCTTGTATTTTTTTACCAACTGATTTTTGGCTTTTTTTTTATTTTCGATCCCCTGCCGCCTTTGAAACGTTGACTCCGCTGCTGGCTCATGGGTCCCCGATGTCAGCCTCCCCGTACAAGAAACATGTGATATTTTATTTTGCAGACAATAAACGTTGTATTTCGCTCTGAGCTATTGCAAACGGATAAATTAAATCTTTATATCTACATAAACAAACTTATATGTTGAATCTCCTTGTTTTTTGTTTTTGCGAAGCATAGGACTTTCCTGTTTTTTTTTTTGAGAAAAATCCGACCTTTCCTGTTTTGGAGTGGGCTGAAATTGTACGAGTCAAAAGGCCCAGCAGTATAGTTCGAAGGCCCAGATGTCCAGATACAGCCCAATTAAAATCTTTCTTTTCTTGGATTTTTTTCACACCCTGATTTCTGGCTACTTCATTTTTCTTTCGGTCCTGTGCCGCCTTGGAAGCGTTGAGACCGCTGCTACAAAATGGGACCCGCATGTCATCCTCTATGTACAATAAAGTTTCTTTTCTTGGATTATTTTTGGCTCCTGATATTATGTCACTTGACTTTTTCTTTCAATCTCATGCCGACTTTGAAACGTTGAGGGCTGCTGGCTCATGGGTCCCGCATGTCATCCTCTATGAACAATAAAAGTTTTCTTTGTTGGATTTATTTTTTTCCCCTAATTTCTGGCTATTTGTCTTTTTCTTTTGATCCCCTGCCCCCTTTGAAACGATGACGACGCAGCTGGCAAGTCGGTCCCACATGTCATCCTCTATGAACAATAAAAGTTTCCTTTGATGGATTTATTTTTTACCCTAATTAATTTCTGGCTATTTCCTTTTTTATTTTGATCCCCTGCCGCCTTGAAATAGTTGAGGATGCTGCTGCCTCATGGGTCCCGCATGTCATACTCTCAGAAAGGTAAATGTTTCTTTTCTTGAATTTGTTTACCAACTGATTTTTGGCTTATTTTTTCTTTCGATCTCCTGCCACCTTTAAAACGTTGACGACGCTGCTGGCTCATGGGTCCCCAATGTCAGCCTCCCCATACTGCAAATCCTCTTTCTGCAAAGGTTGTATTTCTAGATAGATAAGGTGGATTCGAATCTGCCATGGTTCAGGCAGCTCAGGTAAGCCTTCTTGCACTAATTAATGGAAGTAGTGTATCGCAAGGTCAAGACATGTGGCTCGGTGTAATGAATCTATATGAATCATGTTGTGGGTTCAATCTGATAGTTCTCTAACAGGTCAGCCAAAATAGAAATTAAGTTTTTTTCTAAAAGGGAAATGCAAATTAAGATGAACACAAACATTAGTTATCATAATAGCTGATCATACATACATACTTGCTAAGAGCAAAAGCTTGCCAGAGTTTTACCACCCATACAATTAATTAGCAGTTCAGATAAGATAACCTTATATAAGTATAACTACAAATGCATTTGCTAAGGGCTCATGGGACAACAGAACTAGACAACCGCGAACTTTATGACCAGCATGTCACAGCGGCATCGAAAGATCTTGACCTTCAACTTTGATCCAATGCGAAGTTTGGCACCGTCAATGAACTTTTTCCACCTGGAAGTAACAGCCAAGCGGCCATCTGTGGGACTGACAGAGTACCGTCCCTCCACGGTGAGACCTTCACTCTCCATGACGAGGGATATCTTGCCCCTTCGGCCAGCATTGAGATCCTTGGAGATACTTTTAGGCAATTTCTGATTCAAAGCAAGAGATACCACCAAAAATTAGTCAATGGCACCAATGCACTGAACCATGTGAGACTTTGAGCAGAGAAGACATCAAGATAAGAGCAGTTATGCTGTCATATACTCACGAACATAGCCTTCAGATGCGTCCTGGTCACCACACGGGTGGCCATGAGCTGAGACCTCGGTGATCTGGCTGGGGCAGGTGCATGAGCCTGGGCTGGTACACGAGCTGGTGCTGATGCAGGAGACTGCTGGGCAGGTGCAGTAAACGGTGCCTCTAGAGGAACCGGTGCTGATGCAGGAGACTGTTGGGCAGGTGCAGTAAACGGTGCAGCTAGAGGAACCAGTGCTGATGCAGGAGCCTGCTGGGCATGTGTAGTATATGGGGCCTCTACAGGAACCAATGCTGATGTAGGGGACTGCTGGGTAGATGCAGTAAACGGAGCTGGTACAGGAACCGGTGCTGATGCAGGAGAGTGGGAAGCCGGTGCCGGTGCTGGTGTGGTTGCCCTTTGTGACATCCGCTCCTGTTCCGTCAGGGGATCTGCAGCTTTGATCATGTTAAACCCAGCAAGCTAGAACAGAGGGAATGGTTTAGAACAACTGCTCAGAATGCAGTTATCAAAAGATATGAGTAGAAAAAAGTTACATATTATATATTTGGAAGTGTCTCCAACTCTGTAAGCAGTTACGTATATCTGCCCGTTTGAGTTTCTGATCCTCAGCTCGTCGCCCTTCTTCAGACCGTAGTCAAAAGCAAACTTTCTCCAATCATGTCCATACAAATATGTGATGGCCTGCGTCTTGTAGACATACACCTCATAGACCGTGTAGGTGTTCATCAATTTGCCATTGCCATGCATAGTGAAAGATCCTTCATGCGGACACATCTGGTTAATCATTGGACGAAGTTCACAAGGTACAGTCTGCATGTGAAAATTGATACAAATGTAAGAAGCAGGAAGACTAAAAACAAGACTTTACTATATGCCAATTCATGCTAAACCACTGAGAATACATACCTGTAACTCTGTGAAGGAGCTACTAGAAAGGTAGATAGAGCCATAGGAGGTGTTATATGCGGGGTATGTACATGGGCCCGCCATATTCCCGCAAGCTCGGCATCGGGATGGTGAAGGAAACATGGGAGGTACTACTGGTGCGTAGCGCTGAACGTAAGTGGAAGAATTAGGTTGTGTAAAGTGCATAGTTCAGAGCAATGCAAATGTTGACAAGCAAGTGCATAACACTATGTTACAAACTGAACAGTGAAAAATTAGTGTATGATGAATATAAGCATGCTAATTTGGTGTTTCCGAATTCCAAAAAGCATTAGACAGAGCCGGTGATAATATCAGACATAAATCATGGCATGTATATGTGGCTTAAGAAAATATACCCGAACCCTTGGATGGTTACGGCCCGGCTGATCCTTGGACTTGAGCTTATATAAGCATCCAGAAGGTGGGGCTGACAGTAACTTGGTGGCAGCCTCTGCAGATGCCTCATCAGCAGCAGTTGCAATCCTTTTGACCAATGAAGGCTTAGCAGTTTCAGTCTGCATATAAAAATTGAAGAGCAACAGACATCAGCAGTGATATATAAAATGAATCTATGAGACACTGATGCATATAGTGCTGGATGTAAGTGGAAGAATAGGTGTGTGTGTTTCTGAACTATTGGTAAGCATTAGACAAAGCCGGCAATAAACAGACAAAAATCAAATCATGTATGAGGATTAAGAAAATATACCTGCTTACTGAAAAGGGTACCACCCAGCTGGCCCGTGGCCTTGTGCTTGAGGAGGTTTTCAGAAGATGGTGGCAGCACCATCGTCTTCACAGCAGCCTCATCAGGATCATTTTTTATCCATTTGAGTAGAGGAACAGAAGTTTCATCCTGCATATGAATAGCAACAGAACTCATCATTGATATTTAATAAATCTATGAGATAGACTGATGCAAATAGTGCGGGTGTAAGTGGAAGAATAGGGTTGTGCATAGAGAACAGTTGACAACAATGCAAATGATTACAAAAGAAGCCAATGGAAATCAACAGTTTATATACTGGATGAGACAGACTGAAAAGTGAAAAATTAGTGTATGATGATTGTAAGCAAACGCAGTGTTTCTGAACTTTTGGTAAGCATTAGACAAAGCCAACAGTAATTAAACAGATAATAATGAAATCATGTATGTGGATTAAGAAAATATACCAGATTCATTAAAAGGTCACCACCCAGCTGGCCCATGGCCTCGTGCTTGTAGAGGTTTTCGGAAGATGGTGCCGGCACCATCGTCCTCACAGCAGCCTCATTAGCCCCATTTTGCATCCACTTGAGTAAAGGCGCAGCAGTTTCAGCCTGCATAAGAATGGGAACAGATCTCAGCAGTGATATTGAATGACTCTGAGACAGACTGATGCATATAGTGCTAGATGTAAGTGGAAGGGTATGGCCGTGTATGGACAACAGTTCACAACAATGCAAGGGTGTGTTCGGTTCTGAAACAGCGTGGAATGGAATGGAATGGTTCCATTTCAGAGGAATGGAATGGTTACATTTTTGTTCGGTTGGGAAAAATGGAGAGCAGAAGAGATCGAGGTTAAACTAACCAATTGTCTCAAAATTGTAATTAACAATTGCAAATGACATTTTAATCTCAAAGTCGTAATTAACAGCGCCTAATGGTGCTCTTTTAATCTAAAAATCGAAATTAACATCATTTTATGTTGGGTTAGGGGAACTGGAGTAGATGAACATTACTGTATGATGATTGTAAGCAAACGAATTTGGTGTTTCTAAACTTTTGGCTTCGAGATCTTATGGGTTTCAACTCTAGCCTACCCCAACTTGTTTGGGACTGAAAGGCTTGGTTGTTGTTGTTGTTGTTGTAAACTTTTGGCAAGCATAGAAAAAACCGACAATAAACAGAGAAAAATCAAGGCATGTTTTGTGGATTAAGAAAATATACCATATTCATTAAAAGATCACCACCCAGCTGGTGCGTGGCCTTGTGCTTGTAGAGGCATTTAGAAGATGGGGGCGGCATCAACATACTGGCAGCCTGATCAGCCGCAGTTTTGATCTTCCTTTTGAGTAAAGGCCCTAAAGTTTCAGTCTGCATATGAATAGCAAAACAAAAGGCAGACCTCAGCAGTGATATTGAATTACTGTATGAGATAGACTGATGCATATAGTGGATGCTCTTAGCCTTTTGCAGCGTGAACACTAGCTATGGACAGACAAAAAAACTAGTTAACTCAGCTTTGTCTAGATATGAATGTACTACCACCATCCAAAAGCTTAAGCCTTATTTATTTTTGAGAAATCAAAACAAGCAAAGTTTGACCAAAATTTTAGAACATTCTATCAACAAATATAATACTGTGTAGATACCGTAGGAAAATATATTTTATTATCTATTTAATGATATTAATTTTGTATTTTGCATGTTACTGATTTTTGGTAAAAGCTTAGTCAAACATGGTATAGTTTGACTTTCTAAAAATAATATAAGCCCAAAGCTTTGGGATGGAGGCAGTAGTATCTAGAGCTAAAACACATCTAGATACATCCGTATCTACAGATAGTTGAGTCAATTAATTTGGATCTGAGGGAGTATCAGATTCAGACTACATCATGGTAAGTTGGTTAAAAAAATTACCCCTGGGCGGTCCCTGCCCAGCTCGGCAGTGGCATTTCGCTTCTTGTGCTGCAGATCGGGCCATGCTCCTGCAGCAGGTGGGGCGCTATTCTCGTTCCCCATAGCCTCAGCACGGAACCTGGAGGTACCAACCTGATACAGAGAATATAGAGCATGGTGTCACAGAGGCTTTACGCACAAACAGCTGAAGACATGTGCTACTTTAAGCATATTCCAGAACAGGAACAGATTGAGGATGCAGAGACCAGAGAGACACTTAAAAGGTAAAGAGTGGATAAGCAAACGGAGTACCTGCTTCGCGGGGCTGGGGACGCAGCTCAGGCTCAGCCAACTGCCCACATGCGTGGTGGCCTTACGCTCCATTGCCCCCACCGCCGAGGTCTTGCCTTTCCTGTACAAGCTGACAAAAGATACAGTGAGGATCAGCAGAAACTACAAAGGTTGCAAATGTCGACAAATAAAGGAAGAACACCCCAATCCAAGCAAAGGTAGCCCCCGCCCCCACCCCCATCAATCACTCCCAGCTCGAGGGTGACCAGAAAGACACCCCTTTGCCCAGAATAGGAAAGAGATGCGCAAGATATCGAGGAGAGGAAAAAAGAACCGATCTCGAGAAAGGAGAGAACATTACTAGTCCTACCTAATCCGCTTGGGCTAGATGCAGCTTGCCCCTCCAAGCTGGATGCCTGGACGGTGGAGGCGAAAGGAGGGGATCGAGCTAGCGGCTTGCATCCGTCGGCAATCGGCACTCGATCGGGAGAGAAGGGGTGCTACATAAAGGGGAGGGGTAACATATTTTATTACACAGTGAACTTACTGATGTGACTAGTCATTACATGTCTCACTGAAACTAGGGCCCATAGTGTGGCACCCCAAATTTACTTGAAGCTGCCCGGCGGGACGCATTGGCGCGTCAAGAAACCCCCGAATTGTAGCGGGGAAATGAAACATTTCACAAAAATTCGAAATTCAAGCACACCGCCACGCGCCAAGCACGCGGCTGTTCCTTCCTCTTCCTCGGTTCCTCCTCCCCTATCCGAAAAAACCCCAAATCCCAAGCTCAAACCAAAAAAAAAACAAAAAACAAATCCCCTGGCCGCCATGCATGTCCTCGTTAACCCGCTGGAGATCGTTCCCGGACGATGCGGACCACCCGCCCTGAGATCCAGAATTCCGTCCACCTCGAGGCACTGCGTGCTGTCTCGCAGCAGCGGCTTGAGGGCGCTGAAGAGGAAGTTCCGCCGGAAAGTGCTCATGGCAACCGTGCAAGCTCACCGGCGTGCTGTATCCCGAGAGGAACTGGTCAAAGCTTTGCTATTCGCCACACACAAAAAATTGCGGGCCAAGATCTGGTCAAAGCTTCGTCGATGGCTTGCCGCGAGAGGCTTGGAGTCCAGAGTCAATAAACTAGCTGCTCGAGGACTTGGGCGGTTTACACGGATTCATATTAACTGACTCAAGTTTGTTAGTCTAGTTAACAAATGCATCTAGATACATCCATATCTAGACAGAATTGAGTCCATTAATATGAATCAGAGGGGAGTACCTGAAAGTGTTTCATGCTACCAACTAATGCGCTGGCAGGAATCGCTGTAGAAGTAATTGTGCTACTACTTGTACGATGAACTGATTGTGTGGGTGTCGAATTTTGCAACGCGATCATCCACTGAATGCTTAATCTAGCGCCAAAGGCGTACAAATCATAACATACTACAGCACCAGAACATAAGAGTACGAATCATAAAGTAGCTCAACATTTTGCATCAGGGCTGGGTGGTCCTGAGACTACCGGGACGCCCCTGATGATCTCCGGGTGTGCATCCTCTTCAACGCAAAGCTGTGTACTCGGTCCACGGCCTCCTTCTGTAGGCTGGATAATCTCAGGTGCAGGACCTTCGTCTATGAGAGGCTCGTCATCAGTACCATCCACAGGTGCATCAGGGCTGGGTGGTCTTGAGACTACCCGGACGCCCGTGATGATCTCCGGGCGTGCATCCACTTCAACGCAAAGCTGTGTACTCGGTCCACGGCCTCCTTCTGTAGGCTGGATAATCTCAGGTGCAGGACCTTCGTCTATGAAAGGCTCGTCATCAGTACCATCCACAGGTGCATCAAACTGAGATTCATCTTCAAATCTCCCATCAAACTGAGAGACCTCTTTAACTCTATGCTTCTGCAATTAGTACATCAACCGATTAGACAAACATCTAAGGGATGCAACCTGAACAAATGCCGTTTTACATATTTACCTTCTCATCTGGCACAGCACATGTCCCAGAGCTGAAACCCGTTTCCTGAAGCAAGCGCTTTTTCTCTCCTTCCCGTCCATCCATCTGCAACAAGTTAAATTTGAGTACAGAACCTTGCACAGCAATGCAAACTATTGATTGAAACGGCAGCATCAATATAAATAATTAACTACATATGCCAGCACACATACAGTGTGAGCAAGATCTGCTTCTCCTGCTAAAGGATCATTATATGGTTCACCATGCTAAACCCGCCTAACATATGTGCGGTCCATCCCAAAAATGTGTAAATGATCTGCCACTACAGGGTGAGGCCTCTTCTCACCATTCATACATGTGCAGCGCGGGCAATACACGTCCAGGTTGTGACCATCATGAGCTCTAATAAACCCCATAAAGGGTTGAACACCATTTATATATGAAGGGGAACATAAGTGTCCATGCAGTATCCAAGTTCTGTCCATCTGTTTAATTATGAGATACAGTGGTTGGTGATTAATTTAAGGCGAAGTAGGAAATGTATATCCATCGAGTACAAAACTATACTACATGATTATGCATTTCAGCAATCATGTCGAGTACAAAACAAAAAATGCCCATCGACATTTTAGCAAACAGATCGTGTACAAAACTCTGCCATGGCATTTCAGCAAATTAACGGATCGAGTGCAGAACTGACTCTATATGCCCACGCAAATGAACAAATTGATCGATGACAAATCGAGCGGAAAACTATAAAGTGCCAATTAGTTCGAGCATACTGACGAATTTTTTTAGCAGCATCAAGAAAATATAAATCGTTAGGCTGTCTTGCCCGATACATGATTGAGCTAGAGATAGCAACCCTACCGTGGATCAACTTGACCGCCGGTGCGTCTCGAGAAGAACGACGGGGAGGGGAAGCTTCTTCTTCGCACGGACGGGACGGGGAGGGGAAGCTCTTCGCACGGACGGGGATAAGTTGTGTACGGGTGGGTGGGGGGTCATGCGGCCGGGCCGCCGGGGTGATAATTAAGGTTGGTAGGTGGCGTTTAATGGAGTTGCGTGTGTAATTTGCCGTGCACAAGGTTGAGGAATAGGCGGTTCCCTTTGCCGCGCGCACAATTCAAACTATCCCGCCCATGTAGTTTAAATTCGCCATATTTTCGTTAAATCGACATAAAGTCATGTGAGTGGGGGAAAATTAGCAAAGTTGCTTGAAAAATAGTAAAACTCTGGAATTATCCTTTAAATATGCTCTACTTCGTGTGAAAATCGGGGTGTGGAAGCATGTTGAGCTGTTTTATTTGTACTTTCTTCATTAAAACTCCCATTTTATGCACTTTGGATGGAAAGAAATCATTTGTACATAAATTTTGACAACGCCATTTGCAAACACTAATTGTTTACATGCCAAGATGCACCCATCCACCAAATATATATGTGGCAAAAGTTTATCACAATCTAGCAGATATGCATAATTAGTGAGGGACCCCTTTTGATTTTGTGCAATTTCCACTAATTAGGTAGAGATCGAGAAGGGTTAATTAATTAGGCCATGTTAGGGGTTATGTGTTTTAATAGGTTGTGTGGATTCAAATACAACTTCTTTATTTGTGTGCTATGATTAATCAAAACTAGATCGATCGACTGCGCACACATTATTAGAGGCGCATGCCTTTGCGCACAAAGTGCATGTGTGTGTTGTTGGCCACCAACGAGAGAGAGAGAGAGAGAGAGAGAGAGAGAGAGATAGAGGTAGAGAGAGCTACATACGAGAGAGCGATTGAAATCCCCAAATTAAACACATATATATGCATGGCACATTTAATTTAATTAGAGGACCGCGAGGCACCCCTGGCCTGCTTGATGCATAATTAAGTGTCATTGGCCTATATATATAGGGTTTAATTAGGGTTTAGGGTTTAGGGTTAGGAGGTTAGGGTTTAGGGTTTAATGTTTATGGTGTTTAGGGTTTAGGGATTAGGGATTAGGGTTTATTTAGGGTTTAAGGTTTAGGGATCATCGATCGAGTGCGCACACACACATTATTAGAGGCACACGCGCCTTTGCGCATAAAGTGCATGCGTATATGTGTGTGTTTTTTGGCCACCAACGACATATAGATGATCGAGAGAGAGAGATTGAAATCCCCCAAGAATATGTTCAAATATATATTAAAATATATGCACGAATTAATGCATGCATGGTAGGCCATGCATGCACACTAATTATATATATATTATGAGGAAACTTAATCAAATGTGTTTTCATTCGAGAGAACTTGTCAAAATTCAAGTTAATTAATTTATCATCGATAATTATATAATTATTTAATGAATCTCAGGGAGATGTTATACAACATATGATCGATATATAGGCCATGTATATATTAATTGGTTTTAATCTACCGTTTTTGCTAGCTAGCTGCATGCTATATATAGAGCATGTTTTTATTAGATCGGGTTATAGCTAGTATAGTTTAGGGTTATGTGTTTTAATTAACTAGGGTTTGATTAGCTAGGGGTTAGTTATATATATATGGTTTAGGGTTAATGCATGTCACATTTAATTTAACTAGAGGACCGCGAGGCACCCCTGGCCTGCTTGATGCACAATTAAGTGTCGTTGGCCTATATATATAGGGTTTAATTAGGGTTTAGGGTTAGCTAGCTGGGTTTAGGGTTTAGTGTTTTGGGTGTTTAGCTAGGGTCTAGGGTTTAGTGTTTAGTGTTTACTGTGTTTAGAGGGTCTAGGGTTTAGTGTTTAGGGTGTTTAGGGTCTAGGGTTTAGGGTCTAGTGTTTAGGGTCTATGGTTTAGGGTTTAATTAGTGTTTAGGGTGTTTAGGGTTTAGGGTTTAGTGTTTACGGTGTTTAGGGTCTAGGGTTTAGGGTTTAGTGTTTAGGGTCTAGGGTTTAGGGTTTAATTAGTGTTTAGGGTGTTTATAGGGTTTAGGGTTTAGGGTTTAGGGTTTTAGGGTTTAGGGTTTAGGGTTTAGGGTTTATGGTTTAGGGTTTACGGTGTTTAGGGTCTAGGGTTTAGGGTTTAGTACATGTTTAGGGTGTTTAGGGTCTAGGGTTTAGTGTGTTTAGGGTGTTTAGGGTTTAGGGGATTAGGGATTAGGGTTTTAGGGTTGTTTAAGGTTTAGGGATCATCGATCGAGTGCGCACACACACATTATTAGAGGCACACGCGCCTTTGCGCATAAAGTGCATGCGTATATGTGTGTGTTTTTTGGCCACCAACGACATATAGATGATCGAGAGAGAGAGATTGAAATCCCCAAGAATATGTTCAAATATATATTAAAATATATGCACGAATTAATGCATGCATATGGTAGGCCATGCATGCACACTAATTATATATATATTATGAGGAAACTTAATCAAATGTGTTTTCATTCGAGAGAACTTGTCAAAATTCAAGTTAATTAATTTATCATCGATAATTATATAATTAATTAATGAATCTCAGGGAGATGTTATACAACATATGATCGATATATAGGCCATGTATATATTAATTGGTTTTAATCTACCGTTTTTGCTAGCTAGCTGCATGCTATATATATAGAGCATGTTTTTATTAGATCGGGTTATAGCTAGTATAGTTTAGGGTTATGTGTTTTAATTAACTAGGGTTTGATTAGCTAGGGGTTAGTTATATATATGGTTTAGGGTTAATGCATGTCACATTTAATTTAACTAGAGGACCGCGAGGCACCCCTGGCCTGCTTGATGCACAATTAAGTGTCGTTGGCCTATATATATAGGGTTTAATTAGGGTTTAGGGTTAGCTAGCTGGGTTTAGGGTTTAGTGTTTTGGGTGTTTCGCTAGGGTCTAGGGTTTAGGGTTTAGTGTTTACTGTGTTTAGAGGGTCTAGGGTTTAGTGTTTAGGGTGTTTAGGGTCTAGGGTTTAGGGTCTAGTGTTTAGGGTCTATGGTTTAGGGTTTAATTAGTGTTTAGGGTTTAGTGTTTACGGTGTTTAGGGTCTAGGGTTTAGGGTTTAGTGTTTAGGGTCTAGGGTTTAGGTTTTAATTAGTGTTTAGGGTGTTTATAGGGTTTAGGGTTTAGTGTTTAGGGTTTATGGTTTTAGGGTTTAGGGTTTAGGGTTTAGGGTTTAGGGTTTATGGTTTAGGGTTTACGGTGTTTAGGGTCTAGGGTTTAGGGTTTAGTGTTTAGGGTGTTTAGGGTCTAGGGTTTAGTGTGTTTAGGGTGTTTAGGGTTTAGGGGATTAGGGATTAGGGTTTTAGGGTTGTTTAAGGTTTAGGGATCATCGATCGAGTGCGCACACACATTATTAGAGGCACCCGCGCCTTTACGCATCAAGTGCATGCGTATATATGTGTGTTTTTTGGGCCACCAACGATATATAGATGATCGAGAGAGAGAGAGAGATCGATTGAAATCCCCAAGAATATGTTCAAATATACATTAAAATATATGCACGAATGCATTGTAGGCCATGCATGCACACTAATTATATATATATTATGAGGCAACTTAATCAAATGTGTTTTCATTCGAGAGAACTTGTCAAAGTTCAAGTTAATTAATTTATCACGATAATTATATAATTAATTAATGATTCTCAGGGATATGTTATACAACATGATCGATATAGGCCATGTATATTTTAATTGGTGTTAATCTACGGTTTGCTAGCTAGCTAGCTGCTATATATAGAGCATGTTTTTATTAGATCGGGTTATAGCTAGCTAGTATAGTTTAGGGTTATGTGTGTTAATTAAGTAGGGTTGATTAGCTAGGGTTAGTTACATATATATGGTTTAGGGTTAA
Organism: Lolium multiflorum; assembly: GCA_030979885.1. Lineage (NCBI taxonomy): Eukaryota > Viridiplantae > Streptophyta > Magnoliopsida > Poales > Poaceae > Lolium > Lolium multiflorum. The sequence continues at coordinate 308,100,142 of CM061749.1, forward strand.
TGCATGGCACATTTAATTTTATTAGAGGATCACGAGGCACCCATGACCCACTCGATCGATGCACAATTAAGTGTCGTTGGCCTATACATAGGGTTTAATTGGGGTTTAGGATTAGCTAGGGTTTAGGGTTAGGGTTAGGGTACGTTTAGGGTCTAGGGTTTAGGGTTTAGTGTTTAGGGTTTAGGGATTAGGGATTTAAGGTTTTAGGGTTGTTTAAGGTTTAGGGATCATCGATCGAGTGCGCACACACATTATTAGAGGCACCCGCGCCGTTACGCATAAATTGCATGCATATATATGTGTGTTTTTTGGGCCACCAACGATATATAGATGATCGAGAGAGAGAGATCGATTGAAATCCCCAAGAATATGTTCAAATATACATTAAAATATATGCACGAATGCATTGTAGGCCATGCATGCACACTAATTATATATATATTATGAGGCAACTTAATCAAATGTGTTTTCATTCGAGAGAACTTGTCAAAGTTCAAGTTAATTAATTTATGACGATAATTATATAATTAATTAATGAATCTCAGGGATATGTTATGCAACATGATCGATATAGGCCATGTATATTTTAATTGGTGTTAATCTACGGTTTGCTAGCTAGCTGCTATATATAGAGCATGTTTTTATTAGATCGGGTTATAGCAGCTAGCTAGTATATATAGTTTAGGGTTATGTGTTTTAATTAAGTAGGGTTGATTAGCTAGGGTTAGTTACATATATATGGTTTAGGGTTAATGCACGACACATTTAATTTTATTAGAGGATCACGAGGCACCCATGACCCGCTCGATCGATGCACAATTAAGTGTCGTTGGCCTATACAGAGGGTTTAATTGGGGTTTAGGATTAGCTAGGGTTTAGGGTTAGGGTTAGGGTTAGGGTTAGGGTATGTTTAGGGTCTAGGGTTTAGGGTTTAGTGTTTAGGGTGTTTAGGGTTTAGGGATTAGGGATTTTAAGGTTTTAGGGTTGTTTAAGGTTTAGGGATCATCGATCGAGTGCGCACACACATTATATTATTAGAGGCACCCGCGCCTTTACGCATAAATTGCATGCATATATATGTGTGTTTTTTGGGCCACCAACGATATATAGATGATCGAGAGAGAGAGAGATTGAAATCCCCAAGAATATGTTCAAATATACATTAAAATATATGCACGAATGCATTGTAGGCCATGCATGCACACTAATTATATATATATATATGAGGCAACTTAATCAAATGTGTTTTCATTCGAGAGAACTTGTCAAAGTTCAAGTTAATTAATTTATCACGATAATTATATAATTAATTAATGAATCTCAGGGATATGTTATACAACATGATCGATATAGGCCATGTATATTTTAATTGGTGTTAATCTACGGTTTGCTAGCTAGCTGCTATATATAGAGCATGTTTTTATTAGATCGGGTTATATCTAGTATAGTTTAGGGTTATGTGTTTTAATTAAGTAGGGTTGATTAGCTAGGGTTAGTTACATATATATGGTTTATGGTTAATGCATGGCACATTTAATTTTATTAGAGGATCGCGAGGCACCCATGACCCGCTCGATCGATGCACAATTAAGTGTCGTTGGCATATACATAGGGTTTAATTGGGGTTTAGGATTAGCTAGGGTTTAGGGTTAGGGTTAGGGTACGTTTAGGGTCTAGGGTTTAGGGTTTAGTGTTTAGGGTGTTTAGGGTTTAGGGATTAGGGATTTAGGGGTTTTAGGGTTGTTTAAGGTTTAGGGATCATCGATCGAGTGCGCACACACATTATTAGAGGCACCCGCGCCTTTACGCATAAATTGCATGCATATATATATATGTGTGTTTTTTGGCCACCAACGATATATAGATGATCGAGAGAGAGAGATTGAAATCCCCAAGAATATGTTCAAATATACATTAAAATATATGCACGAATGCATGGTAGGCCATGCATGCACACTAATTATATATATATATTATGAGGCAACTTAATCAAATGTGTTTTCATTCGAGAGAACTTGTCAAAATTAAAGTTAATTAATTTATCACGATAATTATATAATTAATTAATGAATCTCAGGGATATGTTATACAACATGATCGATATAGGCCATGTATATATTAATTGGTGTTAATCTACGGTTTGCTAGCTAGCTGCTATATATAGAGCATGTTTTTATTAGATCGGGTTATAGCAGCTAGCTAGTATAGTTTAGGGTTATGTGTTTTCATTAAGTAGGGTTGATTAGCTATGGTTAGTTACATATATATGGTTTAGGGTTAATGCATGGCACATTTAATTTAATTAGAGGACCGCGAGGCACCCCTGGCCTGCTTGATGCACAATTAAGTGTCGTTGGCCTATATATAGGGTTTAATTAGGGTTTAGGGTTAGGGTTAGGGTTTAGGGTCTAGGGTTTAGTGTTTAGGGTTTAGGGATTAGGGATTAGGGTTTCAGGGTTGTATAAGGTTTAGGGATCATCGATCGAGTGCGCACACACATTATTAGAGGCACCCGCGCCTTTGCGCATAAAGTGCATGCGTATAGTTTAGGGTTATTTGTTTTAATTAAGTAGGGTTTGATCAGCTAGGGTTAGTTACATATATATGGTTTAGGGTTAATGCATGGCACATTACATATAGTTTAAATCTCAAGAATGTTTATACATGATAGGCCATATGTGCAAAGGAATTTTTTTCCTCGTGAACTTGTCAAAATTCAAGTTTATCAGTGCCAATGGAAACTAGTCCAAAAAATTACATAGAGGACCAAAAGTACTAGACAATAACTAATAGAACCTGCAACTTTACAAAAAGGACCCCAAAACATATAGAAGAAAATCAATCGAGTCCTTCTGGACCGCACATCAGATCTCTGCTCCGCATCCTTTCCAGCAACTCCGTCGCCGGGGACGCACCACTTGGGACGGTGTCGCCGGTAGTCGCCAGGACGAAGGAGAAGAAGGGCCTCAGCAACGGCATATTGGCTCTGAGAAGGGTCGCTGAAAGTCCAAGATGTGCACGGGCAAGACGGATGACGCCGTCGTATGCCCCGAGCTTGTGAACTTTAGCAGCTTGACTTCCCCATTGGCCAGATCTGAAGCACTGACCAAAGCAAGCCTCACCGTTAGCGCCATCACATTGATGGCACCAGATCGGGGTTTGGCCGGCAAGATCCGCCAGATTCACCATAGGCCAGATCTGAAGCCGATGACGAGATCCCCGACTCCATTGCGCCATTCTGCTCATGGGAAACACTGGATCTAAGCTTACAACAACACTAACTCCCTCGGATCCAAATTAGCTGACTCAACTTTGCTTATCTAAATATGGATGTATCCACACATGTTTTTACTCTAGATACATACACGTCTAAGGAAAGTTGAATCAATTAATTTAGTTCGGAGGGTGTACAATATACAGAGAGAAGTCGGCCTCGTCTCCGGCCGGCGAGGCCGCCGGAGAGAAGGGGGAGAGGAGCCGGGGGAGTGGGAGAGACTCGAGAGAGAAAGAGAAGAGGAAGAAATGAGAGCTCCCTGGGGAAGAACATTATTTTTGTCGTTCTGCTCGTACTGTAGCTTGAAACTGAAAATTTCGGCCACGCGCCAAATCATCCCGCCGCATCCATTCGAAAATCCCGTGACCAGTTTTACCCTTTTAACCCTGGTCCGGAAGCTACAACCCACCGACCATGGAGGGCTCATTCGGTAACAATGAAATATCTTGCCTAGATCCCGAACCCTCCCCACAGGCCCACACCCACCCACCAACCATTCGCCCCATTAGCTCAAAAATACTCTCACAAGCCAAAGCTCTGACTCTCTACAGTACTAGATCTGCTTCGCCGCCGGCATACTCCTCCACAGCGTAGCCTTGATCGTGTTGGCTGTCCACCCACCTGATCCGCTCCCCCGCCGCCCTCGTCACCGACGGATCTGCTTCACCGCCGACCTCGCCACCGACGGATCTGCTTCACCGCCGACCTCGCCACCGACGGATCTGCTTCACCGCCGACCTCGCCACCGACTACCTCGCCGCAGCGGCTGTATCAACTTCACCGAATACCTTGCCAGCCAACCAGATCTGCTTCACTAACGCCCGCTTCTACTGAAACATGGTCGATTCATCGTCTCCCGCGTTCGCCGCCGCTGGAATGCAAGTTGCCGCCCCCGTCCACCCCGCCGCAGCTTGGTTAGTACGCTGGCCCGTTAGATCGCGGTGTTTCTTTAGCCATGTTTTGTGTAGTTATTTGCAGATCTCATATGCCGTTAACTTTCTTGATGTGTTGCTTCGCATGAAGTTTGTTTAAATGTTGTACAGTACAAAAGCATTATCCGGTCGCTACCATCCTGTTCATTCTACTGACACCTGTGTGCATCCACATATTTATAGCCTTGTACCCATTCATTTGCTGCCAACTGTTTTTGTACTGCATGCTATTGTCGCACTGCTTTTATAGTCGTGCTATGGGCATTTCCAATCTGCTTGTTCTTATACCACGTCATTAGCTCACCGCTAGCTGTTTTCTCGTGTCTGCTATTCTCACACTGCTTTTATAATCATGCTATGTGCATTTCCAATCTGCTTGCTCTTATACCTCGTCTTTAGCTTATATAGTTATTGCTGCGTGCATGTCTGGTCTTTGTATTATCGTAGACTGACTTGTCAATGTTATTTTTCCTTGGGATTGATCATGCGAACCACTTATTAGAACATCCAACATTAACAGCGGGGACGCTAGGTAAGGTTGGAATCTGAGTTCGTGGTTGGTAATTTTGGCAGTTTACTTCCGTTATTATCTATAACCTATATGCATTGTTCCTTATGCAAGAGATTAACACTTGGAACCCTGCCATAGCAATGCCATTCATGCTTTACTATGTTTCTGCCTATTTGATATGCTTGTCTTGGAGAAACTTCGAGGGTGATTTGAACCTGACATTTGGTCATTCTTAATGCCAGTTTACTTTATGTGTAAAACCTTGGCATTACCCTACTCTAAATCTGAATGTCTGAAATTCGTATCTCATGCAAAGCAACATCTAGTTGGTTTTAATTTGATATCTGGTAACTATTGGCTTATTCATTTGGCAGCTCAAGTTTTTTGTTATTTGAAACCAGCTGACTTGGTCTTAAATGTGATATCTAAACACAGATTAAGGACAATGGAGCAGGAGGATTAGCATTTCACTTGATGGCTGAACCTAAAATGATAGGCATGTTGACCACGACTAGTGCACGCAAGAGAAGGACCTGCAGTGAGCCAGTATGTGCTTAGTACATGCATCTTATCTTATCTTGTGCTTATTTCTGCTACATGCTGTTATCTGATCTCTACATTGCGTAATACATGTTTGAATAGTTAATTGTTGTAACTATGTTTACAATGTTACCAGAATGCTGTTTTAATGAAGCAGTCATCATTAGAAGATAGTCGCCAAAAAAGGATCTGTAGCGACCCTGTGCAACATTATGATGTAAGTTTGTGCTTAGTACAAGTTCCATACATGTCTTATTTATGCAACTTGTTATTATCTTATATCTACATTGCATAATAAATGTTTGCATAGTTCATCGTTTAACTCTTTTTGCATTATTATCAGAATGCAGTTGTGATGAAGCAATCTTCATTAACTGTGAGGCCCACAAAAAGTTCTGATCTTTCTTCTGATGCATCTTCTCATAGCCGTCAACCTAGACCATTTCTTTCATCAGACAGTAAATATCTCAAGGCTGTACTTTATAAAAGACATGGTATTGCTGCTTTAAGATCTGTAGCTGATATGTTGACAAAGAGTACACAAGATTCAATCAAGGCGATTGCCAAATGTCAACGTGTTATTGATGATGCTAATAGAAGTCCTCAATGATTCTATGTAATTTTTTTATTTGGGCACATTAATTGCCTTGTAATTTTCCTATTTGTTTTATTTGTGTATGTAATTGTGTGTATCATTGAAATCAGATTTTAGGCTCATGAAATTTAATGCAAGTTGACTAGTCAAACAAGTAGGGCCCTACAACAGATTGGGCCGGCCCACTTACAGTAGTGTGGGACCCACTTTCATTTTGGGCCGGCCCACTTCTTTAGTAGGCCGGCCCGGTTACACGATAGTGGGCTCCACATGCTTATTGGGCCGGCCCACTTGCTCTATGGTGGTCCCACATGGTAAATGGGCCGGCCCTTTAATAGGAAGGTGGGACCCACCTGTGTTTTGACCCGGCCCACTATCTTGTTGGGCCGGCCCACTTTCTAGATGGTGGACCCCACATACCAAATGGGCCGGCCCACTTTCTATATGGTGGACCCCACACACCAAATGGGCCGGCCCTTTAATAGGATGGTGGGACCCACTGTGTTTTGGCCCGGCCCACTATCTCGTTGGGCCGACCCACTTTCTACATGGTGGACCCCACATACCAAATGGGCCGGCCCATTAACAGGAATGTGGGACCCACATGTGTTTTTGGCCCGGCCCACTATCTTGGTGGGCCAGCCCACTTGCTATATTGTGGACCCCACATACTAAATGGGCCGGCCCTTTAACAGGAAGATGGGTCCCACCTGTGTTTTTGGCCGGCCCACTATCTTGTTGGGCCGGCCCACTTGATATATGGTGGACCCCACACACTAAATGGGCCGGCCCTTTAACAGGAAAGTGGGACCCACCTGTGTTTTTGGCCCGGCCCACTAGCTTGTTGGGCCGCCCACTTGCTATACGGTGGACCCCACACTAAATGGGCCGGCCTTTTAACAGGCAAGTGGGACCCACTGTGTTTTTGGCCCGACCCACTTGCTTCTTGGCGGCCCGATTCTGTAAGGTGGACCCACATGTTAAATGGGCGCCCATTTAACTTTTGACCGTCAACATTAGAGGTTAGGCCGGCCCACGTAACTAATGGACCGGCCCAGCTATATAGTTGACCGGTCAAACTATGTCATCTGGCCCGGCCCGCTTAAGACGTGGCAGGCCTCGTGTGGGCCTACCATCTACCACGGGGTTTCAGGGTTAACGCCGTTAACGCGATTAACGGCGTCGCCACGTGTCGTTTGCATGACGTCGCAGTCAACGGGCTCCCGAAAACACTTCCGCAACGGTCCGATTTTCCGTGGCGGAAGGGCGCCCAAGCGCGACGGACCGAAAAAATCGTCGTTGGACTTTGCCTGACGCAGTTTCCACAACGGAACCCATATCGTCGGGTTAGGCCCATAGGCGACGAAAAATACCCCTTTGCGGACGATTTTGAGACGTTGTCTATCAGAACTTTTCTTGTAGTGAAAGCACAAGAATTGAGCCAGGAGGAGTTAGAGAGCCATTGCATGAGAAGCTTCTTGGTTCAAAGAAGGGATTTGCTGGTCCTGCTGAGCCCTCGTGGTGCATCGACTCCTTGTGCGTAAGCTTTCCTATCTTGTTTTGATGGGAGTTGAGGGCTGACCCTTTTCTTGGAAGCCGATGGTGACATATCTGGCTAGTTTTATATGGTGGTGTACCCGGAGGTGCCCAAGTTGGAGCTTCGTCAGCTGGATTGCATGTCCTCGATGAGCAGGATTACTGGACTTAATAGGCTAACCAAAGCCTAGAGGGTGTTCGCCCTTCAAAGTTTTCCTGGCAGCCACCTTCTTTGCTACTATTCTCGCCTTGACTGAGGCTCGGGGGGCAGCTCCCTGAAGATCCTTTGCTCTTGGGAGCCGATTTTGGTTGAAATCGGCTAGCTCTACAATTTTTTATTGAAAAGTGGTGAGTTCTTTCAGAAGGAAACCACCAGAATTGATGGGAGGAGTTTGAAGGGGGAGCCATTATCATTGATAGGCTCTGGACCAGTTTGTTGCTGCAAGGGAACAGAACATCACAAGGAAAGTTGTGAGCAAATGGTACCTGTTATGCAGATGTATCAGCTTCAACATCAAGTTATTTCAGCTATGGTCCTAGAAGCTTTCCTGGAGGCGTTAATTCAGGAGTTTTGCCGTCAGGTCAAACAGCACGATCGGATGATTTGAAGTCCAAGATCTAGGGGTCTCAAGGCTGTGTGCTGGACCTGTTCGATTGGAGATTTGGATCTGAATTTCAAGGATTGCAAGTTACCATCTGAGGGGATAACTGGATTGACCTGTCTTGCAATTTATTGTAAAAAACTGATGCATTGCCATCGGCTCATTGAGCATCGACCAAGTTGACAATCGGCAAAGTCAAGATAAGGGAGAATCGGCTAAATCAATATGCAAGAAATCGACAAAGTCAAATTGGGGAAATTTCTTCATTGATAATCAGATTTCTTACATGAAAGGAGCTGATTGCTCTCAAAAGGAATTACTAGGGGATACATTGCCCCATCTACTACTACTGATCCTATTCTAGAGATCCTATCTACGGGCCGTCGCTGCCCTCGTCGTCGCCATCGCCGCCGCTGTCGGCGCTCTCGGCGGGCTCGTCGTCGGCGCTACCGCGGCGCCGGGAGGGCCCTCGTTGTCCTCGTCCTCTTCATCGTCGTCGTGGTCGTCGGTCTTGGGTTTCCGGCCAAGGGCGGCGCTTGGCCGGCGGCTCGTCGGAGGAGGTGTCGTCCTCCTCTCTTCTTCTTCCTTCACCTCCTCGGAGGAGGTGAAATCGCCCCGAGGAGAAGCGATCGTCGTCGCTCTCCTCTTCGATTCCCCGGCTGCGAGGAAACGGAGGTCGCCCTCCCCGTCGGTCGAGGACTTGTCGTCCGACCGGACGGAGAAGTCATTGACTCGTCTCCGTCCTCGATGGCGCGGCGAATGCGGGCCGCGTGGGCCTCCGTCGGGTCCCACTCCGGCGTCGGCTCTCGGAGAGGAGAGGATTGGATAGAGAGGCTCGACGAAGAAGAGGAGGAAGAAGAAGAAGACATGGTGGAAGGAGGGCTTTTGGAGTGCTAATGCGAAAGGGACGAAGCCGGGAACTGCAGAAGTGGCTAAATAAAAGGGGATATAGCAGAGATTTAATGCTTAAGCGTTTCGAGGATGTGGTGCCAAAACGTCAAATCGTGCAGAGAAGTTGAGAAGGCAAGGCATCATGATGAAGAATACTGCGACGGTTCTGCTCTGCCACGACATGACCCCTCGAAGGAAAAGCAGTGGTTTTGAAATTATCATTACCAAAACCGGGGGGCATGTGTTATCACCGGATTTTGGCCAAATCGGAGATGGGCCGTAAGTGAAGATGGGCTTGAAGATACACACGTGAAGCATCTTTGAAGCGGCCTTGCACGAAGATTTTGGGCTTAATTACCAGTGTATCTGTAATATAGTAGATCGCATCTTAGTTTAGATTAAAAGATAGAGTTTAACCCGTGCACGGTTAGGTGCACGCCCAATTAGAAAGTCCCTTGGACTATAAATATGTATCTAGGGTTATCGGAAAAGGAGGACAATCACGTTCACAACAAACACAAATCAGGCGCATCGCCACCCCTTCTTTCGAGGGTTTCTCCCGGGTAAGCATCATGCTAGATCGCATCTTGCGATCTAGGCAGCACAATGTTTATTCGTTTACCTTGTGTTGCTCGTCTGAAGCGTTGTTGATGGCGAGTAGCACTACTTATCGTAGATGTTTTGGGGCTTGCATAGATGCTTTTCTTACGCATATCTGCTTAGCTGTGCCGTCCCTCGATATCTAGCTGCCCTTACACCTATCCAGGTGTAAGGGCGCATCTTGCTTGTTCGTTACTTAGTAGATCCGATCTGTTATAGTTGCTCCTTGGTCCTCAAGGATTAGTTTAATATCTACATGATTAGGCCTTATGCTGGGGTTGGACGATCCGGTAGTGCATTAGGTGTTGTTTGCCGTTCCTATAAGGGATGTTCCGGGAATTGACTTAAACGTTGGTTTTTAGGCCTCTTATAGGGGTAGTTTTCACCATCTTTTGTATCTGCTAGGCCCAACTACGCGTAGGATGTTCCGGTTATGCGGTGAAAACCCTAAACTGTCGTAGATTGGTTTAGCTTTGTTTTGATCAAGCAGGATCCCCATGTCATTGAAAATCCAACGTGAACCATGGGGAGATCGGCTCTTTGAGCCGATCCGCAGGGCAACCTGAGAGCCGATAGGGCTCGTATTTAATGTATACGTGTCTGCCATGCAGGAACTAATCGAAGCAATCCAACACCTTCCTGGCCAGGTATAGGTCAGGTGGCACGCCCTAGCAACCGCTAGGTCGTGTGCCGGAGCATTTGCGGGACGACGTCGAGGGACCAGGGCTCACTGCCGCCTTGGAAGCCTCCCGGCTCTTCGTGTTGCTTAACCACTGCTCGCCGGTGGGTTTTGGCAGGCAACAAGTACCCATTACCATTCGTTGACAACAACAAACACCTCTCAAAACTTTACTTTTATGCTCTCTATATGATTTCAAAACTTGAAAAGCTCTAGCACATGATTTAATCCCTGCTTCCCTCTGCGAAGGGCCTATCTTTTACTTTATTGTTGAGTCAGTTTACCCATTTCCTTCCATCTTAGAAGCAAACACTTGTGTCAATTGTGCATTGATTCTTACATACTTCCTTATTTGCATTCATCATATTACTCTATGTTGACAATTATCCATGAGATATGCATGTTGAAAGTTGAAAGCAACTGCTGAAACTTATATCTTCCTTTGTGTTGCTTCGATGCCTTTACTAAGAATTTATTGCTTTACAAGTTAACTCTTATGCAAGACTTTTTGATGCTTTTTTTGAAGGTACTATTCATGAAAAGTTTTGCTATATGTTATCTATTTGTTAGCAAACTATAGATCATTGCTTTGAATCACTCCATTCATGTCATATGCTTTACAATAATGTTGATCAAGATTATGATGGTAGCATGTCACCTCAGAAATTATTTGTGTTATCGTTTACCTACTCGAGGACAAGTAGGAACTAAGCTTTGGGATGCTGATACGTCTCCAACGTATCTATAATTTCTGATGTTCCATGCTTGTTTTATAAAAATACCTACATGTTTTGTTCACACTTTATATCGTTTTGATGCGTTTTCCGGAACTAACCTATTGACGAGATGCCAGTGCCGTTCTGTTTTCTGCTGTTTTTGGTTTTAGAAATCCTAGTAAGGAAATATTCTCGGAATCGGACGAAATCAACGCCCAGTACCCTATTTTCACCGGAAGCCTCCAACACCGAGAGAGGCCGACAGGGCCACTGACACTACCACAGGCGCGGCCAAGGGGGGCCCGTGCCCTGTTGTGTCGTCGCCTCGTTGACCTTCCGACGCCGCCTCTTCGCCTATATAAGGTCCCTGACCTAAAACACGATACGAATAAGCCACGGCGAGAAAAGTTCCGAGGCCGCCATCGCGAAGCCAAGATCTCGGGGACGGGAGTCTGTTCCGGCACGCCGCCGGACGGGGAAGTGCCGCCGGAAGGCTTCCCCATCGACACCACCGCCATCTTCACCGCCATCTCCATCAACGTTGCTGCTCCCATGATGAGGAGGGAGTAGTTCTCCCTCGAGGCTAAGGGCTGTACCGGTAGCTATGTGGTTAATCTCTCTCTGTACTCCAATACAATGATCTTATGAGCTGCTTTACATGATTGAGATCTATATGATGAGATTTGTATCGCTACTAGTCTATGTGCTACTCATGTGATGTTATTAAAGTAGTATATTCCTCCTGCATGGTGTAATGGTGACAGTGTGTGCATCGTGTGGTTCTTGTCGTAGATTATGATCATAATCTCTTGTAGGTTATGGAGTTGATTATCGCTATGATAGTATTGATGTGATCTATTCCCCTTTCATAGTGTAATGGTGACAGTGTGTATGCTATGTTAGTACTCGGTTTATTTTGCAAAGATCTATTATGCTCTAAGGTTACTTAAATATGAATGCTGAATGTTGTGGCGCTTGTTAACTCCGGCTTGAGGAGCTCTTGTAGCCCTACACAACGAATGGTGTTTATCATCCAACAAAAGAGTGTATGTAGCACAAATGAGAAGAAGTTATTATTTATTATCCGATCAATGTTGAGTGTCCACTAGTGAAAGTATGATCCCTAGGCCTTGTTTCCAATACTGCAAACACCGCTTACTTACTGTTCTGTTGCATGTTTACTCGCTGCCATATTTTATTCAGATTACTATTACCACTCATATACATCCATACTACTTGTATTTCACTATCTCTTCGCGAACTAGTGCACCTATACATCTGACAAGTGTATTAGGTGTGTTGGGGACACAAGAGACTTCTTGTATCGTGATTGGGTTGCTTGAGAGGGATATCTTTGACCTCTTCCTCCCTAAGTTCGATAAACCTTGGTGATCCACTTAAGGGAAAACTTGCTGCTGTTCTACAAACCTCTGCTCTTGGAGGCCCAACATTGTCTACAGGAAAAGAAGCGTGAGTAGACATCACAACCTAACCCCTTCTTCGCTTTATTTTTATCATTCCTCCTCTCCTCCCTCCTCCCTTACTTCCCTCCTCACCTCATTCCTCTCGTCCATGAACCCTCTTACCTCCCTCCTCTCGTGCATGAATGTCAACACCCGGATTTTTAAGTCCAGATGCCTATTATGTCGTACATCGCAATCCCAGGAAGATTGTTGTTACGAGACATAACAGTTGAATATCATAGAGTCATTATTTATTACAACACATAATGTCTTACATCCATAGATCACATGATCCAATATTACACAAATAGTTGATCTGAACGATCAATGAACACAGATAAGTAGCGGAAGCGTTGTAGTAGGTGGAACTATCTATCCACAGGCCAACGCTTGACGTTAGAAGCATCCTAGTTCTGGTAGACGTCTTGTTGACCGTCATCCTCATAGTGTTGCTCCTCTTCATAGTCTGGCATTGGAATAACCAGGGACACAGCCATAAGTACTTAAGTACTCGCAAACTAATACTAATGTAAGTAATTATCACATTTTAGGGGTTGCTAAGCTCTAGGTTATTTGCATAAAGCCAAGTTTATTTCATAAACATTTAGTAAAGATGTTTGAATCTCTAGACTAACTCAAGTGGAAACATTAGTGTCATTCCCACAACATCAGTTGTGTTTTCAAAATTCAAGTCACCATTCAAAATTCACCATTCCCTTTTTAAGACAAGTTCTGACAACGGAACAGTATGGCCTTTCCAACCGTCCGTAAGTGGACGCGGCTATTCGAATAGTTTTAACACTCGCAGAGGTTGCACACTTGTGCCATAACATTTGATTACATCCGTCGGGATAACCCTGAATAATCGTAACTCGTACGCGGATCATCAACCCTAAACTTTCACTTACACACCCTAGTATAAGCACCTCTCCCCATGAGCTTGGCCTCCCGTGAAGACAAGCCGTCGGCACAGGACTGCACAGGGCTTGGGCCGGACAATTCACCTCATTCACGTCATTTCATATCAATTCACTTGCAACGGAGGCAGCCTCTCAGCATAACCCCTATGACGCTTGTTTGGAGGGAGCCCATACTAAGATATATAAACTTCCAGTTAAGCCATACCCATATTCCGGTATTGTGGGGGTACTTGTATAGTTGGAAAGGTATCGCATCCGAACCCAATCATCAGTTTTTCACAAATTTTCACCAAGTCATTCAAGTCACCTTTGTTCCCATCTAAAGTAGTCAATTTTAGTCACTTAGCAATAGCCTCTAATCATGAGGGGGTGCTATCTAGCTTTATTTGCTTATGCCAACATTGATACTCTTGTTCGAGTCTAGACCAAGTGAATCATGAACCAAAAGTAAACTTTGAAATACCATAAGTAAATTAATAGTAAAATAAAACATAGGATAGGATTCTTAAGCAGAAAGTAATATGTAATGGTGCCTTTCTCACCAAGAGCTTGGCCTTAGGTTGGCCTGCAAGAGTATTAGCTTGCCTTGAGCAGGGTAGTGGTCAAAGTTCTCCTCCTCCTCTTGGTTGTAGTCTTCCTTCTCCGGGTATTCCTCGAGACTAGCGTCTATATACGAATACAAGGTATAACGACCACCACACAAACTTAAGTGCTAAGCTAAACACACCAAAGATTCACACAAGCCTAAGCTAGCATCACATCTTTATCAACTTGGTGATTTACTTCATTTTAAGTTAAAGAAAAATAATTTCCTCTCATTAAAAATGTTGATTATCATTTCTATTTATTTCTTTGGAGAAATAATTTCCTCTCATTAAATCTTATTAAGATTTAATCTCTTCAAATAATAATAAGGTATGAGTATAGGTTGACCAAGGTCAACACCTCATATCTATTATTTGAGAGTGTGATTTAAATGAGGGCTAAGCCTCATGCATTTTATTACTAACATACTAATGATTTAATATCTCTAAGTAATCCAGCATGAGTTTTATTAGACCAAAGTCAGTACCTCTATTTGAATCACTTAGGATCACAATTTAAATGAGAGAATAGCTCTCATATCATTTACTAGTTAATTTAAGGTGGTTTAAATGAACTAGAAATGGCTACATAGAAATTATATTGCTCTAGTCCATGATCATACAAAACACTATGTTATATTTTTTCAGAAACAATTAGAGTATATCAAATGTGATTTATGAGAGTTGGAATCAACTTAAAATCATTTATAGATAATTTTTAATATTTATTTGAAGTTGGAAAAGGCTCTGCCTTGTTATTTTTATCATTTAAATTCCACAAATAATTTGCAAGTGAGGCCAGTGGCATTGTTTAGATAATTTCATGGGATTTCCGAATATATAAAATTTGCTAAATTTGGTGTAGTAGATTTTAAACTATTCAAATTTGAAATAAGCATCAGCAGGGAATTTGAATTAAACAGAAATTCTGTTTTTGATGGTTTGGGCTTGGCGGGAAAGCAACGTGGGCTAAACGGGCGAGAAATACTTGGGCCGGCCCAGCAGTGTGACTCGCACACGTGGGCCGCCTGACAGAGTGGGCTCCACTCGTCAGTGTCTTTTAAACGCCGAAACGGTATGGCGAACGTGCAGCGTCAGATCAGATGGGCGATCGACGGCTCACGAGCACCTTCTTCTCCGGCGAGAAGCCGACGACCTGGCGGCGAGCCTAGGGGGTCGGAGAGTGTACCAGGGTTCCCGCGGGTCAGTGCTAGGTGCGAGGCGACGTTGTCGACGTTGCTGAAGCTCCTGGTAGCAGTGGCGAGGCTCGGGGAGGTGCGAATCGACGACGGTGATCTGCGGGCTCCGGCGGCTCCGATCTTCAAATTGGGGCGGCTCCGGCGTCAATCGAGTGAGTGGCTTGGTCGTGTAGAAGCAGAGATGGGAGGAGAGTGTGGTGCTGTGGAGGATTCGTGCTCGGGGCGTCTCTATTTATAGCGGAGGTGCGGTGCTGCGGGTGCCGAAGAGGGTCGATCATGGCACGGCGTCTCTGGCGTGTGAAAGGGCAAGCGGAGTACAACACTTGAGTGGAGACGGCATGGCGAAGCTATGGGCACTGCTGACGCGTCCAGGGGACGATGGGATGGCTCAGGAGCTTGGTGATCATGCCGCAGTACCCGCGGCATGGCTCTGACGATGTCGATGGCGACAAGGCGGCCGGCGGTGCTCGAGTGTGGCTAGCAGGTAGGGGTACTGGTGGCGATGCTCGACGCAGTGAATGGGCTTTAGGCGAGGACGAGGGCGACGGTGCCTCGCCATGCTCTGGCGCGTCCAGTGCACGCTCACCGCGTGCACTGGCATGCCACGGCGTGTCCTGGGCGTGCATGGGCGCGCTTGGTGCGGCCAATGCCGTGGCTTGGCGAGCTCCGGCCGTGCTGGGTCATGATCAGCGTGTACTTGGCTTGCTCTAGGACATGGTGTGAGAGAGAGAATCGAGCCAGAGAGAGGGAGGGCATGGTGGCCGGCATGGGCTGGACATGGTGTAGATTAGGGTTCCTCCACTCCTCCACTTGCACAAGCAAGGACTTGCAATGATGGAGGAGTACCAGAGAGGTAATGATCATCAAGATTCATCAAGGGTTCAGTTTAAAAACTGTTGGATATTGCATGGTTTGATCAAATTTGGTTTGTGTCTGCCAAGTGTTCGACAGAATGGCCGCATGAGAAAAATATTCAAATTTCGAAATTCTTTTTGGTGAACTTCATTCATATATTCAAAGTGATGGAATGGTGGTGGTGGTGTTCATTTTGATGGGAGTTTGCAACATTTCCAAAATGAGGATCATCTACTCTTTGTTTCAATGTCACATCTTGTCAAATCTATTCTGGTCAACCTGGTCAAAGTCAGCAGGGGTGGTCAACAGAAAAGTTGTTCACTTTGACTTGGTCTTGGATGAGGTGGCAAGTGTTGACCAAGTTTAGTTTAAGAAAATTCAAATACAGGGGTGCAAAGAGATGAAGATTTTATAAAGTGGTCATATGACCATTATCATATGTATGTTAAATTTGAAATTTCCTTTGATTTGTTTCTGGTTTCTTTTATGCATTTGGGTTTGTTTTTTGTTATATAAGAGTTTTACAAACCATAGATCAAGCAATGATGGCCTTTGGTGATGATTTGAATAATTGACCAAAGTTGTATGTGAGTGAGAATTGAATTATTTTCTATTTCTTTTCTTTTTCTCATGTTAAGGTTGAGTGGTCTTGGTTTAGGGTTTAAGCCTACTTAACAAATCAAAAAGCACTCGTCATGGCAAAATGCACAAGAGAAAAGCATACTATGCATACACTATATGTGACACTATATGCATGATGAAAGTTTTTTTTTGTTGCAAATTTTGAGTATTTGAACTTCTCTTCTCTTCATTCATTTATTGATGAAAACTTGGGATGTTACAATGAACCCTCCTCCCCCCTCTTCTCCATGAGCCCTCCTCTCTTTCATGAACTCTCCTCCCCTCCATGAATCCTCCTCCCTCCTCTCATGCATTAACCATCCTCCCTCCTCCCTCCTCTTCTCCATGAACCCTCCTCTCATGCATTAACCATCCTCCCTCCTGCCTCCTCTTCTCCATGAACCCTCCTCTCATGCATTAACCATCCTCCCTCCTCCCTCCTCTTCTCCATGAACCCTCCTCTCCTCCCTCCTCCCTCCTTCCTCCTCTTCTCCTTCCTCTCCGGCCTCATGTGGAGCTCCCTAGCACAGAGAACGTACCAAGATGCAGATTAGAACGAAATTCAAAAAAAAATCACAAAAATAATGCCAGATCCAGATCCTGATCCTGATTTAGATTTAAAATTTTACCATTGACACACCAGTTTTAGTACCAGTGGCGCACCAATGCAGCTAGTAGTGGTGCACCATTTGATGCGCAAATACTAGTAGTTAGAAATGGCGTGCTAGTTAGTGGTACGCAAAAATGGTGTGCCACTACTAGGCCTTTTCCTAGTAGTGGAAATGGCTGGCGCGGCGGGAAATAGTGGCGTCGCTATTAAACTCTGGTTAGCAGCATCGGCAGCCATTAACCGTTGTTTATCCAGCAGCATGAACAGCTTCCCCACAGATGCAGGTGACGTTGGGGGAGCTGCCATCCGTAAACGGAGATGGACCGCTGGCCAGTCTGTATGCTGGGGCACCAATTCGTAAACTTTGATGTTTGAAATATGGTAACCTGTTGAAGATGACCTAAGCTCGATGTATTGGAATCCAATATCTTCGGCAACAGTAAAAAGAGAATAGTGAAACCATGAGGTTCCTGCACGTATGATTGCACTAGACACGAGGCATCTGAACTGTATTGCTAATCTTTTTTATATTCTTGACACATGCGTGTCTGGCATCCAAATGTGAAATTAAGAAAAACAGAGCATGTGTGTATCCATCGGTGTAGGGCTGTGACGCGAACATCTCCGTGATCAGTCTCAACGTAGGACCACCAATCAAGCAAACATTCCAGCTTGGTTCTCTTGAAACGCCTCCGTTGTGTCTGTTTTGCAGTACGTGTACCACGCTCTCATGAATCACCGTCGCATGCAGCTGGCTTCCTGGGACAAGCGGAAGGTGTAGCGTTGCCATCGTGGCCTTGGGCACCACAGAACGGGACAGAATCACATGCTTGCAACCACAGCGGCATACTAGCGGAAATTGTTGGTTGGTTGCGTTGCGTCGTGTGCTTGTGGCTGAACGCGATCGTGCGTCGTGCTGGCGACCAAATAAGCGGCCAGGGATCGGCTGCTCCGGCAGCTTCAGCCCCACGCCGCGCGAAAAGATTCCGGGCGCGACGCCAGGCCGTGGTCACCGCCGGCCGCCGGTCGCTCGCTGCTGGCTCCTCCGCCACAATCTTCCTCGCTTGTACTTATCCACACTTCCACAGTTCCACACACGTAGACAGAGGCGCCGCGCCGCGTGGCCCTGGTGGGCTCCCATTTCTCCACGTCGTTCCTCGCAACAGGAGGTCTCCGCGTCAGCAACACGGATCGGATAAGGGCATGTACATCGGTTTAGACACCTACTGTCTGCAATATCCCTCCATCTCATCTATAGACAGCATAGAAAATTTGTTCTACAACAAGGTGTCTTTTTGACTGTCTGTAAGACTTAACCGCACAAATGTTAAACCATGCCACGATGCCATTAAAACTGGGTCCACTAGCCCACGAACGTGGGATGCTCTCCATACAACGCGAAGAAGGCCGTCTGCAGGCAGCGAATTCCCCGGCAATCGGCCGTCTTTATTTCTACCGACGCCCTCGCTCGTTTTCTCGTTATTTTTTCTACACGTCATCTAATTCGTTACGTGGCTGAGTTTACAGACGGCTGACTAGGTATCGTTGTACATGCCCTAAGGGCATGTACAACAGTTTTGACGGGTGCTGTCTGTAGTATCCATCCACATCATCTATAAACATCGCTATGAACATTTTCCACAGCCGGTTATCTTTTTTGTCTATTTGTAAGAGCCTAACTGGCTCTAAATTAGAAGCGCCTGGTTGGATGCAGCAGGGTGCACACGATCCCACGACACTCGACGGATGCCATACAACAGGTGAACAGAAAAACAGCCGTCTGTAACCAGCGATTTTGATGCTAATAGACCGTCGGTATTGTTGCAGACGGACTCACCCGTTTTGCATGTTCTCTTGCTTCTATGTCATATAACTTCCTATATTGCAATTGCTATAGACGACTGATTGTACATCATTGTGCAGATCGATGGATCATTGGGTTGCATAGTTCATAGTGCCAACTAGCCATAGGGCAACATGGGCGAAGTTTCTAGTAGCGCAACGTAGGATGTCCGCCCTATCTTGATTTTTAGGAAAATATTTAGATGCTTCATGTTATTTTTTGAATAATTTAAGTGATCATACATTAGAAATGGACACAGTATAAGATTTTTTTTTAGTGAACACGATGCAAAACCAATTTCGAAGCAGGCACTTATTATGATCATTTAAGAAAAATATATGTCTACTTCTATTGTACTACTAAGTATGGAGTATTGTGTTAGAATCATATACTCCCTCTATCCTAAAATAATTTGCTCAATTCTATCTAGATACAAATGCAAGCTTTGAAGGATTGTCAAAGTACTCGAAGACTGCTTAGTTACGTGATAAGCAACGGTTGACGATATACATCGAGAGAGATCAAGTTCTAGAAACTTACAATGGCAGCGATCATGACGTTCCCGAAGGCGCATGCGGGGACGGTACCATTGGCGGTTAGTTAAAGAGGCGGCAGAAAGGCCACGTACCACGTACAAGTCCCTGCCAGTGGCCCTACGAAGGCTTCAAGGTACGTAGTGCACGTAATTCTCAGTTGGTCGGTCCACTAAACTTCGCGGTCGATCATTTGCGTCTGATCCTGCCTCGTAGCTAGAGAACCCAATACCGACAGCACCACCAAAGACTGCAAGAGTGAGACTTAGACTAAGACACATTACCACAATGCTAAGCTTTTTGTTTACGATATGAATCTATGATACATCAGCACAATGCTAACCTTTTTGCTTATCCCTGTCTGCCACAGAGAACTAGTGAGGAGAAGCCCACTCTGTACAAAGCACCTGTTCAGACCATGATGTGGATTAAGGAATCATTAAGCACGCGCCGTTAGACGTCGTAGCATGACTAAAATAGAGACCGTTTTTTTTTTCTGTTCAGTTTTATAGAGACAGCCAGCCTAGCTAATGGAAACGAAGATCACACTCCCAAAACCTTTTGCTCAGCCAAAAAACGTAGACATCCAGGAATTACTCGCCTAAAACTAATCCAGAAAATAGACCTGCATATCTGCCCAACGGATCAAGACTTAACCTGGCTGTCTATAAATAAGCCAGCACCCGAGCCATTCCGAGGCACAACAAACTCCATTGCAAAAACCAAAACCCAACCGAAGCACCACAGCAGTTCAGCAAACCGACAACGACAATGGCGGCCATCTCCTCCACCTCCTACTTCTCCTCGCAGCCGCAGCTGCCGTCCTCCTCCACGGCCGGCAGCGGCAGAAGCGGCGGCAGGCAGTCGCGGAACCGGCGAACCGGCAGCTGCGTGATGCTCGAGGGAGCGGCCTCTGTTGGCGGCGCGGTGGTGGGGAGGACGAGGAGCCTTACCGAGGAGGACCTGGAGGAGCTCAAGGGCTGCCTCGACCTCGGCTTCGGCTTCACCTACAACGAGATCCCTGGCCTCTGCGCGACGCTCCCGGGGCTGGAGCTCTGCTACTCCATGACGCGGAGGTTCCTCGACGAGCAGAGGGCGCCGGGGCACCTGGACCTGGAGCCCGCGGCGGCGGCGGCGCCCATCCCGGACTGGAAGATCTCTGGCCCTGGTAAGACACGTTTCCTGCGCATGTTACTGTTTCGGTAAACCAATTTTCGGGATGGCGCGGAGGTTATCTCTCTGCTGTTTTTGTGTGGATGCTCTGGTTTTGGGAGACGATTAGAGGTAAACTTTTGTTTTTTAGGATCGGATTATATTTGGCTCAATTAAGTTTTTGGGTGAGAGATTCCATGATGAACTTCATCGTGCGCGAAAGATTTGATGCTTCTCCGTATCCCCCGGATAGGATCGCAGTATGTTCGTAATAATATATCGGGTGCCTTCTGCTCATTATCTTGCTTGTTGAATCCTATGTAGATTACACTGTGGTATAATCTAGTACTGTTGATGTTTTTTTGTTTACTCTTGAATTCGTAATTCGTAAAATTCGTAATATTGTAGCTGTATCCTGACGCCATCACATGAATTTTGAAATATAGAAATTCATGCTGAATGCCTGTAGGAAACTAGGAATACAAAACAATATGCATCCAGGTTATTGCAGAATGGTGAAATTTGTAAGCAGTAATAAGAAACAGTTCACAGGAATGTCTGTTTTCGATCATCGCTATTTTCCACTGAAGCTTGCTCAATCTGTTCAATGCATCAGTTGTATCTGTTACGATCTCACAAAGTTAGATGCAACAAAAGTTTTTTTTAGGGGAGAACAGTAGATCTGTTGTGTCGATTGGATCATTTATAAATTTGAGGCAATCATATATTGATTCATACTGATTCGGTCTAAGTTATCATTGCCCTCTCCAACTCTCGGTAGGATATGAGACGCTTCTTGTTCTATAGATTTCAGTACCGCCCTTTGTGTTGATGGTGCTTTCATGGTGTAATCTGTAAGATATTCAGCGTGGAGAATCGTTAACCATTCAGTGATTATTCCTAAAAGTCTAGGATGGTAGATACTCCAAAGATTCTGCTGACTTTTTCAGCTGTCATCTATCCTATGGTTTTTGTTACATCTAAATTTGATGCCGAATGGAAAACAAAATTGAGCATACAAAGGGAAGAATAAATACTAGTATTCTCATTTGTATCCTTTGGGGGATCTACATGATGGAAATACCCACCTGAAGTTGCATCTCACTTTTATCATAACACAAGCAAAAAAGTAGCTCAACATGTGCCTTGTTCATTGATGTCACTTTCCTTAGTAAGAGCGAGCTGTCTTCTGCAAGACAAGCTTCAGAACAAAGCAAAGCAAGATAGTCCCCCCACTAAAGAATTATGTTCCTCTCGCCAGCATATAATTTCTCCTCCAAAAAAAAGTTACGAATTCGAAGAAGCGTCAATTTTGCTACCCTGACTATTCAGTTCTCTTTTTACAAAACTCCAGCAGTGCAAAGCATGTTCTCGGTATCTATTTGATTCGTTGTTAATTAAAATCCTGAGAAGTTATTTCCTCGTAATAATTTCGTCGACAAATGGCCGCCTGCTTTCTCTTGGCTGATCATATCTATTGGCTTTTATAGGTGATGATCCAGAGGAAGTGAAAGCTAGGCTCAAGTATTGGGCTCAGACAGTGGCATGCACAGTCAAATTATGCAGCTGATGGAAGTTGGTAGGGTGCTGGTTCTCTTTTAACATATATGCTACTACAAGCTGGACTGAAGTTGGCTGAAGTTGAAGAATCTGCTTATATGGTTTCGAGACCGGTGAGCAAATACAGAGGGAGAGCTGCTTCCACTTCGTGCTGTTGAAGCAACAGAACTGTTCACTGGGAGATGATTGGTGATAACATGGAACAGCCAGAAATCTCAAGGTGGTCTGCAATCGGAGCTTATCCAAAAGCGTCAGAAAGCTTGCCATTCCTCGTGGGGTGTCTCTACGTGGCGCAGCGTTTGCAAGTGCCTGAGAAATGTTTGTTTTTGCACTCCCCTGTAGTGCTCAGTGCTCACTAGGTGCTTCAGTTGTGCCGAACTGCTCCTGCCTGAACTTTGCAAATCCACGGGTGGATGGCTCAAGATTGGCTTTGTTCTCTTGTTCCTTTTAACTTTGATTTGTTCTCAAGCAGTGGCAATTGTATGTAATCTGCCGGAACAGTCTGTAGTGTCTGCTGTATTGCATGGCTGTAGAAGCGGTTTCCTCTGAAATACTTCTTCATACAGCAAACAGTGTTTGTTGTGAACTGAAACTATGTAGTGTCAAGACTGAAAAAGGCCACATCAAGAATTGAGCAGCACTGATATATGTATAATCACATTGAAAAAAAATAGCGGGATATTTCGCGCTATAGCATATCTGGAGAGCCCGCGCTAAATTAATCAGTGTACAATGCCTCGCTAAGAGCATACTATAGCGCGTTATAGCATGCTAATAGCATATTTTAAGGTTGACACTATTTTGTCATAGCGCGCTATTTTTTCCTTGATAATAAATAGTACTAATAAATCCCTCTGACACTTTTATGGATTGGAGGGGTAGCTTAATTCCCCAGCATTACCACATGATAATTACTAAACTGTGTATGGAAGAGCTGTATAAGCTTTGTTTTCTATTTTGTGTATATCAGTGTCGGGGGCTGTGTGTTGTGTTATGTTCGATCAAGTCACAACAAAACAAAACAAAAAATGCAAATTGTCTCTATAACAAAAAAACAGTAAAATAATTACAGAAAACGCTGGAATACCCCAACACATTTCATGTCTTCTTTATCTCCACCCTCACATGCCCCTGTTGTTGCGCCGCCTCTACCCATCGGCATCCGCCACCCTCCTTCCCCTGCTGCTCCTCCTCTGCGGCTTTGTTCCCCTGCTCTTCTCCTCCCTCTCTCACAGCCACGGGGCCACCGGCATAGCCATGGTTATGGTAGATATTCAGATCAGAGAGATATTCCCGGGAAGAAAAATGGTTGAGGGGAATGACTACATGGTAGCAAGATAGAGCGGACGATGAGCCTCCAGGTACCTAGATTTGCGGCCGACGAGCCCAAATCGGATGAGGCTAAGCCACGTTGTGTTGCCCGATATCACGGATTAACCATGATACGATGAGTAAAATGAGGGGAAGGGCGATGAACGCGAATAACACAAAGATACAAACTCACACCTCTAAGGCACGCCGGTTGTCCTCGTTGGCTTGATTCAACAACTCAATAGAGTTGCAAGATAAAGATCCAAGAGGACAAATATTGTGGAAGAGATTCTCAAACCGAAGGTAGAATTCCGACTAGTAAAAGTATTGCTAAGATAGAGTTGCAATTACAAGAGATACAAGAAATAGAGTTTACTAGATAAAAAAGGCCTAAGGTAAGGAGGTGCCCTGGTACAACTCAATAGTTTTAGCTAGAGAGGTTTTTCCCACATGGGAGGCCAGAGCAAAGCTCATATCTAATTCTCAAATCTCATAAAATAGATGGCAATTCCTCCGCCCAAGCTCCTGCAGCGATACTTCTAAACGAGGTTTCAATCCACTCAAAATGAGACCGTTTGTCTGTTCAACTTGGCCATTGGACTGTGGATGTGTGATGACTCCCAAGTGGAGGAGATCAGTTTTAGTACCTTTTAATATAGAAAAGGTTGTCGAACCCAGGAGGAGTTGAAGGTATTGGTTAGCAAGTTTAACAAGATAAATAATAATAATAAAGCAGTAGTTTTTGGGTGTTTGGTTTATGTTTGCGAGTAAGTAAATAACAGAAAGTGAAGTTTGTAAAAATTTAAATGCTCTTTTCAGAGAAAGCCCAATCTTTTATGCAGCAAGAGTACAAGCTCAACTGTGTAACTATATGTGACAAATGTTTCCATGGTGGCATGGGTTTACTTAGTATACAGATTTCTAAGACAACATGTATCAGCATCTTGTCAAGTTTTATTCTTATTGGATGGAGCCAAAAGTAGGTATAGCCATATTCTTATGCTACAAAACTCCTAACGACTATTCCTAAGGCCATTTGTATGATCAACTAGGGATACACTAAGACATAAATGTCCAACTAATACATAAAGTTCTAAGGTCCCCGATCAAGAATCCCCAAAAAATAACGCAAAGTCTAAGGAATAGGTTTCAGTCTCTCACACGTTCCTCATTCTCTTTATTACTCTAAGGTGCATCCCTGTGAGCTCATAAAGACGAACTAACATGCAGTCGATGTTCGCACATTACCATCATAGAACTACATAAACGATTAAACCTTGACCAAATACTCATTGCATACTATATAATCATAGCCAATTCATCCTATAACCCCAAGAACAACGGGAACTACTCACAAGTATCAACCATGATCATGATCAGTGGGATATGGATTACAACACAATTTGAAAGTATAACTTCACCACAAAATAATGACAAGATGCCAAGCACAAGCATGCACACAACACTTAAACAATATCCAAGGTTCGATCTACCACAAACTATGAGGGGGATGACGTCGGATCTCGAGATGGAGATGGTGCTAATGGTGGTGATGGTGAAGATGGTGATGAAGATGATCCTCCCCACACCAAGGAGGAGTTTGTGGAGAGGATGGCGGCGATTTCTCACCGACGGTAGCAGTAGGACGGCAGGATCAGACCCCTCCAGAGGTGGAAGAAGGGTTCCACCTCTGCCGCCGCCTTATAAAATTCCAGGAAAAGTATGTTGTAGGATTTCGTTCAGGATGGAGTCGTACATACAAATACGGACGCAAGGCGACACTCGACGAGGGAACGGGACTGCCCTGGGCCGCGCCACCACGTCTCGTTTGGGCCTTGTGGGGCCCCTCATGTGTTTCTCGCAAAAATATTGAAGCTGTAAAAATCCCGGAGCTTTTTGAGTTCCGTAAGATCCATGAAACATTAATAATACGAAAAAGGAGTTTTTCCACCTCCCAGAAATTAAATATCAATAAAAAGGACCTTGTAGGAAAGTCCCATAAATCATCTAAAAATGCATAAATAATGAATGATCAATGCAAATAACAATGTAAACTACTCCTATATGATGCTATTATGATGATGCAAAATGCATGTTTCAATGTGCCATAGAAGAGGTCTAGGCGGATCCCCATTTCGTGACAATAATCTCGGAGTTCTCCCTACGCCACATATAGCCATTATCGGAGATGATGTTCTGCGGGAGACCAAATCTCACCACGAGGTCTATGAATTTTTTTAAGGTAGTTGTACCATCGCAGTTCCTGATAGGTTTAGCTTCAATCCATTTGGTGAACTTCAACACAGTAACTAGGGGATGCATAAATCCATAGGGTACCATTGCTAGTTTTCCGACCATATCAAGCCCCAGATCACGAACGGCCAAGTGGTAGGGATGGTCTTCTGCCGGAACATGGGGTTGCTTGGCATAATACTGGCACCCGGTGCAAGTTTTGAAAATCTTCTTAGCGTCCACCATGGCGGTCAACCAAACGAAACCTTGCTGGAATGCTTTGGATACGAGGGATATGGGAGCAACATGACGCCTACAATCACCTTGATGGATCTCTCTAAGTATATCAATGCCATCTAGTGGCGAGATGCATCTCTAGAACATACAAGTAGTGCTTCTGTTGTAGAGTTATCCTTCGATTATCACATAGGATTTGACCCTTCATTGTATCTTCCTTTTGAGAACTATGTCTTCTCGCAGTGTATGGTTGTTGAGATATTCCAAGTGCGGCGTGTTCCAATCCGGAGTCACCACATTAACATGATGAACCGGAGAACTCGCACGTTCCGGGTTATCCGGATTTGCTCCCTTAACGGAAGAAATCCTTAATGCTCGAGGAAGATGACATGCGGAATTGGTTTCCGCCCTGATCCAAGTTTGGAGAAGAGGTGGACCGCCATGTTTTCATCTCTCTTCACATACTTGACTTCCATGGAAACACAATCTTAAAAAACATGTGAGATTCTCGTGAATGCAACTTTGAATTTTTGTTAGGCTTTCTTTGGATGTTTGCATTGGGGGGGTCTTGGTATTATATTTCTCCAATACTCAAGATATTTATATTGAGACTGAATACCAATATTTTATGTTTGGATGTTTAGATATTCAGAACTCATACTTTATATCAAGGTTGAATGTCAAATTGTAAGGGTATATTGCTCCTATGTGTGGTTTTCGTAATTAATGATAACCCCTATGGACTAATGTTTTCATTGAGTTTATATGAAGGAATATTCCATAGGTACTACTTGTATTCCATGTGTTGGATTCAAGTATGGATGTCATGAAGATAAAGATATACCTTGTGTATTGGCATCAAGATTATCGATTTGAAGATATATATGTGATATGATCAAGAAGAAGAAATGAAGATAGAGTTCTTATGTGGAACTCAATATTAGCCATGCTATAGCTTATGTGATAAGCAATGAATGAAAAAGATCTTGAGAGCTTGATTCCAAGTGAAGAATTCAAGTTATGGCTCTAAGTCGGTTTCATGATAGTCTCATAAGTTGAGCTATGGTTGACTAAGATTTAGAGCATGCAAACAAATGAAGAATTCTTTATACACCTCAAGATAGTATGATAGAACATGAGAAGATACAAGGTTGACCAATACAAAGAGTGAAGAATAGATTCAAGTTTGGTCAACACATGAAGCATGAAGAATGTGCCACGTGAAGTCACGTGGTATGGTAAGCCTTGTCAATTATGCTTCATGAACTAACCCATCATATATGTGTCCTTGTGTTGTCTATGTGGGTTAGGTATCTTTCCATGGGCATGCATCAAAAGTTAGATCTCATATAGTCAATGAGAGGATGACGTCAAGTGGTGATCGTCATCAAGGTTGAGCTGGGCAAGTTCAAGTTGAGCATCTCAAGAGGATCATATGCTTGAAGCTTACCGTCCATTTGGTGATAATGGACATGTGAAGATGTGCATCTATTGGAGATATGCCCAAGAGGCAATAATAAAGTGGTTATTATATATATTTGTGTTTATGATAAATGTTTGCATACCATGCTATAATTGTATTAACCGAAACATTGATACATGTGTGTTATGTAAACAACAAGGAGTCCCTAGTAAGCCTCTTGTATAACTAGCTTGTTGATTAATAGATGATCATGGTTTCCTGACGTGGGCATTACCCTTCGGGTAACCGACATTGCCCTATCCTGTACGGCCCAAGTGGAGGCCCATGAAGGTACCCGATGGCAAGTTGGGCCACTAGGACGGTGCTGGAAAGGATTCCTTGAAGAACAAGACGAATAGGAGCCGAGCAAGGAAAGTTTAGAGCTAGGTCTTTTGTAAACCTAGTCGTACCCAGACAGATCTCTTGAGACCTGGCCTCCTATATAAGGGCCGGAGAGGGGCTGCCGAGGGACACAATCAATCTTAGCAACTTTAGCCACCATAAGTCTAGAGCTAGGTTGCCGTAGCACTTAGCCTCTCGACGAGATCTCAGCCGAAACCTTCGGCACCCCATTGTAACCTGATATTCTCATAATCAAGATCAGACAGGCAGGACGTAAGGTTTTACCTCATCGAGGGCCCCGAACCTGGTAAATCGCCTCCCCGCTTGTCTGTTAACCGATGTCTCGTGTCAGCCTACAGGATTCCATCAACCCTAAGCCCCAATCGGAGGGCATTGCCGAGGAGTACCCTCGACAATTGGCGCCGTCTGTGGGAACCCTGTTGGCACAAGATCCGTCATCGGCAGATCCAGTCATGTCGTCGGCAGCTTCGTCGACGCCATCATCGTCATCATCGCCAATCTTAGGAAACCCAATTTGATTCGGCTCCTACGAGTTCATCCCGCACAACGACTCTTCTCGCTCGACTTTTTCAGATCTACAAGGAAACAAGCAGATGACGTTCGGCAGCGTCCACTACAACGTCAACGCGGAAGGAGTCCTTCGACTGCTAGAACCATACGGCCCCAGATCAGCAAGGAAATCACCACCATCGGCCGCAGGGCCAAGCATGTCGTCATCAGTCGACCTTTCGGCTGGCCTGACGGACTCGACGAACTCATCCTCGCCATCGACTCCTCGGTCGACGTCTTCAATGTCGGTTGGATCCGATAACCCCGTACCTTCAGAGATGACCTCGTACTACTGCTTAAACTGCGACACCAGGCACGGGCTAGGATCGACCAACACACCGTTCATCTGCAGCGCCCAGTATTCACCGGGAGAGGACAGTGTCGACAGCGTTGTCAAGGAAGTCACTTGGAGAACGGCGCGCCACCAAGTTTATGCCGCCAACAACACAGGAAACGCAAGGAACGGGGGAGGTGGAGATCACACCCCTCGCTCTAGCAGGCGACGTAGCTTTGAAAACAGTGCTAGTAACAATAATAGCGATTACACCATCGCGGAGGAAGAATGGGTAGCCGCCAGGGCAGCCATACTTAACAACACACCGCTTCCCGCCGAAACTTCGGTTGGAACCCTCAATGCCTATCGCTCAATATTGGAGAAGAATTGTGAACGGCTATCGAATGAGCAAGCCACCCTCGAGAGACGTCTACTCGCGGCAGAACAATCCAGCGAACGACGAAGGGGCTCGCGAGGAAGCGCTTCCCGAAGCAGCCAGGGAGCGGGGAAGCACCGGTCAAGGCTATCCAGACTTTCAGAAGCTGACGCTAGGGAAATAACATCAAACTTGTCCAAGTCCTTCATGACCACGGACACTGCAGGAATGCTAAGGCCAAAAACCGTCGAGGGAGCAACTGCTAACCTTGCGGCATACCTTATCAACCAACGACCCGAAGGTTCTATGGCTCAAGCTCATCGGGGCGCCCTGGAAAGCCTCGCAATCCTGGGGGACAACCTGGTTCCACGGAAGGAAAAGACCACGCTCCAAGCTAGTGGCTCAAAGCATCGCTCAAGGGATGCCCGAGACAAGATTATCCAGAGCAGAATCGACAGAGCCAGGCGACGGTGAGACGCGAGGGGGGAAGACGCCAGCGACGCCTCGGAAGAAAGCTAGGAATACGACGGCGAGTTAAGGGGGATGACTGCTTGAGCTACAAGATCCGTGAAAACAATGCCACCCAAGAAGTTCAAACCTACCCCTACTGACGCCGCTAAGTATGACGGGCAGCAGGAACCGAGGTCATGGATAGACGATTACCTGCAAACTGTGATCCTACATAAAGGAAATCAGATAGCAGCGATGCAGCGCCTGCAGCTTTACCTGAAAGATTCGGCACGGGCGTGGCTAAGAGGCATGCCGAAGGGATCCATCAAATCATGGGACGATCTGGTGGACGCTTTTGTCGCTAACTTCCAAGCAACGTACAAGAGGCCTGTTGGGATCGAGGAGTTACGGCATTGCCAGCTGAAGCAGAAGGATTCGATGCGCGCATACATCGGAAGATTCACCAAACTCCTGAACGCTACCGAAGATGTTTCCGTCGACAGAGCAATCGATGCCTTCAGCGATGGCATCCGACGTGAAACCTACATAGAGGAACTTGGGCGCAAGAAGCCGAAAATCATAACCAAGTTAATGGAAATCGCCAATAGTTGGGCTGATGGCGAAGACAACGTACGGAGACCACGACAACGCAGCGACGACGAAGACGATGATCAGCCGAAGAACGATTCGGGTGGTCGCAGGGATCGCCGCAAGAAAAGAAAAGACCGCAGTTATGACGACAACAACTTGGTAGCCGCCGGATATTCCGATCGACAGGATGATCGGTATGATGACAGACGAGATGATCGACAGGACGACAATCGGAACAACTCTGGGAACCGCGGCAACTACAAACCAAGACCCCAGAGGACTCCCGAGTTACCCTTCGTTGAGCAGATAAATGCTCCTTGCTACCTGCACGCGTACATCGATTCTAAAGATACTAAGAAGAAGTCAAGTCATCTCCTCAGAGATTGTCGATATTTCATCGAGATGCAGAAGCTCATTCAGCAGCAGCAGCAGCCACCACCACCACCGCCTCCACCTCAGCACCAGGTCCAGCAAGTTCAGCCTCACAACAACGAATCTTTTCCGCCACCACGTGGGCAGATTAGCATGATTCACAGAACTGGTGTTTCGAGAAGGGAGATGAAGAAACTCACCCAAGAAATCAACCTGGCGGAAAGTATCATGGCTAATATCCCTGAATACATCGACTGGTCATCTCAGAGCATTACTTTCAGCAGAGCAGATCACGCGTGACAATTCCAAAGCCAGGACATGCTGCGTTAGTAGTTGAGGTGCAAATTGGAGGATTTAAGATGAGCAAAGTTTTCAAGGATGGTGGAAGCGGACTAAACTTGATATTCCTCGACATGATCAATGATACGTCTCCGACGTATCGATAATTTCTTATGTTCCATGCCACATTATTGATGATATCTACATGTTTTATGCACACTTTATGTCATATTCGTGCATTTTCTGAACTAACCTATTAACAAGATGCCGAAGTGCCAGTTCCTTTTTCTGCTGTTTTTGGTTTGAAATCCTAGTAAATATTCTCGAATTGGACGAAATCAACGCCCAGGTTCCTATTTTCACCGGAAGCATCCAGAACACCCGAGAGCCGAGGGGGGGCCACAGGGGCCTCAGATGATAGGCCGGCGCGGCCCAGGCCCGGCCGCGCCGCCCTATGGTGTCGTCGCCCCTCGACCTTCGACGCCGCCTCTTCGCCATATAAAGGTCCCTTAAACCTCGAGACGGAAAACCACGATACGAGAAACCTTCCAGAGCCGCCATCGTGAAGCCAAGATCCGGGGGACAGAGCTCTGTTCCGGCACGCCGGACGGGGAAGTGCCCCGAAGGCTTCTCCATCAACACCACCGCCAGCCTTCATCACCGCCGCTGTCTCCCATGAGGAGTAGTTCTCCATCGAGGCTCGGGGCTGTACCGGTAGCTATGTGGTTAATCTCTCTCCTATGTACTTCAATACAATGATCTCATGAGCTGCTTTACATGATTGAGATCCATATGATGAGCTTTGTATCGCTACTAGTTGTGTGCTACTCATGTGATGTTATTAAAGTAGTCTATTCCTCCCGCATGGTGTAAAGGTGACTAGTGTGTGCACCGTGTGGTTCTTGTCGTAGGCTATGATCATGATCTCTTGTAGATTGTGGAGTTAATTATCATTATGATAGTATTGATGTGATCTATTCCTCCTTCATAGTGTAATGTGGACAGTGTGTGCGCTATGTTAGTTCTTGGTTTATTTTGCAATGATCTATTATGCTCTAAGGTTATTTAAATATGAACATCGAATGTTGTGGCGCTTGTTAACTCCGGCTTGAGGGAGCTCTTGTAGCCCTACACAACGACTGGTGTTTGTCATCCAACAAAAGAGTGTATGTAGCACATATGAGAAAGAGTTATTTATTATGCGATCAATGTTGAGAGTGTCCACTAGTGAAAGTATGATCCCTAGGCCTTGTTCCTAAATATCACGCTTGTTTATCGTTTTATCTGCGTTACTACTGCTCAAGTTACTGCTTGTTTACTGTCCTGGGCAAAGCACTTTTCTGGTGCCGTTGCCACTGCTCATACTTATTTATACCACCATATTTCACTATCTCTTCGTCGAACTAGTGCACCTATTAGGTGTGTTGGGGACACAAGAGACTTCTTGCTTTGTGGTTGCAGGGTTGCATGAGAGGGATATCTTTGACCTCTTCCTCCCCGAGTTCGATAAACCTTAGGTGATCCACTTTAAGGGAAAACTTGCTCGTTCTACAAACCTCTGCTCTGGAGGCCCAACACTGTCTACAGAAAAGAGGCGTAGACATCAAGCTATTTTCTGGCGCCGTGGGGAGGAAAGGTAAAAGGTACTCACACTCCGGATCTACTAAGCTATTTTCCGGCGCCGTTGTAAGTACTCGAAGCTATTTCCTTTAGATCCTGCAATTGCATCTTTTTGTTTCTTGTTTACACTAGTTAGGCCTAATGGAAAACAACACAATGAGAGATCTTTATGAACTTTATCTTGAATTAGGACATGATGTGTTTGAAGAGAGAATTAAAAAACCCATGGAACTTATGCATGCTAATGGGAATGTTATTGTATGAACGCTTTGAACACCATTGTTGCTAATGATATGGAAAATTCTAAGCTTGGGGAAGCTGGCTTTGATGAGCATGATATTTTTAGTCCCCCAAGCATTGAGGAGAAAATTTACTTTGATGATACTTTGCCTCCTATTTATGATGATTATAATGATAGTAGTCTTTTAGTACCACCTTGTTATGGAGGATAAATTTGATTATGATTACAATATGCCTCCTATATTTGATGATGAGAATAATAATGATAGCTACTTTGTTGAATTTGGTCCCACTACAACTAATAAAATTGATTATGCTTATGTGGAGAGTAATAATTTTATGCATGAGACTCATGATAAGAATGCTTATGTGATAGTTATATTGTTGAGTTTGCTCATGATGCTACTGAAAGTTATTATGAGAGAGGAAAATATGGTTGTAGAAATTTTCATGTTACTAAAACACCTCTCTATATGCTGAAATTTTGAAGTTACACTGTTTTATCTTCCTATGCTTGTTACTTTGCTCTTCATGAACTTGTTTATTTACAAGACTCCTATGCATAGGAAGCATGTTAGGCTTAAATGTGTTTTGAATTTGCTTCTTGATTCTCTCTTTTGCTTCAACTCTTATTTCTTGCACGAGCATCATTAAAATTGCTGAGCCTATCTTAATGGCTATAAAAAAAGAACTTCTTGGGAGATAACCCATGTGTTTATTTTGCTACAGTACCTCTATTTTATATTTGTGTCTTGGAAGTTGTTACTACTGTAGCAACCTCTCTTATCTTAGTTTTGTTGCATTGTTGTGCCAAGTAAAGTCTTTGATAGTAAGGTTCATACTAGATTTGGATTACTGCGCAGAAACAGATTTCTTGCTGTCACGAATCTGGGCCTAATTCTCTGTAGGTAACTCAGAAAATTATGCCAATTTACGTGAGTGATCCTCAGATATGTACGCAACTTTCATTCAATTTGGGCATTTTCATCTGAGCAAGTCTGGTGCCACTTTAAAATTTGTCTTTACGGACTGTTCTGTTTTGACAGATTCTGCCTTTTATTTCGCATTGCTTCTTTCGCTGTGTTGGGTGGATTTCTTTGTTCCATTACCTTCCAGTAGCTTTGGGCAATGTCCAGAAGTGTTAAGAATGATTGTGTCACCTCTGAACATGTGAGTTTTGATTATGCACTAACCCTCTAATGAGTTTGTTTCGAGTTTGGTGTGAGGAAGTTTTCAAGGGTCAAGAGAGGAGGATGATATACTATGATCAAGAAGAGTGAAGAGTCTAAGCTTGGGGATGCCCCGTGGTTCATCCCTGCATATTTCAAGAAGACTCAAGCATCTAAGCTTGGGATGCCCAAGGCATCCCCTTCTTCATCGACAAATTATCAGGTTCCTCCCCGAAACTATATTTTTATTCGGTCACATCTTATGTACTTTACTTGGAGCGTCTGTGTGCTTTTATTTTCGTTGTTATTTTCATTCTCTGAATAAATTCTGTGTGGGAGAGAGACGCTCCGCTGGTTCGTATGAACACATGTGTTCTTAGCTTTTAATGTTCATGGCGAAGGTTGAAACTGTTAAATTGTTATATGGTTGGAATTGGAAAATGATACATGTAGTAATTCTAAAATGTCTTGGATAATTTGATACTTGGCAATTGTTGTGCTCATGTTTAAGCTCTTGCATCATATACTTTGCACCCATTAATGAAGAAACACTTAGAGCTTGCAAATTTGGTTTGCATAATTGGTCTCTCTAAGGTCTAGATAATATCTAGTATTGAGTTTTGAACAACAAGGAAGACGGTGTAGAGTCTTATAATGTTTACAATATGTCTTTTATGTGAATTTGCTGCACCGTTCATCCTTGTGTTTGTTTCAAATAATTTTGCTAGCCTAAACCTTGTATCGAGAGGGAATACTTCTCATGCATCCAAAATCCTTGAGCCAACCACTATGCCATTTGTGTCCACCGTATCTACCTACTACATGGTATTTCTCCGCCATTCCAAAGTAAATTGCTTGAGTGCTACCTTTAAATTTCCATCATTCGCCTTTGCAATATATAGCTCATGGGACAAAATAGCCTTAAAAACTATTGTGGTATTGAATATGTACTTATGCACTTTATCTCTTATTAAGTTGCTTGTTGTGCGATAACCATGTTCCTGGGGACGCCATCAACTCTTGTTGAATATCATGTGAGTTGCTATGCATGTCCGTCTTGTCTGAAGTAAGAGAGATCTACCACTTTAATGGTTAGAGCATGCATATTGTTAGAGAAGAACATTGGGCCGCTAACTAAAGCCATGAATCATGGTGGAAGTTTCAGTTTTGACATATATCCTCAATCTCATATAAGAATAATAATTGTTGCTACATGCTTATGCATTAAAGAGGAGTCCATTATCTGTTGTCCATGTTGTTCCGGTATGGATGTCTAAGTTGAGAATAATCAAAAGCGAGAAATCCAAAATGCGAGCTTTCTCCTTAGACCTTTGTACAGGCGGCATGGAGGTACCCCATTGTGACACTTGGTTAAAACATGTGTATTGCGATGATCCGGTAGTCCAAGCTAATTAGGACAAGGTGCGGGCACTATTAGTATACTATGCATGAGGCTTGCAACTTGTAAGATATAATTTACATAACTCATATGCTTTATTACTACCGTTGACAAAATTGTTTCATGTTTTCAAAATAAAAGCTCTAGCACAAATATAGCAATCGATGCTTTCCTCTTTGAAGGACCATTCTTTTACTTTTATGTTGAGTCAGTTCACCTATCTCTCTCCACCTCAAGAAGCAAACACTTGTGTGAACTGTGCATTGATTCCTACATACTTGCATATTGCACTTGTTATATTACTCTATGTTGACACTATCCATGAGATATACATGTTATAGTTGAAAGCAACCGCTGAAACTTAATCTTCCTTTATGTTGCTTCAATACCTTTTACTTTGAATTATTGCTTTATGAGTTAACTCTTATGCAAGACTTATTGATGCTTGTCTTGAAGTACTATTCATGAAAAGTCATTGCTTTATGATTCAGTTGTTTACTCATGTCATTACCATTGTTTTGATCGCTGCATTCATTACATATGTTTACAATATGATCAAGTTTATGATGGCATGTCACTTCAGAAATTATCTTTGTTATCGTTTACCTGCTCGGGACGAGCAGAACTAAGCTTGGGATGCTGATACGTCTCCGACGTATCGATAATTTCTTATGTTCCATGCCACATTATTGATGATATCTACATGTTTTATGCACACTTTATGTCATATTCGTGCATTTTCTGGAACTAACCTATTAACAAGATGCCAAGTGCCGCTCGTTTTCTGTTTTTGGTTTCAGAAATCCTAGTAACGAAATATTCTCGGAATTGGACGAAATCAACGCCTGTGTTCCTATTTTCACCGGAAGCATCCGTAACACCCGAGAGCCGCGAGGGGCCACAGGGCCCCTGCATGATAGGCTGGCGCGGCCCAGGCCCTGGCCGCGCCACCCTATGGTGTCGTCGCCCCTTCGACCTTCTGACGCCGCCTCTTTGCCTATATAAAGGTCCCAGACCTAAAACCTCGAGACGGAAAAACCACGATACGAGAAACCTTCCAGAGCCGCCGCCATCGTGAAGCCAAGATCTGGGGGACAGGAGTCTCTGTTCCGGCACGCCGCCGGGACGGGGAAGTGCCCCCGGAAGTCTTCTCCATCAACACCACCGCCATCTTCATCACCGCTGCTGTCTCCCATGAGGAGGGAGTAGTTCTCCATCGAGGCTCGGGGCTGTACCGGTAGCTATGTGGTTAATCTCTCTCCTATGTACTTCAATACAATGATCTCATGAGCTGCTTTACATGATTGAGATCCATATGATGAGCTTTGTATCGCTACTAGTTGTGTGCTACTCATGTGATGTTATTAAAGTAGTCTATTCCTCCCGCATGGTGTAAAGGTGACTAGTGTGTGCACCGTGTGGTTCTTGTCGTAGGCTATGATCATGATCTCTTGTAGATTGTGGAGTTAATTATCATTATGATAGTATTGATGTGATCTATTCTCCTTCATAGTGTAATGTGGACAGTGTGTGCGCTATGTTAGTTCTTGGTTTATTTTGCAATGATCTATTATGCTCTAAGGTTATTTAAATATGAACATCGAATGTTGTGGCGCTTGTTAACTCCGGCTTGAGGGAGCTCTTGTAGCCCTACACAACGACTGGTGTTTGTCATCCAACAAAAGAGTGTATGTAGCACATATGAGAAAGAGTTATTTATTATGCGATCAATGTTGAGAGTGTCCACTAGTGAAAGTATGATCCCTAGGCCTTGTTCAAATACTGCTATCGCTGCTTGTTTATCGTTTCATGCGTTACTAATGTGCACTATCGCTTGTTTACGTCTCCGGGCAAAGCACTTTTTCTCGGGTGCCGCTACACTCGCTTCATACTTATTTATACCACCTGTATTTCACTATCTCTTCGCCCAACTAGTGCACCTATTAGGTGTGTTGTGGACACAAGAGACTTCTGGTGCTTGTGGTTGCAGCAGAGCAGATATCCGATGACCTCTTCCTCCAGCCAGGACACCTTGGGTGATCCACTTAAGGGAAAATTGTTGCTTTCTACAAACCTCTCTTGGATGGTGGAAGCGGACTAAACCTGATATTCCTCGACACGATCAAAAGTATGGGAATTACAATGAGGATGCTAGAAGAGACAGATACCTGTTTTCATGGGATCCTCCCCACCTCACCGGCGTACTCTATTGGCAAAGTTTATCTGAACGTTGTCTTTGGTAAACCCGACAACTTCAGGAAGGAAAAGATCGAGTTCGAGGTGGTAAATTGGGAATCACAGTACCACGCTATACTCGGAAGATCAACTTATGCCAAGTTCATGGCTGTGCCGCACTACGCATACCTCAAGCTGAAAATGCCTGGGAACAAAGGGACAAACATCACAGTCTATGGAAGTTTTCACGCTCGGATAATTGTGATCGCGATTTTCAGAGGATCGCGCAAAGTTTGGGCTCAGGCAGGAAGTTGTTGATGTCCCTTCAAAATCGTCGCACACGATAGTAAGGAAGATGAGCGCGTCAGAAGACGAAGCCAGCCGATCTTGCTCTCTAGAAGCTTCGACAGCTGAAAATTTCGGCAGCTGGTGGCGAGCGGTCATAGAAGAAAACAACCCTGGCAATCACCGCGGACTCCTGGTGAAATCAATGACGTTCCAAAATCGCTGACGCATGGACAAGCTAGAAGATAAGAAGAACCCTCCCCTCGCTTAAGTGGATGGATAGCATTTAGTTTTTTCTCTTTTCAACAGGGCTCTTTTTCGCCCCTTAGTTCCTTGCTTACTTTATTAATGAGAACTTAAGTTTTGTTTCCTTGAAAAGCATTGCAGTAATTCGGAACACCCGAACCACATCATCATGAACCTTGTTTGCATATTTCGCAACATCAAAAGCGATGAAGAACACGTCCAAAGGTTGCACTCTAAAAAGCCTCTGAAATTACGAGTGCTATGATGCAAAACAACAGGGACCCTGCTCTTTTCCTTTTCTATAGATGCCTCAAAGAGTGCCGAAATAGCAAGGATCAAGAAACACGTATATTAATGACCCATGCTCGGTACTTTACTTATAGAAGTATCAAAGAGCGACGGAGTCATCGGCAGAGCTAGTGCTACCGATATATTCGGGAGCTGCTGTCAAGACATGCATCGGTTGAAAGCAAAGTTGCACATACAACGGGTTTAGCAAGACCCGCAACACGAGCTGATCACTCAAATAATTTGCTGACCAACGAACACACATACGCTTAAAACGAGTAATTAAGATTTGCTCCTTCAAATTTTTTTGCCAACGGCATTAACATGGTAAAAAGTGCATATATATGCACCTACCGATAAAAATAGCTTAAACTTAATAATCCAAACACTCGGATGTAATAAGTAACCAAGTCTTCTATTTACAATAGGAGCACGATTCTGAATTATCCTTGTGGAGTTTCTTTTTCTTCAGATGCCTTCGAGGTCTCTTCAAGACTCATGACAATTATATTGAAGGCAGTCCCACCTTCGGCAAATGCTCCAAATCGCCCACCGCATTGGCAATTGCTAGCAGGTTTGCCGAAGGATAACGCGCAAGGACGAGGGCAAGTGTAAATCTAGCTCCCGCAAAAACTTAGCTCGAACCAAGTCTCGGATCTTCTTGGTGTTACTAAATTCTGACATTAAAGTCAACAGCGTGGGAGGGACCGCGTTCAAAGGGAACATCGTCTTCCATATTACTCTCAGCCCTTTGTAGCACTTGTCGAAGAAGCGATGGACCTGCTGGACCCGATCTTGGAACTTTGCGATGCCGAAGCCTTCGAGTGCTCTTTCCAGAAACCATCCGATGATGATAACTCAATGCGTTCCACACGCTCGTGAATTTTCTTGTTCTCCTCAAGAGGTTCAGAGCTATGACTAGCAAAGGAAACAAGGAAGTTCAGACGATGCATTTTGTAGAAAAACAAGGAGCAAAAGGACAAGCTTATAGCTCAAACTTTCGGTGGCCCTATGTAGCTCAAGAAGAGCATACGCTCTACGTCAGCCGCAATCTCGCTCTTCTTTTTGATAATAGCAGCCAAGGCATAAGTACTGCGCAGATCCTTTTCCATCTGGGTGATCCGATCCTTCATCCGCTGGATCACTCTCGTAGACAAAGACGAAGAATCATCAACAAATGCGGCATGTGGAAAACCTGCAAAACATTGTTAAAGGGCATGATGGATTGTTTGGATTCAGCATTGGAAGTTACTCCCATCGGGAGAGTGCAAGTAAAAATGTCATAATAAGAGTACACTGGCAACATTGCCAGCATGAAATTCATTACAACTGCATGAGTTTTATGACAAGACATTGTTTGATCAAGCAAAATTACAAGAATCAGGGGCTTGGGTCTGGTTTGACAAGCTTGGACCAGCCGGTGATTTCTTTGAGGAAACTAGTTCAAGAAGCCGGCGAGCACACTTGAGAGCCGAAGTTTTAAAGACACCTGTGTCGACAAATTGCCTGCCTTGCTCTTTCGGCAACTCTTGGACATCTCTTCAATATTGGCTTTGAAGCCATGACCCATCATGAGTTGAAAGGCTAGGAGGGCGCCATAGGTACGCGAAGTACGCTTGAATACCTCGATAACCTCCTTGGTGTTGACGGCGAAAGCGTCGATCAGCTGCCCCAAAGTCTTGTCTTGACTAATCTTGGGGAAGATCATCGAGTGCATCCGCGCCATGGCCCTTTGCCCTTCGGGAGGAGGTCCCGCGTAAGCCGGTGAGCGGCAAGAGCCATCGACAGAGCGTTTGCCGGAGAGTTGTCCGGAAGATTATCCAGAGCTTCAACAGGGATATCTGCAGCCTTTGGAAAGGGACGAAATGGAGGAGTTCATTAGCAAAGAATTGGATTCGCCAATAATCTACAGGAAAGCAGCAAGGGAATTACTGAGCAAAGCCAAGGAAGATTGACGAAGAAGGTCATCCTTCTCAATCGCCCAAGCTTCGGGCTAGCCCGGATGCCTCTTCGTCTTTTAACCTCCTTCTTCAGGGAGTCGACTTCTTGGCGAGCTTCGGCAGCTATTTTTATTGCGCCCTCCAACTTCGAGGAAGAAGACTTGACCTCCTTTTGCAGTTGGGCCTTGTCAACCTTTCAGGGAAGTATATTGGGAGGCGAAAAGCTCTAAAGAAGATATTACAACCTGCAAATCCTTAAGATAAAAGGAAAAAACAGATATTTGATGAAGGGTCCATTCAGAAAGTCATGCCATTGCAAGACTTTGTGTTTCTCAATAGAGTTGCGCAACGATAGTCGAAGGAGTATCCTTCCCCTTGGAAAGGGAGGAGGCAATGATATCTGGGCCGCGAGGGCTGCAAAGAGGGGCCGAGCCTCAAGTCGCAGATTCGCAGAACAACGCGTATTTGGCCTCTTGGGCGGAGGCTCGATGAGACCTTCGTCACTGCGAAAAATAAAATTGGCAAACGTCAAGAAAAGAATGTGAATGATTGGGACAGAATACAAATTCTGGGAAAGGAAGCAAGGACTTACAGATCGAAAGATCATCTTCGTCGGCAAAGCCACCGGATGGTCTCTTCACAGGTGAAGCTTTGGCCTCCTCCACCTGCATCAACAAAGGCAGCATGATCAGCTGCCGTCACGCATTGACTCCCGTGTCGCTAATATCGTTGGTCGGATGGAGAATTGATAAAGTCAGCTTCAGAGTTCATCGGATCATCGCGTTCATCCTTTGGCTTCATGCTTCTCTTCGCATGAAATCCCCACAGTGGACCGAGGAATCTCACCTCGGGAGTATCGTCGCGCATCTCGCAAGTCTTCGGAGCTATGGGGATCTGTCAGTAAAACAAGTAAGAACAATGATAGTCACATTGATCAAGGGAAACAACGCAATAAGAGTATGGAGAGGAAAATTTACCTCCATTGGCGGATGATCAGCATCAAATGGTGGATGGGAAGATATCAGTGGGATTGAATCTTCCTGGCTGAAGAGAGTGAGGCGCCGAACTTCATCAAGCAGTTCCTTTTCTGATAATTCGGCGATATTTATCCTAGTCTCGTCCTTGGGACCCGAATATAACCACATCGGATGAGCCCTAACCATGATCGGCTGAACTCGACGCTTCAGGAACACAGCGGCTACCTCTGTACCTATCATGGTCTGGAGCTTCTTTGATCCGAAGAAATCTATCAAATAACTTGTCGACTGCTGGCTTTTCGTCGGAAGAAAGGGTATTCTTCCAAGATTGCTTAGGCTTGGCTTCGAGAACATCGGAGAAGCGAGGAAGTTGGGATTCGATTGTTGAAGAGTCCCTAATGTAGAACCACTTCAGTCTCCACCCTTGCACAGATTCTCTCATCGGAAAGTTGAAGTAATTAACTTCTTTACGAGCGAAGGATCTGCCGCTACTGTTGTATCTTTTCACGAAGAAAATTTTCTTCCACAATCCAAAGTGGGGCTCAATGCCCAAAAACGCTTCGCAAAGGGTGATAAAAATAGCAAGGTGAAGGATTGAGTTGGGGGTCAACTCGCAGTTGATCTCGAATTCGAAGAAGGTGATGAAGGAATTGTGGGCAGGGAGTGAGAGACCTCGCACAAGAACGACAAGAACATCACGGTAAAACCAGCGGGAGGATTGGGCCGTGAAATCGCACCGGGAGAATGACATTCCCTCGTCGGAAGAAATTAATCCAAGGCTCCGAGCCTATTTTCATCACGCTTGTGGTGGTAGACGCCGGCCAATCGTCGGGTTGGGCCAGCCGTGGAGCTTGACGACGCCGAGGCGCCGAGGCTGGAGGAGGTGCATCGAGCGCCTCTACGGCGGATTTGGAGAAGCTTTGGCGGTGGTGCCGCTGCTCATAGCGCTGGTGGCGACGGTGGAGTTCTTCTTCTTCACCATTATTGGATTTGGGGAAGATCTGCAAGCGACGGCGGTGGCGCAGCGGTTATGAGTGAAGAAGATGAAAGAAGGAAAAGAGGACGCAAGGATGAAGTATGGGAAAGGGAGAGTTTGCTCCAAAAGATTATAAAGCGGAGTCAAGGATTGAATGGGCACGTGTCATTGGTTCCACTGAAAGAGGACTCTTTTTCATCATTGATCACGTAAATCAAGGAGACGCTTTGGTAACCGACGCGAGTAGCGGTCATTTCTTAAAAACAGAACCACGCAGGTAGGATGGGCCCAATCGGTCGTGGTCCGCCCCGTAATTGTACAAAGATTACGTCATCGCTGACGTCGTGGAACCACTGAAGCATCCGAAGAAAAGCGAAAAGCATCGGTGAATGATTTGAGTCTACGCACGGATCGCAAGCATCCGCACCT
Organism: Lolium multiflorum; assembly: GCA_030979885.1. Lineage (NCBI taxonomy): Eukaryota > Viridiplantae > Streptophyta > Magnoliopsida > Poales > Poaceae > Lolium > Lolium multiflorum. The sequence goes on from CM061749.1 coordinate 308,142,598, forward strand.
AGACTCGGGTTATCCCACGGAGCGCCGGACGCGCACCCGATAAATGTGAACTCAAGATATTCCCGTGAAGAAATATTTTAAGGAAAGGATGGAATGCCTAGCTGAGTCCGCACCCTGGCCACAAGCGCCGTGCCTGACTGGGTTACTCCCATCGGAGCGCTGAACGCGCACCCGATAAAACTTTTTTGCACTCCAGGATCATGCCCGGGGACTTGATTCTGTGTAGGGTAACGTTGTTTTGCCCTCAGCAGTTAACCGGCAAAGCTGGGCACGTTACTCAATATCCTTTACGCGTTCGAACCTTATTGAAAAATACAAGCCCCGATACAAATGTATCGGGTGACCAATGAAGATCTACAGAAAACTTCGGCACAAGAAGACGTTCGAGTAGCACAAGTTGAGTCTACGCACGGATCGCAAGCATCCGCACCTAGACTCGGGGGCTACTCCCATCGGGAGCGCTGGACGTGCACCCGATAGAAGAAGATGATGTTGTTACAAGATGGACAAGAGCAATCAAGGGAGAAGAACATTTAGTAGAGGCATGCTTTAGTCTCTACCCGAAATATCTTCGGCTAGACACTCGGGGACTACTAACGTGGGCATTACTCTTCGGGTAACCGACATTGCCCTATCCTGTACGGCCCAAGTGGAGGCCCATAAGGTACCCGATGGCAAGGTGGGCCACTAGGACGGTGCTGGAAAGGATTCCTTGAAGAACAAGACGAAGAGGAGCCGAGCAAGGAAAGTTTAGAGCTAGGTCTTTTGTAAACCTAGTCGTACCCGGACAGATCTCTTGAGACCTGGCCTCCTATATAAGGGCCAGGAGAGGGGCTGCCGAGGAACACAATCAATCTTAGCAACTTTAGCCACCATAAGTCTAGAGCTAGGTCGCCGTAGCACTTAGCCTCTCGACGAGATCTCAGCCGAAACCTTCGGCACCCCATTGTAACCTGATATTCTCATAATCAATATCAGACAGGCAGGACGTAAGGGTTTTACCTCATCGAGGGCCCCGAACCTGGCTAAATCGCTCTCCCCGCTTGTCTATTAACCGATGTCTCGTGTCAGCCTACAGGATTCCATCAACCCTAAGCCCCAATCGGAGGGCATTGCCGAGGAGTACCCTCGACATTTCGTGATCATGAACATTGGATGTTATTAATAACAAGGTTATGTCATTGATGAATGATATAATGGACATACACCCATATAAGCGTAGCATAAGATCACGCCATTAAGTTCAATTTGCTATAAGCTTCCGATACATAGTTACCTAGTCCTTCGACCATGAGATCATGTAAATCACTTATACCGGAAGGGTACTTTGATTACATCAAACGCCACTGCGTAAATGGGTGGTTATAAAGATGGGATTAAGTATTCGGAAAGTGTGAGTTGAGGCATATGGATCAAGAGTGGGATTTGTCCATCCCGATGACGGATAGATATACTCTGGGCCCTCTCGGTGGAATGTCGTCTGATTAGCTTGCAAGCATGTGAATGGTCACAAGAGATGACATGCCACGGTACGAGTAAAGAGTACTTGTCGGTGACGAGGTTGAACAAGGTATCGTGATACCGATGATCGAACCTCGGACAAGTAGAGTATCGCGTGACAAAGGGAATCGGTGATGTGTGCAATTAACACACGTCCGTTGGGAACCCCAAGAGGAAGGTGTGATGCCTACAGTAGCAAGTTTTCCCTCAGAAAGAAACCAAGGTTTATCGAACCAGGAGGAGCCAAGAAGCACGTTGAAGGTTGATGGCGGCGAAGTGTTGTGCGGCGCAACACCAGGGATTCCGGCGCCAACGTGGAACCTGCACAACACAATCAAAGTACTTTGCCTCAACGTAACAGTGAGGTTGTCAATCTCACCGGCTTGCTGAAACAAAGGATTAAACGTATTGTGTGGATGATGATGTTTGCGAAGAACAGTAAAGAACAATTGCAGTAGATTGTATTTCAGATGTAAAGAATGGACCGGGGTCCACAGTTCACTAGTGGTGTCTCTCCCATAAGATAAATAGCATGTTGGGTGAACAAATTACAGTTGGGCAATTGACAAATAAAGAAGGCATAACAATGCACATACATATATCATGATGAGTACTATGAGATTTAATCAGGGCATTACGACAAAGTACATAGACCGCTATCCAGCATGCATCTATGCCTAAATAGTCCACTTTCAGGTTATCATCCGAACCCCTTCCAGTATTAAGTTGTAAACAACAGACAATTGCATTAAGTATGGTGCGTAATGTAATCAACACAAATATCCTTAGACAAAGCATCGATGTTTTATCCCTAGTGGCAACAACAACATCCACAACCTTAGAACTTTCTGTCACTGTCCCAGATTCAATGGAGGCATGAACCCACTATCGAGCATAAATACTCCCTCTTGGAGTTACAAGTATCAACTTGGCCAGAGCCTCTACTAGCAACGGAGAGCATGCAAGAACATAAACAACATATATGATAGATTGATAATCAACTTGACATAGTATTCAATATTCATCGGATCCCAACAAACACAACATGTAGCATTACAAATAGATGATCTTGATCATGATAGGCAGCTCACAAGATCTAACATGATAGCACAATGAGGAGAAGACGACCATCTAGCTACTGCTATGGACCCATAGTCCAGGGTGAACTACTCACACATCGATCCGGAGGCGATCATGGCGATGAAGAGCCTCCGGGAGATTCCTTCTCCGGCAGGTGCCGGAGGCGATCTCCCGAATCCCCCGAGATGGGATTGGCGGCGGCGTCTCCGAAGGTTTTCCGTATCGTGGCTCTGCACGGGGTATTCGCGACGAAGGCTTTAAGTAGGCTAAGGCAGGTCAGGGGGACACGAGGACACACGCCAGGGGCACGGCCAGACCCGGGCCGCGCCGCCCTAGTGTGCGCCGCCTCGTGGCCCCACTTCGTATCTCCCTCGGTCTTCTGGAAACTTCATGGAAAAATAAGACCCTGGCGTTGATTTCTTCCAATTCCGAGAATATTTCCTTACTAGGATTTCTGAAACCAAAAACAGCAAAACAGCAATCGCCTTCGCATCTCGTCAATAGGTTAGTGCCGAAAATGCATAATAATGACATAAAGTGTGTATAAAACATGTGAGTATCATCATAAGAGTAGCATGGAACATAAGAAATTATAGATACGTTTGAGACGTATCAAGCATCCCCAAGCTTAGTTCCTACTCGCCTCGAGTAGGTAAACGATAACAAGGATAATTTCTGAAGTGACATGCTATCATAATCTTGATCAATACTATTGTAAAGCACATGAGATGAATGCAGCGATTTGAAGCAATGATGAAGATAATGAGTAAACAAATGAATCATATAGCAAAGACTTTTCATGAATAGTACTTTCAAGACAAGCATCAATAAGACTTGCATAACAGTTAACTCATAAGCAATAAATTCTTAGTAGAAAGCTTTGAAACAACACAAAGGAAGATATAAGTTTCAGCGGTTGCTTTCAACTTCAACATGTATATCTCATGGATAATTGTCAACATAAAGTAATATAACAAGTGCAATAGGTAAACATGTAAGAATCAATGCACACAGTTTACACAAGTGTTTGCTTCTAAGATAGAAAGAAGTAGGTAAACTGACTCAACAATAAAGTAGAAGAATGGCCCTTCGCAGAGGGAAGCATGGATTACTATTTTTGTGCTAGAGCTTTTCATTTTGAAAACATAGAAACAATTTTGTCAACGGTAGTAATAAATCATATGTGTTATGTATAAGATATCCTATAAGTTGCAAGCCTCATGCATAGTATACCAATAGTGCTCGCACCTTGTCCTAATTAGCTTGGATTAACACGGATTATCATTGCATAGCATATGTTTCAACCAAGTGTCACAAAGGGGTACCTCTATGCCGCCTGTACAAAGGTCTAAGGAGAAAGTTCGCATTGGATTTCTCGCTTTTGATTATTCTCAACTTAGACATCCATACCAGGACAACATAGACAACAGATAATGGACTCCTCTTTAATGCATAAGCATTCAACAACAGTTAATATTCTCATAAGAGATTGAGGATTTATTGTCCAAACTGAAACTTCCAACATGATTCATGGCTTTAGTTAGCGGCTCAATGTTCTTCTCTAACAATATGAATACTCAAACCATTTGATCATGAAAATCGCTCTTACTTCACAAGACGAACATGCATAGCAACTCACATGATATTCAACAAAGGTAAAAGTTGATGGCGTCCCCAGAAACATGGTTACCGCTCAACAAGCAACTTATTAAGAAATAAGATACATAAGTACATATTCTTCACCACAATAGTTTTTAAGGCTATTTTCCCATGAGCTATGTATTGTAAAGGCAAAGAATAGAAGTTTAAAGGTAGCACTCAAGTAATGTACTTTGGAATGGCAGAGAAATACCATGTGGTAGGTAGGTATGGTGGACACAAATGGCATAGTTTTTGGCTCAAGGATTTGGATGCACGAGAAGAATCCCTCTCAATACAAGGCTAGGCTAGCAAGGTTGTTTGAAGCAAACTCAAGTATGAAATGGTGCAGCAAGACTCACATATAAACATATTGTAAGCATTATAAGACTTTACATCGTCTCCTTGTTGTTCAAACACCTCAACCAGAAAATATCTAGACTTAGAGAGACCAATCATGCAAACCAAATTTTAACAAGCTCTATGTAGTTCTTCATTAATAGGTGCAAAGTACATGATGCAAGAGCTTAAACATGATCTATATGAGCACAACAATTGCCAAGTATCACATTATTCAAGACATTATACCATTTACCACATGCGGCATTTTCCGTTTCCAACCATATAACAATGAACGAAGTAGTTCAACCTTCGCAATGAACATTAAGAATAAAGGTAAGAACACATGTGTTCATATGCAACAGCGGAGCGTGTCTCTCTCCCACATAAGGAATGCTAGGATCCGACTTTATTCAAACAAAAACAAAAATAAAAAAAGACGCTCCAAGCAAAGCACATAAGATGTGACCGAATAAAAATATAGTTTCACTAGAGGTGACCTGATAAGTTGTCGATGAAGAAGGGGATGCCTTGGGCATCCCAAGCTTAGATGCTTGAGTCTTCTTAAAATATGCAGGGATGAACCACGGGGCATCCCCAAGCTTAGACTTTTCACTCTTCTTGATCATATTGTATCATCCTCCTCTCTTGACCCTTGAAAACTTCCACACCAAACTCGAAACAAACTCATTAGAGGGTTAGTGCATAATTGAAAATTCATATATTCAGAGGTGACATAATCATTCTTAATACTTCTGGACATTGCACAAAGCTATTGAAAGTTAATGGAACAAAGAAATCCATCAAACATAGCAAAACAGGCAATGCGAAATAAAAGGCAGAATCTGTCAAACAGAACAGTCCGTAAAGACGAATTTTCCAGGGGCACTTAACTTGCCCAGATGAAAATGCTCAAATTGAATGAAAGTTGCGTACATATCTGAGGATCACGCACGTAAATTGGAAGATTTTTCTGAGTTACCTACAGAGAACCCTGCCCAAATTCGTGACAGCAAGAAATCTGTTTCTGCGCAGTAATCCAAATCTAGTATTGACTTTACTATCAAAGACTTTACTTGGCACAACAATGCAATAAAATAAAGATAAGGAGAGGTTGCTACAGTAGTAACAACTTCCAAGACTCAAATATAAAACAAAAGTACTGTAGTAAAATAATGGGTTGTCTCCCATAAGCGCTTTTCTTTAACGCCTTTCAGCTAGGCGCAGAAAGTGTGAATCAAGTATTATCAAGAGATGAAGCATCGACATCATAATTTGTTCTAATAATAGAATCATAAGGTAACTTCATTCTCTTTCTAGGGAAGTGTTCCATACCTTTCTTGAGAGGAAATTGATATTTAATATTACCTTCCTTCATATCAATGGTAGCACCAACAGTTCGAAGAAAAGGTCTTCCCAATATAATGGGACAAGATGCATTGCATTCAATATCCAAGACAACAAAATCAACGGGGACAAGGTTATTGTTAACCATAATACGAACATTATCAATCCTCCCCAAAGGTTTCTTTATAGCATTATCAGCAAGATTAACATCCAAATAACAATTTTTCAATGGTGGCAAGTCAAGCATATCATAGATTTTCTTAGGCATAACAGAAATACTTGCACCAAGATCACATAAAGCATTGCAATCAAAATCATTGACCCTCATCTTAATGATGGGCTCCCAACCATCTTCTAACTTCCTAGGAATAGAAGTTTCAAGTTTTAGTTTCTCTTCTCTAGCTTTTATGAGAGCATTTGTAATATGTTTTGTAAAGGCCAAATTTATAGCACTAGCATTGGGACTTTTAGCAAGTTTTTGTAAGAACTTTATAACTTCAGAGATGTGACAATCATCAAAATCTAAACCATTATGATCTACAGCAATGGGATCATTGTCCCCAAGCAAAATTTCAGCAGTTTTAGCAATTTCAGGCAGTTTTGTACGCTTTGCACTAGGAGTAGAAACATTGCCAACACCAATTATTTTACCATTAATAGTAGGAGGTTTAGCAACATGTGAATCATTATCATTACTAGTGGTGGTAATAGTCCAAACTTTAGCTACATTATTCTCTTTAGCAAGTTTTTCGTTTTCTTCTCTTTCCCACCTAGCATGCAATTCAGCCATCAATCTTATATTCTCATTAATTCGAACTTGGATGGCATTTGCTGTAGTAACAATCTTATTATCATTATCCTTATTAGGCATAACTTTCAATTTTAAAAGATCAACATCAGAGGCAAGTCTATCAACCTTAGAAGCAAGAATATCAATTTTATCAAGCTTTTCCTCAACAGATTTGTTAAAAGCAGTTTGTGTACTAATAAATTCTTTAAGCATGGATTCAAGACCAGGGGGTACACTCCTATTATTGTTGTAAGAATTCCCATAAGAATTACCATAACCATTACTATTAGCAGAAGGATATGGCCTATAGTTGTTACCAGAATTATTCCTATAAGCATTGTTGTTGAAATTATTATTTTTAATGAAGTTCACATCAACATTTTCTTCTTGAGCAACCAATGAGGCTAAAGGAACATTATTAGGATCAACATTAGATCTACCATTCACAAGCATAGACATAATCACATCAATCTTATCACTCAAGGAGAAGGTTTCTTCACAGAATTTACCTTCTTACCTTGTGGAGCTCTTTCCGTGTGCCATTCAGAGTAATTTATCATCATATCATCAAGAAGCTTTGTTGCCGCCCCCAAAGTGATGGACATAAAGGTACCTCCAGCAGCTGAATCCAATAGGTTCCGCGAAGAAAAATTCAATCCTGCATAGAAGGTTTGGATGATCATCCAAGTAGTTAGTCCATGGGTTGGGCAATTCTTTACCAAAGATTTCATTCTTTCCCATGCTTGAGCAACATGTTCATTATCCAATTGCTTAAAATTCATTATGCTACTTCTCAAAGATATAATTTTAGCAGGAGGATAATATCTACCAATGAAAGCATCTTTACATTTAGTCCATGAATCAATACTATTCTTAGGCAAAGATAGCAACCAATCTTTAGCTCTTCCTCTTAAGGAGAAAGGAAACAATTTTAATTTTATAATGTCACCATCTACATCCTTATACTTTTGCATTTCACAAAGTTCAACAAAATTATTAAGATGGGCAGCAGCATCATCAGAACTAACACCAGAAAATTGCTCTCTCATGACAAGATTCAGTAAAGCAGGTTTAATTTCAAAGAATTCTGCTGTAGTAGCAGGTGGAGCAATAGGTGTGCATAAGAAATCATTATTATTTGTGCTAGTGAAGTCACACAACTTAGTGTTTTCAGGAGTATTCATTTTAACAGTAGTAAATAAAGCAAACTAGATAAGGTAAATGCAAGTAACTAATTTTTTTGTGTTTTTAATATGGAGAACAAGACAGTAAATAAAGTAAAGCTAGCAACTAATTTTTTGTGTTTTGTTTTAGTGCAGCAAATAAAGTAGTAAATAAAATAAAGCAAGACAAAAACAAAGTAAAGAGATTGGAAGTGGAGACTCCCCTTGCAGCGTGTCTTGATCTCCCGGCAACGGCGCCAGAAAAGTGCTTGATGCGTGCAGTTAACACACGTCCGTTGGGAACCCCAAGAGGAAGGTGATGCGTACAGTAGCAAGTTTCCCTCAGAAAGAAACCAAGGTTTATCGAACCAGGAGGATCCAAGAAGCACGTTGAAGTTTGATGGCGGCGAAGTGTAGTGCGGCGCAACACCAGGGATTCCGGCGCCAACGTGGAACCTGCACAACACAATCAAAGTACTTTGCCCCAACGTAACAGTGAGGTTGTCAATCTCACCGGCTTGCTGAAAACAAAGGATTAAACGTATTGTGTGGATGATGATGTTTGCGAAGAACAGTAAAGAACAATTGCAGTAGATTGTATTTCAGATGTAAAGAATGGACCGGAGTCCACAGTTCACTAGTGGTGTCTCTCCCATAAGATAAATAGCATGTTGGGTGAACGAATTACAGTTGGGCAATTGACAAATAAAGAAGGCATAACAATGCACATACATATATCATGATGAGTACTATGAGATTTAATCAGGGCATTACGACAAAGTACATAGACCGCTATCCAGCATGCATCTATGCCTAAATAGTCCACTTTCAGGTTATCATCCGAACCCCTTCCGGTATTAAGTTGTAAACAACAGACAATTGCATTAAGTATGGTGCGTAATGTAATCAACACAAATATCCTTAGACAAAGCATCGATGTTTTATCCCTAGTGGCAACAGCATATCCACAACCTTAGAACTTTCTGTCACTGTCCCAGATTCAATGGAGGCATGAACCCACTATCGAGCATAAATACTCCCTCTTGGAGTTACAAGTATCAACTTGGCCAGAGCCTCTACTAGCAACGGAGAGCATGCAAGAACATAAACAACATATATGATAGATTGATAATCAACTTGACATAGTATTCAATATTCATCGGATCCCAACAAACACAACATGTAGCATTACAAATAGATGATCTTGATCATGATAGGCAGCTCACAAGATCTAACATGATAGCACAATGAGGAGAAGACGACCATCTAGCTACTGCTATGGACCCATAGTCCAGGGGTGAACTACTCACACATCGATCCGGAGGCGATCATGGCGATGAAGAGCCCTCCGGGAGATGATTCCCCTCTCCTGCCGGCGATCTCCTGAATCCCCGAGATTGGATTGGCGGCGGCGGCGTCTCAGGAAGGTTTTCCGTATCGTGGCTCTTGGTATTGGGGTATTCGCGACGAAGGCTTTAAGTAGGCAGAAGGGCAGGTCAGGGGCGTCACGAGGGACCCACACGCTAGGGCCGCGCGGCCAGGACCTGGGCCACGCCGCCCTAGTGTGGCGTCGCCTCGTGGCCCCACTTTGTATCTCCCTCGGTCTTCTGGAAACTTCGTGGAAAAATAAGCCCCTGGGCGTTGATTTCGTCCAATTCCGAGAATATTTCCTTACTAGGATTTCTGAAACCAAAAACAGCAGAAAACAGCAACTGGCTCTTCGGCATCTCGTCAATAGGTTAGTGCCGGAAAATGCATAATAATGACATAAACACTACAAGAAAAGTTGCCATGGCCGACGAAGTTGAAGTCGCGCCGTGGTTGCTGGTGCACCATGGCCGACGATTTTTGGTCCCTCCGTGGTTCATGTCAAAACTTTTTTTTCTCGTTTTTGAGGCCACCTAGCCCGACGAAAGCGGCCAAAACGTCGCGTATGGTGGCCCGGGACGTGGTGCATCTCGAATTCTCGGGTTCGCCGGCCGAGTCAACGCAAATCCGCACCGCCGAGGGATGTAGGGCCCAGATGGCAGCCTCTCTAGCATTGTTTTTTTCTCGATCGCGCCATCTCGTTCAACGCTCTCCGATCGAGCCGTTTACGATGCAGGATCATGGGTCCCGCTTGTCATCCTCTATGAACCAAATTTCTTTCTTTTCTTGGATTTTGTTTGACCCCCTGATTTCTGGCTACTTCCTTTTTCTTTTGATCCCTTGCCGCCTTGGAAACGTTGAGACCGCTGCTGCTAAATGGGACCCGCATGTCATCCTCTATGTGCAATCAACTTTCTTTTCTTGAGTTTTTTTTGGCACCTCATATTTGGTCACTTGCCTTTTTTTTCGATCCCCTGCCGCCTCTCAAACGGTGATACCGCTGCTGCTAAATGGGACCCGCATGTCATCCTCTATGTACTATAAAACTTTTTTTCTTGGATTTTTTTGGCACCTCATATTTGGTCACTTTCCTTTTTCTTTCGATCCGCCGCCTCTCAAACGGTGATACCGCTGCTGCTAAATGGGACCGCATGTCATCCTCTATGTACTATAAAACTTTCTTTTCTTGGATTTTTTTGGCACCTCATATTTGGTCACTTGCCTTTTTCTTTCGATCCCTGCCGCCTCTCAAACGGTGATACCGCTGCTAAATGGGACCCGCATGTCATCCTCTATGTACTATAAAACTTTCTTTTCTTGGATTTTTTTGGCACCTCATATTTGGTCACTTGCCTTTTTCTTTCGATCCCCTGCCGCCTCTCAAACGGTGATACGCTGCTAAATGGGACCCGCATGTCATCCTCTATGTACTATAAAACTTTCTTTTCTTGGATTATTTTTGGCTCCTGATATTTCGTTACTTGCATTTTTCTTTCGATCCCCTGTCGCCTCTCAAACGGTGATACCGCTGCTGCTAAATGGGACCCGCATGTCATCCTCGATGTAAAACTTTCTTTTCTTGGATTATTTTTGGCTCCTGATATTTGGTCACTTGCCTTTTTTCTTTCGATCTCATGCCACGTTTGAAACGTTGAGGAACCTGCTGCTAAATGGGACCCGCATGTCATCCTCTATGTACTATAAAACTTTCTTTTCTTGGATTATTTTTGGCACCTCATATTTGGTACTTGACTTTTTCTTTCGATCCCCTGCTGCCTCTCAAACAGTGATACCGCTGCTGCTAAATGGGACCCGCATGTCATCCTCTATGTAAATCATGTTTCTTTTCTTGAATTATTTTTGGCTCCTGATATTTGGTCACTTGCCTTTTTCTTTCGATCTCATGCCACGTTTGAAACGTTGAGGAACCTGCTGGCTCATGGGACCCGCATGTCATCCTCTATGTGCTATAAAAGTTTCCTTTGTTGGATTTTTTTTCACCCGCTGATTTTTGGCTTGCCTTTTTCTTTTGATCCCCTGCCCCCTTTGAAACGTCGAGTAAGCTGCTGGCTCAAGGGACCCGCATGTCATCCTCTATGTCCATCAACTTTCTTTTCTTGGATTTTTTTGACCCCCTAATTACTAGCTACTTTCTTTTTCTTTTGATCTCAAGCCGCATTTCAAACATTGAGACCGCTGCTGCAAAATGGGACCCACATGTCATCCTCTATGTACAATAAATCTTGGATTATTTTTGGCTCCTGATATTTTGGTCACTTGCCTTTTTCTTTCGATCTCATGCCGCCTTTGAAACATTGAGTAAGCTGCTGGCTCATGGGTCCCGCATGTCATCCTCTACGAACAATAAAAGTTTCCTTTCTTGGAGTTATTTTTGACCCCTAATTTCTGGCTATTTGCCTTTTTATTTTGATCCCTGCCCCCTTGAAACGATGAGGACTCTGTTGGCAGGTCGGTCCCACATGTCATCCTCTATGAACAATAAAAGTTTCCTTTGGTGGATTTATTTTTGACCCCTAATTAATTTCTGGCTATTTCCTTTTTTTCTTTTGATCCCCTGCCGCCTTGGAAACGTTGAGGATGCTGCTGCCTCATCGGTCCCGCATGTCATCCTCTCAGAACGATAAATGTTTTCTTTTCTTGGATTTTTTTACCAACTGATTTTTGGTTTTTTTTTTATTTTCGACCCCCTGCCTTTGAAACGTTGACGACGCTGCTGGCTCATGGGTCCCTGATGTCAGCCTCCCCGTACAAGAAACATGTGATATCTTGATTATTTTGCAGACAATAAACAGTGTATTTCGCTCTGAGCTATTGCAAACGGATAAATTAAATCTTTATTTTTACAACTTATATCTTGAATCTCCTTGTTTTTTGTTTTTGCGAAGCATAGGACATTCCTGTTTTTTTTGAGAAAAATCCGAACTTTCATGTTCTGGAGTGGGCTGAAATTGTACGAATCAAAAGGCCCAGAAGGATAGTTCGAAGGCCCAGATGTCCAGATGCAGCCCAATTGAAATCTTTCTTTTCTTGGATTTTTTCACCCCCTGATTTCTGGCTACTTCATTTTTCTTTTGGTCCTGTGCCGCCTTGGAAACGTTGAGACCGCTGCTGCAAAATGGGACCCGCATGTCATCCTCTATGTACAATAAAGTTTCTTTTCTTGGATTATTTTTGGCTCCTGATATTTGGTCACTTGCCTTTTTCTTTCGATCTCATGCCACGTTTGAAACGTTGAGGAATCTGCTGGCTCATGGGACCCGCATGTCATCCTCTATGTACAATAAAAGTTTGATTTCTTGGATTTTTTTCACCCTCTGATTTTTGGCTATTTCCTTTTTCTTTTGATCCCCTGCCGCCTTTGAAACGTTTAGTAAGCTGCTGGCTCATAGGTCCCACATGTCAGCCTGTATGAACGATAAAGCTTTCCTTTCTTGGAGTTTTTTTTGACCCCTAATTTCTGGCTACTTTCTTTTTCTTTTGATCTCAAGCCGCATTTGAAACGTTGGGACCGCTGCTGCAAAATGGGACCCGCATGTCATCCTCTATGTACAATCAAGTTTCTTTTATTTTTGGCTCCTGATATTTGGTCACTTGCCTTTTTCTTTCGATCCCATGCCACGTTTGAAACGTTGAGGAACCTGCTGGCTCATGGGACCCGCATGTCATCCTCTATGTACTACAAAAGTTTATTTTCTAGGGTTTTTTTTCACTCTCTGATTTTTGGCTATTTCCTTTTTCTTTTGATCCCCTGCCGCCTTGGAAACGTTGAGTAAGCTGCTAACTCGTGGGTCCCGCATGTCATCCTCTATGTACAATCAACTTTCTTTTCTTCGAGTTTTTTTTACCCCCTAATTTCTGGCTACTTTCTTTTCTTTTGATCTCAAGCCGCATTTGAAACGTTGGGACCTCTGCTGCAAAATGGGACAGCATGTCATCCTCTATGTACAATAAAAGTTTCTTTTCTTCGATTATTTTTCACCCTCTGATTTTTGGTCACTTGCCTTTTTCTTTCGATCTCATGCCGCCTTTGAAAATGTTGCGGAACCTGCTGGCTCATGGGACCCGCATGTCATCCTCTATGTACTATAAAAGTTTCTTTTCTTGGATTTTTTTCACCCTCTGATCTTTAGCTATTTCCATTTTCTTTTGATCCCCTGCCGCCTTGGAAACGTTGAGTAAGCTGCTGACTGATGGGACCCGCATGTCATCCTCTATGTACAATCAAGTCTCTTTTCTTGGATTTTTTTACCCCCTTATTTTTGGTCACTTGCCTTTTTCTTTCGATCTCATGCAGCCTCTGAAACGTTGAGGAAGCTGCTGGCTCATGGGACCCACATGTCATCCTCTATACTATAAAAGTTTCTTTTCTTGGATTTTTTTTCACCCTCTTATTTTTGGCTATTTCCTTTTTCTTTTGATCCCCTGCCGCCTTGGAAACGTTGATTAAGCTGCTGACACAAGGGGCCCGCATGTCATCCTCTATGTACAATCAACTTGCAAGATCTTGGAGCGAAAGAGCTTGTATAAGTGGGACCCATATGTCATCCTCTATGTACAATAAAAGTTTCTTTTCTTGGATTATTTTTTGCTCCTGATATTTGGTCAGTTTCCTTTTTCTTTTGATCTCATGCCGCCTCTGAAACGTTGAGTAAGGTGCTGGCTCATGGGACCCGCATGTCATCCTCTATGTACAATAAAGTTTCTTTTCTTAGATTTTTTTACCCCCTGATTTTTGCTAACTTGCCTTTTTCTTTTCGATCATATGCCGCCTTTGAAATTGAGGTCGCCGCTGGCTCATGGGTCCCACATGTCAGCCTCTATGAACAACAAACCTTTCCTTTGTTGGATTTATTTTTTACCCCTAATTTCTGGCTATTTGCCTTTTTCTTTTGATCCCCTGCGGCCTTTGAAACGATGAGGACGCTGCTGGCAGGTCGGTCCCACATGTCATCCTCTATGAAGAATAAAAGTTTCCTTTTTGGATTTATTTTTGACCCCTAATTTCTGGCTATTTGCCTTTTTCTTCTGATCCCTACCGACTTCGAAATGATGAGGATGCAGCTGGCAGATCGGTCCCACATGTCAGCCTCTATGAACTATAAATGTTTCCTTTGTAGGATTTATTTTTTACCCCTATTTTCGGGCTACTTGCCTTTTTCTTTGAAACGTTGAGGACGCTACTGTCTCATGGGTCCCACATGGCATCCTCTCTGAACGATAAACCTTCATTTCTTGTTAACGACAGGTTTATCAGTATTATTTTCGCAGACTAATACAAGCTCTTTCGCTCCAAGATCTTGCAAGTTAATAGAATAAATCATGGAATTATTAGGATATGTTTTAAATTTCAAATCCACTTTATGAATTTTTGAAAATACCGTGATCTATGTGGGTATGGAGCGATCAAGGATTTTCATATTGGCCATGAGCAGTTTCAAAAATTGCAACCCAATAATTCAAAATAAATACAAACAACTTTTATGTAGAATCTCCGTGTTTTTGTTTTTTGCCAATCATAGGATCTGTGGTTCTTTAGAAAAGGGCCAACATTGCATGAGCAGAAAGGCCCATTTGTAGTTATTGGGCTTCGACAGCCGGAGCAAGTAGGCCTATAGCAAATACCTTGTAGATGGCCGTTGGAACCCAAAAGTATTTGTTGCCTAGACTTAGATGCCAAACTCAGCCTTATTGACATGAACCTTGCTATGCACACGACAATTTCAGTCCGATCCGTGTACGAAACACAAGATCCAACCCTTCGTGTGAGGAAGCAGGTGGCAGCACACCTCCAGATGCTCAATCGTACATACGCATATCATATAGGAGTTGTCGTATGTACATCAGTTCCGTATTGACATGTTTTTTTCTTTGGTTCACATGTGGGGTCCGCACAGTCACCTAGGTCGCACATCTACTTCCTTGCTCGTAGTTGATGCATGTTCGGTTTGGGGATGGGGTGGAACCGAACACACCCCCGTGCCAGTGGATGTACTTTACCCTTTAGCGGCGAAAAAATAGGAATGGTCCTCTCATGAGTATGATCAACAAGAGGTGGCTATATTATAAAGGACGTACACACATTGTAATTATAGTGCTGAAATAAAGTCAATCCTAAAACAGCCATGCATGGGTTATAATATGAAGGCAACACGAAATACAAAAGCAGGGCAGTGTTCAAATAAACTGATTCAAACTAGTACATACTAAAAACAGTGTACTACTTCTCAACACTTCAAGCATAATAAAAAAGTGTCACTGTTTTTTTAAAGGTAACACCGAACGGGCAATGTTTAAAGCAGGCTTAAACCACATAGCCGCTTGTCGGACACTATCCCAACCATCCTTGGGAAGGCTGATAACTCCCACAGTCTCACCTTCATCTGGCTGGAGGTTGCAGCGCAAAATTTTAGGGTATTGATTATAACGAATATTCCGGTATGCTGTGTAGACGCAGTTTTTCCTCATGAATGGAACCAATGTGCCATCAGGAGCTTTGGATTCACGCTTCTTCAGGTTGGCAATGATTGGGTAATTGAGTCCGAGGAACAGAGAGTGGTCGCTGAGGCTGTTAACCTGCCTCCAAAGAAAGTCCCCTGCACGTGCAGTAGATAAGGGATCCAGCTCAAAGACGTAGGTGGCAACAGGAGGATACTGCCGTAGCTGAAGCCCATTAGCAGCATAGGGAATGTCAGGAGGTACTTCAGCATTGGCAATCCCAATCTTGTTTACTGTAAGGATGATCATCAATCGCTTGCCATCAGCAGATGGAGCGAGGAACCACGCGTACTGCTGATCATCCACCACCGGTGGCGGGATTACAAACGGGAGCATCAGGTTTTCTGCAATATTAGAAATGGAGACGAATAGGGTGTTACTGGCAACCATATTCAAACAGCAGCATTGTTCATCGTTCATGCTCACAGTATAAATACGACTATGTAAGCTAAGGACATTGGTCATTCATGTGTTCAAATCGAGTGTCCAATATATCAGTTATACTGCATCCATCCCACGAAACTAGTCTAAACTTCGCCAAAACTAGACACTAGTTAGTGTATACACAGTTATATACTACCTCTGTCCCACCGAAAGTGTCTGAGATTTGTCCAAATTCAGATGTATCTAGACAGTGAAAGCATATAGATACATTCAAATTTTGACAAATATATATCATCTTAAGTTTAAGTCCTGTGCTGTAGTTAATTCCCTTTGTCTTAAGTGATCTATTAGAGAGCTTCCCTGTGACCACCCGAAGGGTAAGAAATGTTTAACTGTATAAGTGGATTGCCTAGACCTTTCCATCAGTTCGGACTTTTGGTTGCGTTGGCTAGTCCATGAAGCTTGACATGGTGTCAGAGCCAGGGTCTCGAGTTCGAGTCCTGGCTTTCGCAATTTATCCTAAAATTGTTGTTGCCCCCTCGGAGTCCACGTATATGCCTCTTGAGCTATACCTCTGAGTCTTTCCACATGTTGACTTGTCTCCCATCACACGTGAGGGGGGTGTTGAATTGTATAAGTGGATTGCCGCCCTTGCGATCAGTTCGGACTTTTGGTTGTGTTGGTAGTGCATGAAGCTTGACAAGAAAGAAATGCTCTTTGTAGCTAACCCCAAGTCTGGTAACATTTGCAAAATAGGTATCAGATGCAGCTATCCATTCAGTAGAAGAATTTGCATTTTAGAGTTGAAGGTTCATAATCTCTTCTCTACTATTGATAGTAAAGGGTACACATGGTATTTGTTTACCTCATTTTCGCGTTCTAAAAAAGGTACGCTATATGGTTGTGCTAAGTTAAACTGATTTAAGTCTGTTCAAGTTTATCGAAAATTATACTACCAACATCTAAAACATCAATATAGGTTCATATATTACAAAAGATATTTAGATTTTCTTTTCTCGAACACATGCCTAGTCGTGCATCATTATATATTAGAGCATACAGGGTTGTAGCAAGGCTACGAAAAACTGAGAAAGCAAAAAGAAAGAACTATACAGGGGACTAGAGGCAGCTAACTTTGTTAGGCCTGCAGGTGCTAAATCTTATATATATATGAGGTTGTAGATATTAATCGTAAACTTACTCAAACTTAAATATCATTGAATTAGGAAAAAGATAACCTGAGTTATTTTGAATGAGGGGACGTCACAATCACTAATGAAAGATAATTGTGGGAAACTGAAATCTATTCAAGAAAATGGGAGAAAAAATGTATCAAAAACAAAATTAATTATACCATTCTGCAGATTGTTCACCGATATAAACAAAGAACTGTTTGATCTGCATGTAGGTACATCCAATCAAGGCTTTTTCCCCGATCTCTAGAAAATATAAGCTACGCATGTAATTACAAACGATTTTCTTCTATTTTTCTGTTTCTACGTTAACATTTGAGATACTTGTTAATTACATCCATATTCTGCAGTTGCATAGAGTTACTAATTCAGGAATGCATTCACATACGGAGTATACTATGTTTGCTGATGACTGACTAGTACTAATTCATTGCAAGCAACGGTTCATTCATATTCAGATAAAGGATGTGATCGTTAAGTCATATACTTATGAAAGTCCTTATGCATCTCTCTGATGCAGATGGCGGGGGTCTCTCGTCCTCCTTTTGGAGGCAAAATCAATTAGTTATATATGAAACAATGGGTGTAAAAGGTTATCAAAAAGGGTGCCTTCATAGTGCCACGTTATCTTTTGAGATACTGGTTAATTACACCCATATTCTGCAGTGGCGTAGAGTTACTAATTCAGGAATGCAATCACATACTGAGCATACTATGTTTGTTGGTGACTAATTAGTACTACTAATTCATTGCAAGCAACGGTTCATTCATATTCAGCAAAAGGGGGTGTGATCATTAAGTCATATAAGAAAGGTAAAATATAAACAAGGTAGTTCATGAATAACTTCATTGGTTAAGGCAGTGTATCATGCAATGCAACATAAGGACTGAAAAAATACCATTTGCGGTGTCCCAGAAGTACGTGGAGCCGTCAGTTTCGTCCACCGCAAAAACGTGGCCACGGAGTTCAATGGCATCACAGTAATTTGGATAATCAGGTGCAGGTGTAAGGGCCTCCAGCATTCTCCAGTCGCCACCCCCTTCAAGGTAGAAAATCGTTTTGTCGAACAAGGCGATGAGCTTGTAATCTGCGTACCTCCCACCTTTTGTGGGCACTTGGCAGATTACAATCTTCAACAAATAAATTGCTGGACCCCAGTTAAAAGAGTATGCAGGTCGATATGAAACAATACTATGACGAATCTTCGAATCAGGTAGGGATGGAAGGGGGATATGTCGCTCGGTGTAGACGTTCACGAGGCACCACCCATGATGATCGGCGGCGGCGATCCAGTCGCCGTTCGCGCCAAGCCATTTTCTGTCGTGCATGAACGGCAGGGCGACAGAACGGCGAGGATGGTCGAGGGGCACCAGGTCGTACACGGTATCATGCAGACGAGATGCTGTCGCCACGTCCCAGTGTTCATCGAACCAATAAGCAGGCGGAGGCATCAGCAGGCAGGGTTCATCCCAATGGTGCATCTTACCTTCATCCTTGCTGATCATGTCGTAGAGCTCCCTGGAACATGCGGCAAGTCGGACGGTGTAGGTAACGTCCAGATGCGCAGCGATGAGGTCGATGTTGTCGCCGGTGAGAGCCTCCAAGTGGCCGTCCCCGCCGCCCCGGCAAAGCCTAGAATAATCCATCACGTGAAGATGGATTTAGGTGGATGGCGGATGCAACTGCGCTTGGGGTTTTCGGAGGAGAGGGCGAGCGCTATGGAAGGAACGATGCGGCGCGCGGCCGGCCGGGGTAAGGAGAGAAAGGTATACGGAGTAGTACTAGTGATGCGGCGTGGTGGGGATCGAGATCCTGCGCGTGCGCGTGATTCTGGGAGGGTGAAGAAGAAGTTTTTTTTTTGTAACGGGGTGAAGAAGAAGATGATAGACATGCAAGGGGCAAAAACTAGGTAGTACTCTAGGCTGCTGCTGCGACTGGGCGCCGATTTGACTGTTGGTAGACTAGCACGCCACCCATCTATAAATTTGCGACGACGTTTGGTGCAGTGATGTCTCGTCACATCAGGTTGACCAGAGAGGGCTTTTTTTTACAGTTTCCATTTCGATATATTTTTCGCCAATAATCGTAGTTCTCTACATGCCAGAGACACGTACCTTAACACGTGGGCAGCATGCAACCGCGCGAGCACCAAAATGGAATGAGAAATGTTTTAGAGCAGAACTTCATTTTCAATGCCTTTCCTAGCTTGGTTTGGAAACCGGACAGAGCTTCAGTGACTTGATGCTTCCAAGATACATTGTGACTGTGTCCCACCATCTACCATCCATTTGAGATCCAACGTTCCAAACTATCTCTTATTTCGAAGCTAAAAAAGAAAAACTATTCAGAAAATTTTGAAAAAAAATCCAGTAATATGTAGATTCCTTGTTTTAAAATCTATGAATATTTCATCCCATTCGGATGACTAGCTTGTGATTAAATAGATTCTTACGTACTCGAGCACTAGTTTAAACTAAATATATATTTGCTCACAAACCTATGATTCAAATCGAATGAAACTTCACCAAAATATAAATCGAAATATGCATGATTTACTGGAAGTTTTTCAAAATTTTCATGGTCCATGGGGTCCTCCAAAGTGCAAGCTTTTTTTTTCTTGGTTGGTACTTCAAAACCGAGTTTGGATGGTGGCAAGACTTGCACAAAGAGGATGTCAAAATTTTGGCCTTTGTGAACTTTGCAATCAACATCAAGTGTCGGACTCTCGAGAAAAAAATATGAGTTGGCGCCCACCTTTCTTTCAACCGTTGGTTCTCAATCCGAGGGTGGTCCAACTAGCTAACAAAATTGGCTTGGTATTCATGGTCTTGAACCAACGATTTGGCATGGCTTTCAATCGGTATGAGAGGTGATGTATGGAGGTGATTCATACGAGAGGGCAATAAAGAAATGTTTTGTCATCCTCGCAAAGCTAGTCTATTTGGAAAGAAATGAATAATTGGTTTTTCGCAACATTGCATGATACTAATTCATGATACTATGCATTGAAGGTGTTGTATCATAGACTAGTATCAGTCTACGATACTTCCCATTGTGACTAGTCTAAGTGCTTTTGCACCATGAACACTAGCTATGCACAGACCTCAAAAAACACTTCTCCATCATTCTACTATTCACACTTTCTTTTTCTAATAGAACTATGTACCATTGTTTTTAATATAATCTTGTGTCGAGAGTATATATTTCTAAAATAGTCATTTATGTTTCGCATAAGCTCAAAGAGGGGTACTTACTTATGAGAGATATCTTTCAACTAATACGTTGTAGGAGTACTTTAATTATGTGAGCTATAGTGTGAAATGCTTACTAGAACGAGTACAAAAGGTGTTTGATAACATTACAGGCCACACGCCCAGTGTAGCCTGCATTGTAGGAGCATTACATCAATTTAACAACTACGGAGGAGTAGCCTAGGTAGAGATAACATGCAAAGGAAATAGTTCAACAGATAGTACAACACAACTACGGAAAGGGAGTAGCCTAGGTAGAGATAAACATGCAAATGAAATAGTTCAACAGATACAAATCTTGCATTACAACACGAGTATTACATAAAGTACATCAGCCCTTCTTTCTGGACCTGTGACGCGAAGGCAGGTTCCATTGCCGGGCGTTGGCGAAGCTTGGGATGAGCCACAACGGAACCTGCCGCCATGTCCATCTAATGTTGGTTTGGAAACCAACAGTACAGTCTTCAGAATTCAAACTGAAGCGGCAAATTTCTGGAGAAGGAGGATATGCAAGGCCTACTGCATGGTGCGATGTGTAAACAGAGTTGCTTCTCGCCATATTTGGACGGTCATGTTCTGCCCCGTCTTCTACTGGAATGATAATCGGATAGTTCACTCCAAGGAAGAGAGAATATGATCCAAGGGAAATAATCCTCCTCCATGGCCTCGGTGGCATCAACTGACTGGTGTCCATGCTGTACACCTCGCAGCCAAGTAAACCCTTACCATACCCGCGAATAGTGCGACCATGACGACCCTCAGAGGTAGCAGCAGCAGGTAAAATCCGAACCAGTCCAGTATAATCCCGCCCGTCAGTAACGCCCCAGGTATGGACCAGAAAAAGTCTAGAACCATCAGGAGATCGTGCTAACCACCAGGAGCCAAGATTGTACCGACCTTGTTCATCAAGTTCTGGCGGAATAGGTGCCGTGCTGATCAACAAAGGACCTTGCAAAGGAAAGCACAGCTTGAAGTCAGTTCAGCAAAACTTGATTAGTTCATTACATACATGAATAATGATGTAGCTAAAATACTGCCTCCGATCCAAATTAATTGACTCAACTGGATGTGTCTAGCTAGATATGCACAAATTAATTGACTCAAGTTTGTCTAGCTAGATGCACTGGCTAGACAAAGCTGAGTCAATTTGATTTGGATCGGAGGGAGTACTTTATTTTGACTCAAAGGCATATCGCTGCTGATTTTGATTGAATATAGAGGGGGAAAGGTACAGGCATGACACGAAAACTGCACAACAAAAAGAAAAAGGCTAAAGCTAAATCTGAAACTAGCAGGTAATAGCGAAAACACATCATATGAGATGAGAAAAATTACCCCAAGAAAGTTGATTCCATGCATAAACTTCGCCTGTCTGAGTTACAGCAAATACAATACCCTTGTGGATGATTGCATCGGAGTAGCCGTACGCTAAGAACTGGTTGTCAAGAACTGTCCATCTGCTTGAAGCACAGTGAAGGACTGCAATTGCCGCGTTGAAGATGGCAAGAACAGAGAAACTAGTATAATTTGAAGCAGCTGTTGGAACTCGGCAAATAGCTATCTTCAGCAGTTGAAGATGTTGATCATTAGACTCGAACACAAGTTTATCCGGGGTGGATTTAAACTCACTTATTGGTGGTAGAGGAATCCGGCGACCAGTGTACACATTGACAAGCTCCCAATTCCAGGGGAAGCCAAGAAGGGCGATCCAATCTCCATTCGCGCCTGCCCACATGCCCGTACCACCATCTGGAATCACGGCATCGGAAGAGATCCTGTCCAGCGGCGTCAGTTGGCACAAGGTACCCTTGCGATCTTTTGCATCATGCTGCTTGTCCTTCTGCGCACCCTGCTGCTTGAACTTGTGGACGCGGGAGAAGGGATTGTGCGCGGGCGGTACCTCAGTTTGGTGAGTATGAAGAACACAGGGCATGCCAAACGGCTGAGATGCAGGCAGAGCTACACTTTGTGTTGCTGAATCATGATAAAACTTGCATGAACCGACGAGGCTCGCGGCGGTGATGACATCGCATCGGGATGCGATTTCTTCAAGGGGGCCATCAGGAAACACCCAAGAACTGCCACTCTCATTGATCGATCTCGCCATTGGAAGGATGCGGTCAAGTGGGTGTGGGGGTGTGGGAGTGGGACGCTGGCGTTTGGGTATGAGGTATTGGAGGACAGTGCGAGCGGCAGCTGGTAGAGCGATATGGATAAAAGTCCACAACTCCTACTAGTACCATCAAACAGGTGGCTCGAGATGATCCGAAAAAGGCATGGCGGCGGTGGTGCAGGGGCTGCTGGTGTAGGCGGGGTCGCCAGAGAAGATGGAGATGAAGAAGACGGAGAAGCAGGCAAAAAAAACAATTTGAATTGAAATCAATAATACGAGTACTACGGGCGTGCCTTCTCTCTCTGGTCTCTGCTGCACTACTGCACCTGTCGTGAAGGCGTGTGACCCGAGAAGAAGCTAATGTACTGTATACTGTCCTTGCACGCCGTGGAGCTGTATTTTGTCTCATCAAATCAGCTCTGGACAGTTTCAGCAGAGAAAAGATCCTTTGCCATCATCATGATATATTACCACGGGCCCACGGCAGTGCACATTCATCTTGTACTACCATATACTGTACTGCTCTATATGTTGCACAAACCACCACTTGGACATTTTTTTTGCAGTTTCCACCATGTGGTGGTCTAATATGTTGCAAATTTCACCACTTGGTTATCTAATCAGCTAGTTAGTCATGTTGATAGCAAAATCGACAAGTGGGTTCAACATGTCAATGCTCCAATTAATGTTTTAGAAAAAATAAATTTTTCAAAATTCATACTTCTTTTATTTAGCTATTTAAAAATGCTTATTCATTTATTTCAACAAATATTGTGCGGTCTTGAATTTTTTTCAAACAAATATTATGGCATCGGGTTCGGGACTCCTGAAAAGGACTGGCCGTGGTACGGGAACCCGAAATGATGCCCACAACATGGTCGAAAGTGGCAAGGAACCCGTCGAGGTGGATGAACTCGGGAAACCTTGGTAGAGGTAGGGATCTTGAGGAGGCCATTAGGGTTAGCCTACCCCCCAATAAGCGTATGAACGAAAAAAATTCACATAAGTAGTAGCTATTATTAAAATTTCACAAATATTACGCGCTTTTGAATATTTCAAAAGTATTGTGGCGTCACGCTGGCCTTGCCCGAATTTTACCTTTCAGGCTGGATGTCACGAGCATGATCACTCAACCAACCGGGTCCAAACATATATATACAATTGGCCTCCTCGAGCCTACACCGACCAGATTGTCGCTGAAACTGGATCATATAGTTTCTATTGGATTGATGTCCTAAGGAAATATTCCAACAACGGAAGTTGTTTGATTCGTTGTATTATATTCCTTTGGAATCTTGTTGGGCTTGTTTGGTTCGAAGAAAATTCATAGAAATTTTGTGGGATTCAAATCTCAGTGGCTCCTTTGATTCTTGAATACATGATAATTCATACTAATTCACGTGTTTTTTGTGTAGCACTACAACCAAAGAACATGCAATTCAAATTTGTGTGATTTCTTTCATATAGGATTAATTCAACATGCAATCATATTCAATTCCTACATTATTTCTATTTTAACATTTTGTACACATCATGCATGCGACCCAAACAATGCGTACATGGTGGGGGGGTTGTTTCGTTGCAAAAGCAGTTGGTCACACCACAAACAAACATGCAACAATTAATCTAAATTCACGCGGTTTCCCCGCGATGCAACCAAACAATATTCGATGAAACTAAGCATGGCATAAACATATACAATACACACCATACATTTTGGCTGCTTTGATTATTCGCAAGATTTTCAAAGTGCGGGAATATGAAAATTGTATGATTAGAGAGTGATGATCATCTCCAAATATATAGGATTGAGAAACAACGGTATTTGGATCCAATAACATTTGATTGCGTGTGAAAACCAAAAGAAATACTAGTAGTAACATACGGTTACACAATGAAGGATTTTTTGTTTTTGTATAAAAATGTATTGTCAATGAATTCTGAAAATTGCAATCCTATGAATTAAACAATCAGAAATCGTGTCAGACTAATTCCTACGTTTCGAGATTCTAGTACGGAGTATGATTTCTTTGAAGGGGCGCAGAGGGACGTGGGTAGCAATGTCTAGTCCCTGTCTTGTCTGTATACACTGTACTTACGTCAGACTAGTGTTGCTCATGAAGTCTTAATCTGACGTACTCTGAAGCTAGATGCATCACCGTTTCCAGTCTCTGTCCTCGTTTTTTCGGCAAAATAGACAGAAATAACCCAAAGTCGAAAAGATTGGGAAAAACAAACTTTCGACATACTAGCAAGATTGGGTTATTTTTGTCCAAATTCTCGTTTTTTTCTCTTGGCTTCCCTACCCTTGAATCCATGTCACTTACGTGTGTTGCCCATGCATGCGTCATGTCCCACACTTCAGTGAGCACAAGTGACGTGCTGTACGTACGCAAACTCCCAGCGATCTTCTTTGTCAAGAGAAGACGCATCAAGATTCAAGACCCGATCGCATTTCTTGCTTTCAGCCTGGGGTCCTCCATGTAAAAGTTAGGGATTTAGATGTAATTTCATGTTTATTTTGTGTGCTGTTGTAAACTGTTGATTTTTTATGTCCATTTGAATCTTGGTCAAATCCTAGGTTTGACCTAGATTTAAACAAGTTTAAAACATGAAAATGAAAAAGTAAGCCTGGATCCTCCTTAGTCAATCCAAAATGAAGCTTTTGGGAGGTTTTTGAAATTTCCATGTTTGAAACCCAAAACCACTTCTTTTCATGCTAGACTTCATAAGACATAGTTTAGGGATAGGGGTAGATACATGATTTGTCTGGTTTCAGTATGTCTAGAGCTTGTTTATCCACTTGAATGCTTACTATATGACATAAGAAGACTATGTGCTATGGTTTTTCATTTATCTATTTTTTTGAATTTTATGCCCATTTGAATCTTGGTCAAATCCCAGGTTTGACCAGGTTTTAAACAAGTTTAAAACTTGAAAATGAAAAGGTGTAAGCATGGATCCTTCGTAGTCACTCTAAAATGAAGCTTTTGGGAGGTTCTCGAAATTTCCATGCATGCTTGAAACTCAAAACCACTTTTCTTCATGCTTGACTTCATAAGACAGAGTTTAATTAGGGTTAGGGGTAGATACACGATTTTTCTGGTTTGAATATGTCTAGACCTTGTTTATCAACTTGAATGTTTACTATATGACATAATTAAGAAGGCTATGTGCTTTGGTTTTTCATTCTTTAGATTTTTGTCTGAATTTTTATGCCCATTTGAATCTTGGTCAAATCCTAGGTTTGACCAAGATTTAAATAAGTTTAAAACATGAAAATGAAAAGATAAGCATCGATCCTTCTTACTCGCTCTAAAATGAAGCTTTTGGTAGGTTTTTGAAATTTCCATGTTTGAAACCCAAAACCACTTCTCTTCATGCTTGACTTCATAAGACGAAGTTTAGGGTCGATAGGGGGTAGATACATGATTTGTCTGGTTTGAATATGTCTAGACCTTGTTTATGAACTTGAATGCTTACTATATGACATAAGAAGACTATGTGCTTTGGTTTTTTTTATTTTTTTATTTTATGCCCATTTTAATATTGGTCAAATCCTAGGTTTGACCAAGATTTAAACAAGTTTAAAACATGAAAATGAAAAGGTAAGCCTGGATCCTTCTTAGTCACTCTAAAATGAAGCTTTTGGGAGGTTTTTGAAATTTCCATGTTTGAAACCAAAAACCACTTCTCTTCATGCTTGACTTCATAAGACAGAGTTTAGGGTTAGGGGTAGATACATGATTTGTCTTATTTGAATATGTATAGACCTTGTTTATCAACTTTTGAATGCTTACTATATATATATGTGACATAAGAAGACTATGTGCTTTTGTTTTTCATTTTTCTGATTTTTTTAATTTTATGCCCATTTAAATCTTGGTCAAATCCTGGTTTGACAATGATTTAAACAAGTTTAAAATATGAAAATGAAAAGGTAAGCATTGATCCTTCTTAGTCACTCTAAAATGAAGCTTTTGGTAGGTTTTTGAAATTTCCATATTTGAAACCCAAAACCACTTCTCTTCATGCTTGACTACATAAGACAAAGTTTAGGGTTAGGGGTAGATACATGATTTTTCTTGTTTGAATATGTCTAGACCTTGTTTATCAACTTTAATGCTTACTATATGACATAAGAAAACTATGTGCTTTGGTTTTTCATTTTTCTGATTTTTTTGGAATTTTGATGCACATTTGAATCTTGGTCAAATCCTAGGTTTGACCAAGATTTAAACAAGTATAGAACATGAAAATGAAAAGGGAAGCATGTATCCTTCTTAATTAGTCACCCTAAAATGAAGTTTTTGGGAGGTTTTTGAAATTTCCATGTTTGAAACCTAAAACCACTTATCTTCATGCTTGACTTCGTCATAAGACAGAGTTTAGGGGTTAGGGGGTAGATACATGATTTGTCTAGCTAGTTTGAATATGTCCAGACCTTGTTTATCAACTTTAATGCTTACTATATGACATATAAGAAGACTATGTGCGCTTTGGTTTTTCATTTTTCTGTTTTTTTATTTTATGCCCATTTGAATCTTGGTCAAATCCTAGATTTGACCAAGATTTAAACAAGTTTAAAACATGAAAATGGAAAGGTAAGCCTGGATCCTTCTTAGTCGCTCTAAAATGAAGCTTTTGGGATGTTCTTGAAATTTCCATGTTTGAAACCCAAAACGACTTTTCTTCATGCTAGACTTCATAAGATCGACAGGGAGTAGATACATGATTTGTCTGGTTTGGATATATCTAGACCTTGTTTATCAGCTTGAATGCTTACGATATGACATAAGAACACTATGTGCTTTTGTTTTTCATTTTTTTATTTTGTGCCCATTTGTATCTTGGTCAAATCCTAGGTTTGACCAAGATTTAAACAAGTTTAAAACATGAAAATGAAAAGGGAAGCATGTATCCTTCTTAGTCACTCTAAAATGATGTTTTTGGGAGGTTTTTGAAATTTCCATGTTTGAAACCCAAAACCACTTCTCTTCATGCTTGACTTCTTAAGACATAGTTTAGGGGTTAGCGGGTAGATACATGATTTGTATGGTTTGAATATGTCTAGACCTTGTTTATCAACTTTAATGCTTACTATATGACATAAGAAGACTATGTGCTTTGGTTTTTCATTTTTCTGTTTTTTTTGAATTTTCTGCCAATTTTGTTTGACCAAGATTTAGACAAGTTTTACACGTGAAAACGAATAAGTAAGCCTGGATCCTTCTTAGTCACTCCAAAATGTACCAATTGATAGGTGCGTTAACTTTGCTTCATGGAAAAAATAATGTCATGTAAATGAGTTAACTTGGATTTCCTACCCTTGAATCCATAGGAAACTTTGTTCTAATGCACTATAATAATCAACCGAGCTTTTACACCAACAGGTCTGTCACTTACGTGTGGTGCCCATGCGTGAGGTCCCACACTTCAGTGAGCACAAGTCACGTGCAATAGGTACGCAAACTCCCAGCCATTTTCTTTGTCAAGAGAAGATGCGTATTGGAAGTCTGTGGGTCCTTCTGGATCCTTCGGTTGTCCCTCTCACAAAAAAAACAAATCTCTCTCATTCTCGGCCTCGCTCGACTCGCGCTCGCGCGCACCTCCTGCTCACTGACAAACCCTGCACAAAAGTCAACATCATCACCCGAAAAAGGGGAGACACCATAATTCTCTCCCTTCTTCTCTCCTTCCGAGTGATCCCTCTTCCTCCGAGTTTCACTCGACGGGCAAACACACATGTGCTGCATAGTAATAATAAAAAGGTAGAAAAATCGACCTACGAATCTATAATTAAATAGGTTAAACTAGGGTTTTGCCCAGTACTACAGATCAAGGTTCAAAAAATCCAACTACGGGGTTCGAACAACCCCATTTCTAATCCAAGAATTTTTTCGACCTCATCCAATGGCCTCAAACTATAGGCCGGGTTAGCATCTAGTGCAGTATGTGTGAGAATGTATGCACTATGTGTGCTATAACTTGTGTGTCTTTCAAATTTGAACCAAATTTGAATAAGTTTGAAATATTTGAAATGGGGCTTTTGGCTTAAACGTTTGAAACCCAAAACGACTTCTCTTCATGCTAGACTTCATAAGACCGAGTTTAGGGTTAGGGGTAGATACATGATTTGTCTGGTTTGAATATGTCTAAACCTTGTTTATCAACTTGAATGCTTACTATATGACATAAGAAGACCATGTGCTTTTGTTTTTCATTTTTCTATTTTTTTAAGAATTTTATGCACATTTGATTCTGGTCAAATCCTAGGTTCAACCAAGATTTAAACAAGTTTCAAGCATGAAAATGAAAACGTAAGCCAAGATCCTTCTTAATTAGTCACTCTAAAATATATGAAGCTTTTGGGACGTACTTGAAATTTCCATGTTTGAAACCCAAAACCAATTCTCTTCATGATTGACTTCATAAGACAGAGTTTAGGGTTAGGGGTAGATATACACATGATTTTTCTGGTTTGAATATGTCTAGACCTTGTTTATCAACTTGAGTGTTTACTATATGACATAATTAAGAAGGCTATGTGCTTTGGTTTTTCATTCTTTAGATTTTTTGTCTGAATTTTTATGCCCATTTGAATCTTGGTCAAATCCTAGGTTTGACCAAGATTTAAATAAGTTTAAAACATGAAAATGAAAAGGTAAGCATCGATCCTTCTTAGTCGCTCTAAAATGAAGCTGAATTTTGGGAGGTTTTTGAAATTTCCATGTTTGAAACCCAAAACCACTTCTCTTCATGCTTGACTTCATAAGACGAAGTTTAGGGTCGATAGGGGGTAGATACATGATTTGTCTTGTTTGAATATGTCTAGACCTTGTTTATCAACTTGAATGCTTACTATATGACATAAGAGGACTATGTGCATTGGTATTTCATTTTTTGATTTTTATGCCCATTTGAGAATCTTGGTAAAATCCTAGGTTTGAGCAAGATTTAAACAAGTTTAACATGTGAAAATGATAAGGTAATTAAGTCTGGATCTTTCTCTTAGTAACTCTAAAATGAAGCTTTTGGGAGGTTCTTGAATTTACCATGTTTGAAACCCAAAACCACCGTACTTCTCTCATGCTTGACTTCATAAGACAGAGTTTAGGGTTAGGGGTAGATACATGATTTTTCTGGTTTGAATATGTCTAGACCATGTTTATCAATTTGAATGCTTACTATATGACATAAGAAGGTGATATGTCTCCGACGTATCGATAATTTCTTATGTTCCATGCCACATTATTGATGTTATCTACATGTTTTATGCACACTTTATGTCATATTCGTGCATTTTCTGGAACTAACCTATTAACAAGATGCCGAAGTGCCAGTTCCTGTTTTCTGCTGTTTTTGGTTTCAGAAATCCTAGTAACGAAATATTCTCGGAATTGGACGAAATCAAGACCCAAATTCCTATTTTCCCCGGAAGCATCCAGAACACCCGAGAGCCACCAGAGGGGGCACAGGCCACCAAACCACATGGCGGCGCGGCCAGGTGGGCCCGCGCGCCCTATGGTGTGGGCACCCCTTCGACCCTCCCGCGCCGCCTCTTCGCCTATATAAAGCCCCCGGATCGAAAACCCTATGACGGAACGACGAAACCCACGAAACCTTCCGAGCCGCCGCCATCGCGAAGCCAAGATCCGGGGGACAGAGTCTCTGTTGGCACCCTGCCGGAGCGGGGAAGTGCCCCCGGAAGGCTTGTCCATCGACACCGCTGCCATCTCCACCGCCATCTTCATCACCGCTGCTGCTCCCATGAGGAGGGAGTAGTTCTCCATCGAGGCTCGGGGCTGTACCGGTAGCTATGTGGTTAATCTCTCTCCTATGTACCTCAATACAATGATCTCATGAGCTGCTTTACATGATTGAGATTCATATGAGTTTTGTATCACTACTATCTATGTGCTACTCTAGCAAAGTTATTAAAGTAGTTCTATTCCTCCTGCACGTGTGTAAAGGTGACAGTGTGTGCACCGTGTTAGTACTTGGTTTATGCTATGATTATGATCTCTTGTAGATTATGAAGTTAACTATTGCTATGATAATATTGATGTGATCTATTCCTCCTACATATGCATGAAGGTGACAGTGTGCATGCTATGCTAGTACTTGGTTTAGTCTTTTGATCTATCTTACACTAAAGGTTACTTAAACATGAGCATTATTGTGGAGCTTGTTAACTCCGGCATTGAGGGTTCGTGTAATCCTACGCAATGTGTTCATCATCCAACAAAAGTGTAGAGTATGCATTTATCTATTCTGTTATGTGATCAATGTTGAGAGTGTCCACTAGTGAAAGTGTAATCCCTAGGCCTTGTTCCTAAATACTGCTATCGCTGCTTGTTTACTGTTTTTACGTTACTACTGCTGCAATACTACCACCATCAACTACACGCCAGCAAGCTATTTTCTGGCACCGTTGCTACTGCTCATATATATTCATACCACCTGTATTTCACTATCTCTTCGCCGAACTAGTGCACCTATTTGGTGTGTTGGGGACACAAGAGACTTCTTGCTTTGTGGTTGCAGGGTTGCATGAGAGGGATATCTTTGACCTCTTCCTCCCCGAGTTCGATAAACCTTGGGTGATCCACTTAAGGGAAACTGCTGTTCTACAAACCTCTGCTCTTGGAGGCCCAACACTGTCTACAGGAAAGGAGGGGGAACGTAGACATCAAGCTATTTTCTGGCGCCGTTGCCGGGGAGGTAAGGTAAAAGGTATTCACATCCTCCGACTACTAAGCTATTTTCTAGCACTGTTGCCGGTGTGTGAGTGCTCGAAGCTATTTCCTTTAGATCCTGCAATTGCATCTTTTTGTTTCTTGTTTACACTAGTTAGGCATAATGGACAACAATGAGCTTCTTATTCTATTTCCTGATTTAAGACATGGATGGTTTGATGCGAAAATTAAAAAACCTATGGAACATATTAGTATGAACGCTTTGAACACCATTGTTGCTAATGATATGGAAAATTCTAAGCTTGGGGAAGCTGGCTTTGATGAGCATGATATTTTTAGTCCCCCAAGCATTGAGGAGAAAATTTACTTTGATGATACTTTGCCTCCTATTTATGATGATTATAATGATATTGGTCTTTTAGTGCCGCCTACTATGGAGAGTAATTTTTATGATGATAATACTATGCCTCCTACACTTGATGAGAATAATAATGATAGCTACTTTGTTGAATTTGCTCCCACTACAACTAATAAAATTGATTATGCCTATGTGGAGAGTAATAATTTTATGCATGAGACTCATGATAAGAATGTTTTATGTGATACTTATATTGTTGAGTTTGTCCATGATGCCTCTGAAAGTTATTATGAGAGAGGAAAATATGGTGGTAGAAATTTTCATGTTACTAAAACACCTCTCTATGTGCTGAAATTTTTGAAGCTACACTTGTTTTATCTTCCTATGCTTGTTACTTTGCTCTTCATGAACTTGTTTATTTACAAGATTCCTATGCATAGGAAGCATGTTAGACTTAAATGTGTTTTGAATTTGCTTCTTGATGCTCTCTTTTGCTTCATTTGCTATTTTTCATGTGAGCATCATTAAAACTGCTGAGCCCATCTTAACGGCTATAAAGAAAGAACTTCTTGGGAGATAACCCATGTGTTATTTTGCTACAGTACTTTGTTTTATATTTGTGTCTTGGAAGTTGTTTACTACTGTAGCAACCTCTCCTTATCTTAGTTTTGTTGCATTGTTGTGCCAAGTAAAGTCTCTATGGTAAAGTTGATGCTAGATTTGGATTGCTGCGCAGAAACAGCATTGCTGTCTGTCACGAATCTGGGTCTAATTCTCTGTAGGTAACTCAGAAAATTATGCCAATTTACGTGAGTGATCCTCAGATATGTACGCAACTTTCATTAGTTTTGAGTTTTTCCATTTGAGCAAGTCTGGTGCCATTTTAAAATTCGTCTTTACGGACTGTTCTGTTTTTGACAGATTCTGCCTTTTATTTCGCATTGCCGCTTTTGCTATGTTGAATGAGTTTCTTTGTTCCATTAACTTTCAGAAGCTTTGTGCAATGTCCAGAAGTGTTAAGAATGATTGTGTCACCTCTGAACATGTGAATTTTTGATTATGCACTAACCCTCTAATGAGTTTGCTTAAAGTTTGGTGTGGAAGAAGTTTTCAAGGGTCAAGAGAGGAGGATGATATACTATGATCAAGAAGAGTGAAGAGTCTAAGCTTGGGGATGCCCCGGTGGTTCATCCCTGCATATTTCAAGAAGACTCAAGCATCTAAGCTTGGGGATGCCCAAGGCATCCCCTTCTTCATCGACAACATTATCAGGTTCCTCTCCTGAAACTATATTTTTATTCGGTCACATCTTATGTACTTTACTTGGAGCGTCTGTTTGCTTTTGTTTTTGTTTTTGTTTGAATAAATGATTGTGTGGGAGAGAGACACGCTCCGCTGGTTCATATGAACACATGTGTTCTTAGCTCATAATATTCATGGCGAAGTTTCCTCTTCGTTAAATTGTTATATGGTTGGAATTGGAAAATGCTACATGTAGTAATTGCTATAATGTCTTGGGTAATGTGATACTTGGCAATTGTGGTGCTCATGTTTAAGCTCTTGCATCATATACTTTGCACCTATTAGTGAAGAAATACATAGAGCATGCTAAAATTTGGTTTGCATAATTGGTCTCTCTAAGGTCTAGATAATTTCTAGTGAGGTGTTTGAACAACAGGGAAGACAATGTATAGTCTTATAATGCTTGTAATATGTCTTTTATGTAAGTTTTGATGTACTAGTTTATGCTTGTGTTTGCTTCAAACAACCTTGCTAGCCTAAGCCTTGTATCGAGAGGGATACTTCTCATGCATCCAAAATACTTGAGCCAAACACTATGCCATTTGTGTCCACCATACCTACCTACTATATGGTATTTCCTGCCATTCCAAAGTAAATTGCTTGAGTGCTACCTTTAAACAATTCAAAATTTATCACCTCTGATTTGTGTCAATGTTTTATAGCTCATGAGGAAGTATGTGGTGTTTATCTTTCAATCTTGTTGGGCAACTTTCACCAATGGACTAGTGGCTTCATCCGCTTATCCAATAATTTTGCAAAAAGAGCTGGCAATGGGATTCCCAGTCCCAAATTAATTAACAAAAATAGACACTCCTCCATGGTATGTGATTGTTGGACGGCACCCGAAGGATTCGGTTAGCCATGGCTTGTGTAAGCAAAGGTTGGGGGGAGTGTCATCATAATAAAACTAAAATAAAAAGGCACTCCTTCATGGTATGAGATTGTTGGCAGGCACCCGAGGATTCGGTTAGCCATGGTTTGTGAAAGAAAGGTTGGAAGGAGTGCCACCCAAAAATAAAATAAAATGGGAGCCGCTCTTTGAAGGTTTGTCTGGCAAGGGGGTTAGAGTACCCGCTACCATTCGTTGACAACAACATACACCTCTCAAAACTTTATTTTTATGCTCTCTTTATGTTTTCAAAATCAAAGCTCTAGCACAAATATAGCAATCGATGCTTTCCTCTTTGAAGGACCATTCTTTTACTTTTATGTTGAGTCAGTTCACCTATCTCTCTCCACCTCAAGAAGCAAACATTTGTGTGAACTGTGCATTGATTCTTACATACTTGCTTATTGCATTTGTTATATTGCTTTGCATTGACAACTATCCATGAGATATACATGTTACAAGTTGAAAGCAACCGCTGAAACTTCATCTTCCTTTGTGTTGCTTCAATGTCTTTACTTTGAATTATTGCTTTATGAGTTAACTCTTATGCAAGACTTATTGATGCCTGTCTTGAAAGTACTATTCATGAAAAGTCTTTGCTTTATGATTCAGTTGTTTACTCATGTCATTACCATTGTTTTGATCGCTGCATTCATTACATATGTTTACAATATGATCAAGTTTATGATGGCATGTCACTTCAGAAATTATCTTTGTTATCGTTTTACCTGCTCGGGACGAGCAGAACTAAGCTTGGGGATGCTGATACGTCTCCGACGTATCGATAATTTCTTATGTTCCATGCCACATTATTGATGTTATCTACATGTTTTATGCACACTTTATGTCATATTCGTGCATTTTCTGGAACTAACCTATTAACAAGATGCCGAAGTGCCGTTCCTGTTTTCTGCTGTTTTTGGTTTCAGAAATCCTAGTAACGAAATATTCTCGGAATTGGACGAAATCAAGACCCAAATTCCTATTTTCCCCGGAAGCATCCAGAACACCCGAGAGCCACCAGGGAGGGGGCACAGGCCCACCAAACCACATGGCGGCGCGGCCAGGGGTGGGCCCGCGCGCCCTATGGTGTGGGCACCCCTTCGACCCTCCTGCGCCGCCTCTTCGCCTATATAAAGCCCCTGGATCGAAAACCCTATGACGAACGACGAAACCCACGAAACCTTCCAGAGCCGCCGCCATCGCGAAGCCAAGATCCGGGGGACAGGAGTCTCTGTTCCGGCACGCCGCCGGAGCGGGGAAGTGCCCCAAGGCTTCTCCATCGACACCGCTGCCATCTCCACCGCCATCTTCATCACCGCTGCTGCTCCCATGAGGAGGGAGTAGTTCTCCATCGAGGCTCGGGGCTGTACCGGTAGCTATGTGGTTAATCTCTCTCCTATGTACCTCAATACAATGATCTCATGAGCTGCTTTACATGATTGAGATTCATATGAGTTTTGTATCACTACTATCTATGTGCTACTCTAGCAAAGTTATTAAAGTAGTTCTATTCCTCCTGCACGTGTGTAAAGGTGACAGTGTGTGCACCGTGTTAGTACTTGGTTTATGCTATGATTATGATCTCTTGTAGATTATGAAGTTAACTATTGCTATGATAATATTGATGTGATCTATTCCTCCTACATATGCATGAAGGTGACAGTGTGCATGCTATGCTAGTACTTGGTTTAGTCTTTTGATCTATCTTACACTAAAGGTTACTTAAACATGAGCATTATTGTGGAGCTTGTTAACTCCGGCATTGAGGGTTCGTGTAATCCTACGCAATGTGTTCATCATCCAACAAAAGTGTAGAGTATGCATTTATCTATTCTGTTATGTGATCAATGTTGAGAGTGTCCACTAGTGAAAGTGTAATCCCTAGGCCTTGTTCCTAAATACTGCTATCGCTGCTTGTTTACTGTTTTACTGCGTTACTACTGCTGCAATACTACCACCATCAACTACACGCCAGCAAGCTATTTTCTGGCACCGTTGCTACTGCTCATATATATTCATACCACCTGTATTTCACTATCTCTTCGCCGAACTAGTGCACCTATTTGGTGTGTTGGGGACACAAGAGACTTCTTGCTTTGTGGTTGCAGGGTTGCATGAGAGGGATATCTTTGACCTCTTCCTCCCTGAGTTCGATAAACCTTGGGTGATCCACTTAAGGGAAACTTGCTGCTGTTCTACAAACCTCTGCTCTTGGAGGCCCAACACTGTCTACAGAAAGGAGAATAGACATAAAGGCTATGTGCTTTGGTTTTTCATTCTTTCGATTTTTTCTGAATTTTTATGCCCATTTGAATCTTGGTCAAATCCTAGGTTCGACCAAGATTTAAACAAGTTTAAAACATGACAATGAAAAGGTAATTAATCATGGATCCTTCTTAATTAACCAGTCAGTCTAATTAAAATGAAGCTTTTGGGAGGTTTTTGAAATTTCCATGTTTGAAACCCAAAACCACACTTCTCTGCTTCATGCTTGACTTCATATATAATTAAGACAAAGTTTAGGGTTAGGGGTACATGATTTGTCTGGTTTGAATATGTCTAGACCTTGTTTATGAACTTGAATGCTTACTATATGACATAAGAAGACTATGTGCTTTGGTTTTTTTTTTATTTTATTTTATGCCCATTTGAATATTGGTCAAATCCTAGGTTTGACCAAGATTTAAACAAGTTTAAAACATGAAAATGAAAAGGTAAGCCTGGATCCTTCTTAACTAGTCACTCTAAAATGAAGCTTTAATTTTGGGAGGTTTTTGAAATTTCCATGTTTGAAACCCAAAACCACTTCTCTTCATGCTTGACTTCATAAGACGAAGTTTAGGGTCGATAGGGGGTAGATACATGATTTGTCTGGTTTGAATATGTCTAGACCATGTTTATCAAATCCTAGGTTTGACCAAGATTTAAACAAGTTTAAAACATGAAAATGAAAAGGGAAGCATGTATCCTTCTTAGTCACTCTAAAATAAAGTTTTTGGGAGTTTTTGAAATTTCCATGTTTGAAACCCAAAACCACTTCTCTTCATGCTTGACTTCATAAGACATAGTTTAGGGTCTCTCTCCGGGAATTCTGCCTCGTGCCTCTTCCTCGGAGATTCTATTGGCGTGGTCCATCGAGCCACGGAGGTAAGCATCGGGTGTATCGGGTTGGTGTGCGTGTGTGAGTCTCGGAGGTCCTCGTGTTCATCGTGTTCTTCGTGTTCCTCGCGCTCTCCCACCTTTTCCCCTTGGATCTTGGGTCAAATCGCGAGATCGGGCCAAACCCTAGATCTCAGATCTCATCATATGGTATCAGCAGCTCTTGGTTACCGCGATTTTGACCCTCCACCCACCCGATTTCGTTTCTAGAAAATTTTCCAAAAAATCCCCAAAAATAGCCCCAAATTGCCTTTGGACGGATCTGTGATTTGGTTGAGTTTTGAGTGGTTTTGGTCCGTGGATCTGGTGTTGTTGTGCTTGATCTACTATTTCCCCAACTTTGAGCCTCCAATTCCATCGTTTCCCTTCGTTTTGGTCGATTTGGTTTTGGTTTGGGGAAGAACAGGAGAGAGAAAGCTCCAAATCGTGAAACCCGGTTTCGAACCCGGTCAACCGGGCCACAGACCGGACGAGCCAGCCAGAACCCGGTCGACCGGGCCAACCGGGCCAGTGACCGGACAGCCCGGCGCCAGGGCCGGCCAACCGGGCGCCAACCGGGCCAAGCCTGGTCAACCGGGCTGTAGACCGGGCAGGCCGGTCCAGGGCCTGGTCAACCGGGCGCCAACCGGGCGCCACCTCCACCACCACCTCCGCCAACCACCGCCACCCTCTCCGCCGCCGGCAAGCACCGCCACCCTCCCCAAACCACAAACATCACCGCGGCCCCATAACCTCCGCCGCAACCGCAAGGGCATCGACACCACCCACCACCGGCATACCACCGCCACCACCGCCGAGCTACTTTGACCCATTTCTTCCGCTAACTTGTGTTTGCTTGTTCCGGTTTGAGTGCCTTGTTTGTGAAACTAACCCGCAGCTCCGAAGCAAGCGACGACATCCTCGGCACCCCGGACTTGCAACCGTACTCTTGACATCACCGCCATCATCGCAAGTTGTGTGTTCATCACCGCCTAACATCTTAGGTATAACTTGCATTACCCTTGTAACCCCTCTTCTTTTGCGATCTATCCTATCGAGCATTGCTTATTGAGTGTTGCGAGACATTGCACGTGGCCCCGATTGTGAGGTGTGTGTGTAGTGTGGAGTCAAGCTTATAAGCAAAACTCGTGTGGCAAAATAGCAAAAGCGAGCTAACGCTAACATAGTGCGAGAAAAAGCCGCCAAAACACAAAAAGAGTGCAAGTGCACCATAGAGCAAAAGTGTGCGAAGTGCCACCATAGATACAAAAGAGTGCAAGTGCCACCAAATACAAAAGAGAAAAAGCTTTTAAGCAAAAGAGAGAAAAAGAGAAGAGTGGCCGCGTGTGAATCTTGTTGTCTCTTCGTTTGCAACCAAAGCTTTGATCTCTCCTTGTGTTAGTGTGACACCGAGCAACTATACATACACTTTTCCGCTCACTTTTGGTTGCACTAACCCCGCTTATCTCGTGTGTGTGTTCCACATTTTTCCGTGTTTATAGTGATCGCCACTTTGACATTTGGATTTTTGGATTTCACCCACTCTTGACAATACACTTGATTTCGGATTTCGTCTTTTGGCTTTCCACCACACTCACCTACCACCATATTTGCTAGCTTTTGCGTGTGTCTTTGTGTGAGTGCCCGATACAATTGTTCTAACTCTCGGTTTGTTGGATCACCCCAATCTTGTCATACCACGGTAAGATTGCGAGGTAGTGTTCTTCCACTAACATACACCATATAGATACCATCGTGCTAACATGGATAGCGAAGATGAAGATACGGAGGAGTACACGGAGCACTTCGAGGAGGATGCCTCTTCAAGCACCGCGGATGTGGAGGAACATGTGGAGCTCTACACCGACTATGGCTCCGCGAGCATCGCCAACATGACCGACATCGAGGAGCTCTACACCGACTATGGCTCCGCGAGCATCGCCAACATGGACGACATGGTGGAACACCACCTTGAGGACGACATCGACGAGCTCTACATCGACAATGGCTCATCAAGCATGGACGACATGGTGGAGCAACGCCACGACTACGACATCGACACCATGGCGGAGCCTCACCTCGACTCCACCTTGAACACCGCCGATGCTCCCACATACCCCTACTTGGCCAATGGAGCTACATATGAAGATCGAGGACCTCCACGATGGCACCATCATATGGATCGTCAAGAGCGTCCCCATCATGAGCGTCATCGACACACTTCTCCGAGCTCCACAAGGCGCCATCATGAGAGTGCTTATGCACAAGATCATCGACATCACGGACATCATATGGAGCATCAAGAGCGCCCCCAACATGATCGCCATCGACACGCTTCTCCAAGCTCCACAAGGCACAACAAGCAACATGCCAAGTCGCATGAGCCATCATCTAGGCATGGCAAGGACCGTCATCGACTCACACCATCTCATGATCGTCGTCGACCACCACCACCTCATGGTCTACATCGACATCCGTCCACACATGATCTTCGACGACACCACTCAAGACATGGTGATGAGGCAAGAAGACGAGAGCCTCGACATGAAGACCTTCCTCATAAGGCGACTTCTACCTCTTGTGCCACCACCACAATGGCCCCTACCTCGTCATACGCCTATGGACTCCGATGCTACAAGTGCAAGCAACAAGGCCA
The DNA here is from genome assembly GCA_030979885.1 of Lolium multiflorum. Classification (NCBI taxonomy): domain Eukaryota; kingdom Viridiplantae; phylum Streptophyta; class Magnoliopsida; order Poales; family Poaceae; genus Lolium; species Lolium multiflorum. The sequence goes on from CM061749.1 coordinate 308,182,326, forward strand.
CCCTCCACGGGAATGTCCCAATCTCCTATGTGAGGTGTGCAAGGCAAAGGGTCACATGGCATGGCAATGCACAACGCCAAGCGCCAAGAAGCTCTACTTCGACGAGCTCAATGCACAAGTCTCCAAGATGCCACCACTTGAGGACGACTTAGGAGGCGAGGGAGTTGAGCATGGTGAGCATGGGATTCTCCCTTCACCTACGGAGGCGCATGGAGTTGAGCATGGTGAGCATGGGATTCTCCCTTCACCTACGGAGGCGCATGGAGTTGAGATGGTTGAGCATGGGATTTTCCCTTCAACCAAGGAGGCGCATGGAGATGAGAAAGTCGAGCCTACTCCTATATGCTTGATTGATGAGTTGGTACCAATCCCATGTGAGCATGAGAGCCACTTAGCCCACTTGAGTGAGAGTGATAGTGAGTTGAGTGACTTCCACCCCATATGTGAGTTTGAGTGCTTCCATTTGGAGGACATGAGTGATACACAAAGTGAGTTGAGAGAGGTAGATGATAGGTCCATGGAGGACATCGCATTTGCTAACACATTAACCTCTCCCTCGCTTGTGTCTTCTTATGTTGCACTAGGTTCCACGGAGGACGAGTTCCCGCTCATGGAGACGATGTACATGGTGCATGAAGATGATGATATCTCACCATGCTTGCTCCAAGATGGACATGTCGACCACATGGATCCTCCTACTTCCACAACACCTACTTCAAATGAGTCGGCCTCCAAAGGTAACAACATAGGTGTTGATGATGCCATGATCCCACTAGTGGACATGATGACTTATGAGTGCATGCATGATCTTGATGATACAATTGCTACATCACATGCTACTTTCATTTTCCCATGCGATACTTTGCTTGATAACATTGTTGATCATGTGGAAGTGAGTGCTTGTGATACCATGACCATGCCATGCTATGAGAGCTTCAATTTTTCTACCATTGCTTGCAATATGTCGACCACTTGCTCTTTACCATCTATTGCTTGCAATGATAATGACAAGGATGACATTAGCTTCCAAATGCTTTGTCCCAAATGTTTACACTCTTCCATGATCCTTGCATCCAAGATTGCGAACAATTGCTCTTTCTTATGCTTGGTATGCAAGAATGCTTATTTCATTGTCCACGAGATGGCCCCCATAGCCTTCTCAATTTTTGATGATCATGAGTTACCACATGCCATGAATGCACCTTCTTGCCATATGCACCATCACCATGCATTTCATACTATCTTGCTTGACACTAATGGTGATGTGCACAAGACATGGAACATCATGATGGATGATGTATTCATCTACCATGCACACACGCTTTTTGTCTTGTTTCTTCCATGTGTAGGTACACGGACGACCACTTCCACCGCTACGGAGCATGAGCTCACGAAACGCGCAATTGAGAGCTACCCCATCAAGGACCTAACCCGCGGGACTCACACCAAAGGGTATGTTCCCACAAGCCTTCACCCTCATGTGTTTCCGACGCTTCTTGTCGAGCTTCCGGTTTGGTCCAATTCCTCGTCACCTCTTTTGCTTCTTACGCAACATATCTTGAAACATCTTGTTGGCACAATGGTTGTTGTATGTATTGATGATATCATCATACACTCCGAGAATCTCAAGGATCATGTCATACATGTGAGAGACACATTATGCACCTTGTGCCACATGTCACACCAAAAGTTGCTCTCCTTTGGATTTCTCATTTCATCTTTGGCAATTGCAATGGATTCTTTGACACTTGAGGATACCCATACTCGGCTCACGCCAACCATACTTTCCCAAGCTAGAAGTCTCCATAGCTTTGCCATTGCACATAACAATTTTGCCCCAAATTTTGCCGCCGATACTTGCCTTTTGATTGTTCCATTTGTGTGGGACAATGCTACACACAACATTTTTGACACTTTACAAACCAAACTCTTACATGCACAAACTTTTGCCCCACCAAATTTTGGATACATCGACACTCTTTCGATTACCATTTTTGCCACATGCCTCTTGGAGAAACGACTTGATGCTTCGTTTTTGATTGAGAGCCTCTTGTTCGCCGGTCACCAAGTTGGCATCCACAAGCTTTCCTTTTGCAAGTTGTTTTTCCCCTTGTTCTTCTTCGACCGAGACTTGGCCCCTCCACCACTACATGGGAGACCCGTTATGGACTACAACAAAGACGCCTGCACTACGACGAGCATCCCTAAGGACACAAGGGCACCTATACAAGTCCTTCCCGTCTACCTCATCGGTGAGGAGGAGCAAGAGTCGAGGACGACTCTTCCCCAAGGGGGGGGAGATGATGCGGGGTGGCTTTTGGACACCTCCGCTTCAAGACCGACAAGTGCATCCCCGCCTATCGTCGACGCTACACCATGGCCAAGGAGTCCCCCAAGTGGACCAACAACACAAAACCCCGCCATATACGTCAAGGTGAACTCCTTCCTCTCTATGGTCGATCTCAACACCAACTTGAATGGCATGCTACCTCATGCCTATCATCATGATGTCTATAGGTGCCGACGTCGACAAGGACCAAGAGAGAAGGAACCCCCATGGTGCATGGAAGAAGGAAGAAGAAGAAGGGAAGAAGAGGAGAAGGAAGAGGAAGAAGAGGAGGGAGGAACAGGCCGGCCAGCCCAGAGGCCGGTCAGACCGGGCCACAGACCGGACAGGCCGGCGCAGAGGCCGGTCAGACCGGGCCACAGACCGGGCGCGCCCAGGACAACCGAGCGCCAGACGGAAGCCAACCGGACCGGCCCGGCGCCGGCGACCGGACCCAGGACCGGACCCGGGCCCGCCCGGTCCCGACCGGATCCGGCCACCCCACCAACTTGTACCTTCTCGACCCATGTTGCCTTGTATGCCTATATAAGACCCCAGCTCGCCCCCATAGCTGGTTAGACAAGATTTAGGCTTAAACATGGATTTGAGCTTTGTCTCCCTAGGGTTTCATCCCCTTTGTATCAAGGCTACCCTTGTTGGATGATTGGATTATGTGAGTGAGATTCTAGTGTGCTCCACTCTCTCTCCCTCACCGGTCTCCGTCCCCAACACCGATCTCTCACTCCGGGATTCTACCGCGTCTCTCCCGGGTTGATTCTATTGGCGTGGTCCATCGAGCCACGGGGGTAAGTATCGATTGTATCGGGTTGGTGTGCGTGCGTGAGTTCTTCGTGTTCTTCGTGTTCTTCGCGCTCTCCCTCTCTTTCCCCTTTGGATTTCGGGTCAACCGCAAGATCGGGCCACACACGGGGTCTTAGACCTCATCAGGTTAGGAGGTAGATACATGATTTGTATGGTTTGAATATGTCTAGACCATGTTTATCAACTTTAATGCTTACTATATGACATAAGAAGACTATGTGCTTTGGTTTTTCATTTTTCTGATTTTTTTGGAATTTTGATGCACATTTGAATCTTGGTCAAATCCTAGGTTTGACCAAGATTTAAACAAGTATATATAGAACATGAAAATGAAAAGGGAAGCCTGTATCCTTCTTAGTCACCCTAAAATGAAGCTTTTGGGAGGTTTTTGAAATTTCCATGTTTGAAACCCAAAACCACTTATCTTCATGCTTGAGCAAGATTTGACCAAGATTTAAACAAGTTTAAATCATGAAAATGGAAAGGTAAGCCTGGATCCTTCTTAGTCGCTCTAAAATGAAGCTTTTGGGATGTTCTTGAAATTTCCATGTTTGAAACCCGGCCAAAACGACTTTTCTTCATGCTAGACTTCATAAGATCGACACGGGGTACATACATGATTTGTCTGGTTTGGATATATCTAGACCTTGTTTATCAACTTGAATGCTTACGATATGACATAAGAACACTATGTGCTTTTTGTTTTTCATTTTTTTGTGCCCATTTGTATCTTGGTCAAATCCTAGGTTTGACCAAGATTTAAACAAGTTTAAAACATGAAAATGAAAAGGGAAACATGTATCCTTCTTAGTCACTCTAAAATGAAGTTTTTGGGAGGTTTTTGAAATTTCCATGTTTGAAACCTAAAACCACTTCTCTTCATGCTTGACTTCATAAGACAGAGTTTAGGGTTAGAGGGGTAGATACATGATTTGTCTTATTTGAATATGTCTAGCTAGACCTTGTTTATCAACTTTTGAATGCTTACTATATATATATGTGACATAAGAAGACTATGTGCTTTTGTTTTTCATTTTTCCGATTTTTTTAATTTTATGCCCATTTAAATCTTGGTCAAATCCTAGGTTTGACAATGATTTAAACAAGTTTCAAATATGAAAATGAAAAGGTAAGCATGGATCCTTCTTAGTCACTCTAAAATGAAGCTTTTGATAGGTTTTTGAAATTTCCATATTTGAAACCCAAAACCACTTCTCTTCATGCTTGACTACATAAGACAAAGTTTAGGGTTAGGGGGTAGATACATGATTTTTCTTGTTTGAATATGTCTAGACCCTTGTTTATCAACTTTAATGCTTACTATATGACATAAGAAAACTATGTGCTTTGGTTTTTCATTTTTCTGATTTTTTTGGAATTTTGATGCACATTTGAATCTTGGTCAAATCCTAGGTTTGACCAAGATTTAAACAAGTATAGAACATGAAAATGAAAAGGGAAGCCTGTATCCTTCTTAGTCACCCTAAAATGAAGTTTTTGGGAGGTTTTTGAAATTTCCATGTTTGAAACCCAAAACCACTTAATCTTCATGCTTGACTTCGTCATAAGACAGAGTTTAGGGGTTAGGGGGTAGATACATGATTTGTCTAGTTTGAATATGTCTAGACCTTGTTTACCAACTTTAATGCTTACTATATGACATATAAGAAGACTATGTGCGCTTTGGTTTTTCATTTTTCTATTTTTTTATTTTATGCCCATTTGAATCTTGGTCAAATCCTAGATTTGACCAAGATTTAAACAAGTTTAAAACATGAAAATGGAAAGGTAAGCCTGGATCCTTCTTAGTCGCTCTAAAATGAAGCTTTTGGGATGTTTTTGAAATTTCCATGTTTGAAACCCAAAACCAATTCTCTTCATGCATGCTTGACTTCATAAGACAGAGTTTAGGGTTAGGGGGTTAGATACATGATTTGTCTAGTTTGAATATGTCTAGACTTTGTATATCAACTTGAATATATTATTGTACCATGTCTCCACACAGCCCAAAATGCACATATTTTCAAAAGTTTTCATGCATGAGTACTTGTAACTAGTAAAAATAGAAAGTAAAAATAGGAACCCCATGTATGAAGGATACTAAAAAGAACTCTTTCACATTTTTTTGGTATAGATTATGAGTTTGCTTGGCTTCATACACAAGTGAGTACATGTCATGCAAAAATTAACACGAAATTTAGTTATCATGACCCATTTTTGGCAGGCATTGTGCATATCGCCTTGAGAAACATCTTTGCGAGCTAGTGTATTAAACGTTTATTCACATATAATGGATTTTTTTACTTTATTAGTGCACACAATGACAGAATCGGCCAAATGTGTATGATTTTTGTGAAGGTGCTAGAAAAACAAGATGCACTACGATGAAGCATGAAAGGAGGCAAGGGGAGGGATAGTGAAGAGGTGGGAGAGACCGAGAGATGAACCGCAAGGTAATTAAAAAATTGGGGCCAAAACGATTCCAACTTCCTAGGCATTGACCAACTTTGCCCCTCTTAACCCAACGTGGCAGTGAACCCGTATAAGCAACAACTTCCTCTTACTCCGCTTCTCCGAAATGGTAAGAGAACCTCTCCAGCTTAAGTGACCAATCGACATAGCTATGGCCTTCCGACTTGGCTCTGGTCGCCGCGCGCGTAGTCCTACCACCGACGAGGAAGCGGAGCATCAGCGCCGCCTTCGCTTCGTCCATCGCGCACCAAGGCATAACCCGCCCGCTCTGCACTGGCCGGTTGTTCAGCCCGCGGCGGCGGCGCTGGCCGTGGAGCCCCTCGCCAGCCGCTTCCCGTGCGGGCCGATGGATGCAGAGGCAGGGATCTCCCACGCAACCCCGCATGCGACGCCCGCTCGGCCCTGGCCGGCTTTTCCGCCCGCGCATGCCGCATGGTTTTCTTTGCCAGCAGGTGAGATCCCCTTCCCGGCCGGCGCGAACGATGCGGAGGCAGGGAGCTCCCGTGGCCAGCCGCCTAATCCGACCGCACTTCAGGCGGTGCCGGCCGTGGAGCCAGGCCGTTCTTTCGAAGCGCATCACGGCGACGCCCTTTGCAGGAGCAACACCGCCAAGGAGCTCGTATATAACGTGATGTTCCCGGCACTCTATAGATGCCGGGATGCTCTGCAAGCTTTCGTGCAGGCTAAGAATGCGGCGGCTGCAAATCCCAGGGACGCAGCATTGCAGCGGCGCGCCGATGAGGCTAAGGTGGCGCACGCTTTCCACCAGGCGTGCCTCGACAGGCTTAACATCCAGCACGGCTTCGTGCAACCGCCAAACGCCGCTCCAGCTAAGATCCAAAAATACTCCGGTGAGCATATCACTCCGGAGTAGAACAATCCAATTTCTAGTACTGTAGGAGTACTTTATTAGTGCACAAACCTGGCGAAATTAAAGGTGTGTTCTTTGTGTGTGATGTAAATCTAAAAATTTGAAGGTTCTAGCAAAAACATTTCTTCACAAATATTCGATGTGTTTGCTTGGCCTTATCTATATATCCGGTGAGCATATATGGATGCCAAATCCTTTACAAACTTAGGGCTCCTTTGATTCATAGGAATATGAAGAGTGTAGGAATAGGAAAGGTGTAGGATTGGAATGTCATGCCAAGTTGAATCCTATAGGAATATGGTGTGTCTTTGATTGTAGCAAAGGAATTTTTCCATGAGGTATGAGCTAATGCTTTTTTCCTATAGGATTTGTACTACAAGATTCCTATAGGAATAATTCCTATAGGATATGTTCCTATGAATCAAATGACTTGTATAGAAATTTTCCTATAGGATCCAATTCCTACATAATTCCTATATCAATCCTATGAATCAAAGGAGCCCTTATATTTTTTAAGAGATCGATGTGCATGCATCTATCTCGCCATGGTAAATTAATGAAACAAGTTGCATATTTGCCAGAATTCCAAACTTCGTGAGCAGTATAGAGATCGAGACCTTAATTAATTATTATGGGTAGGATGCATGCATGCATGGCCATTTTCTAGGGTTTTAAAGGATACTAGAGCTTTTCTAGGTTAATTTGCAACTATATGTATATTTGTTTTCTAGTTCTGGGCTGATCATTAAACTCAACATTGAGTTGTAGATTATGTGAAATTAGTACATGCCATAAAATATAGTAATTTTTTATGTACCCTACGAGGCAGTACGTGTGGTGTACCCTTAATTATTAATTGGTAGACATGTACCGTTGGCATGTTTGAAGAAAATTTGAATTTGGAAGAAGTTTTTAAAGTAAAATTAACGCAAGCACAAAATCATGTGTGATGGTGAAATTTCTAGAACAAATTAATACAAACCTAGTAATATGAGTTTGTTTGGCTTTCTGCCCACAAGTGAGTATTGTGCGCATGTACTTTGATGCAAAATCCCGCCATACAAAACTTTTTAGTTATCATATGACCTCAAGTTTGGAAGAGATCGTATTTTAAGCAACTTCACAAACAAGAGATTCTAACAATTATATGCATGCATGAAAGAATGATTTCCCTTTTTTATTACTGTACAAAAATGGCTAGATGTGTGTTATTTGTGAAGGAGGGCTACCAAATTTTAACAGTTGCACATTATTGTCATAATTCCACCTTTTGGAAGCAGTAGGGTAGACATGCTTTCCGCTTGGTAGGATGTGTTAGTGCCATCAATTTTGTAGATATAGGTTCAAGGATTTGTTCATCTTAATCTGCAACTATATATGGATTTTTAAGCTTTTGCCTAGTAATTAAACTCATAATTGAAATAATGTAGGTTATTTAACTACATACATGCCATAAATTCTGACAGGAAATACTTGGACGTGCCTTGCGAGGGTGGTAACAAACAAGAACACAATGACCAAACTTCAAATGCCAATCCACCCACCAAGCTATACGATTGGCATGTACAATCGATCGACTCCTTCTAATCAAATTTGAATACAATAGAAGAAGTTTAAAAAAAATTCAAAATGAGATCAACTTGTGCATTGAGTCATCCTTTGTTATTTATTTGCTTGTAAAAATAGAAACATAGGCATATGAATGTATTCGAAACACTTCACTTTTCAACGGGGAAGGGACCCGAAGGTCCCAGAAAAACAAAAAAAGATTACAATAGTAGTACTCCTTTGAGAAGGCAGTAGAAGAAGGATCCTCGAAGAGCCAAATGCTTTTATTATCCACAGCTGTTCGGCTCTTTTCCTTCTCGTGTAAGCTATCGCGCAATGATTATACTAATGGTCGGATGGTAGTACAACCATTTTCGCAAACTTCTGCGCCCTTCGTCATGTCAGCATCGTATCCCAGTGTGCAAGCAGTCTGCTCGAATGAAATACTCCTAAGTACGTACGGTATTCCCTCCAAAGACACACCACACGGTATTCCCTCCAAAGACGCACCGTCGCCCCGATCTGCTCGAATGAAATACTCCAAAATACTTCTGCGCCCTTCGTCATGTCAGCATCGTATCCCAGTGTGCAAGCAGTCTCCTATGAAATGGAGACGACATTTTGTTGAAAAGTGTCGGTGCATGCTATATACCACACTAGTATGAGAGTTTTTACAGCATTATTCCGATTTCCACAGAATGCATTAAATTTGGACGCGATGCCACACTGACAAGAGTGGTTTAAACAAGGCCATTATTTTTATTATGTTATATTACTACAATACTCCAAGGTAGCACTAGTAGCCTTCGGTTGTACTCTGCCGGTCGCGCTGCCTCATTCGACCAGACTTTATTCTTCTTCTCATATATATATACAAAATACTGTCTGCCGAGGTTCGATGACCGCACCGTCGCCCCTCTCCGCGCCGCCGTCTTGGGCCGCGCCACCATTCTCCCCGCCGAGTTCTCCCCCGTCCCCGACGCACCACCGTCAAGCACCACCGGACCGATCTTCGCAGGTATGTACATCTCCAACCTCCGGCGAGTACAGAGGTTCATCGGTCATTGTGTTCGATATAACCTTAATTTGGGGATTGCAATGTGAGTAACTTACTGGGTTTTCTAGGAAATGAAAACGGCGTCGCTCGATGCCTACACTGCGTCGGCGGATACATGGAAAGCGGAGACGGATGCTCTGCATGCATCGGCGGAGACATGTAAAGCGGATGCGGATGCGGAGGCAAAGGCGAAGGCGGTGGCTAGGACGGGCCCGGGCGCTGTGGCGCTGGCAAATGCTCGTATCGAAGCTGCATTTTGTTGGAAAGTCTTGGCGCGTGCTTCGAGAGTTTTGGCGGCGCAGCCGGGAGAACCGTCGGAGGCTTCGAAGCTGGCTGCTTTGAACGCGTCGAGAGCTTGGATGGTGACTTCATCTAAGGCGGCGCTTGTTGCATATGATCGTGACTCGTCAACCCCTTTGTAAGTTCTACCTTCCCCAACTGCAATGAGGTTAGATCTGGTGGATTGGGTTTTTTGCCCAAACCAGACGTGATGATGCATTGAGATGTTTTTGTATTTTTGATGATGCATTCTGCTTCTTTTGTAATTTGGGTGATTCATTATGCTTTTTAGGTAGTAATTTTTCTGATGCACTCACCTCTTCAGGAATTTTTCATGGTTTTTTTTGTTTTTGTTTTTCTGTCAACCTAGCTAATGCTCTCTGCTGTTTAGCCAAAAGTTGGATGATGCATTGTACTGTTTACATATATTTTACTCTGATGATGCATTTTGCTCTTTTAGCCTTTTAGGTAATTTTTCTGATTCCTTGAGCAGTGTGGGAAATTTCGATGAAGAATTTTGCTGTCAACTTAGATGATGTATTGTGCTGTTTACATTTTATTACCTATATCAAAGCTAACCCCATCTGATGTTACCACAGCGTTTTGGGTCCTGTAGAGGTCTCTTTTTCCTCCAATCGTGTTGACACGTTAGCAATTATTACTGTATATGCGAGATTGCCTTCCGTTGGTGCGTCCTATTTTTGTGGTGTTTTTTTTTTGCAAATTAAGGGCTTCATTGATTATGCAACAGGATTACAATTGCATTGTCCTGTTTACATTATTTTGATTTTGCTGATGCATTGTGCTGTTCACATTATTTTGATTTTGCTGATGCATTGTCCTGTTTACATTATTTTGATTTTGCTGATGCATTGTGCTGTTTACACTATTTTGATTTTGCTGATGCACCGTGCAGTTTAGGAAACTTTGATGATGAATTAGATGATGCATTTTGCTGCTTAGTCAAATTAGATGTTGCATTTTGTTTAAAAAAATAGATGATGCAGTGTGCTGTTTACATAATTTTGACGATGCATCGTGCGATTTGCATAATCCTACCAGCTTCAGTCGAAGGACACCCACAACAATCAACGATCTGCCTGGAGATGTAGTCTCTCAGATTCTTGTCAGGCTTCCTCCCCATCCAACCTGCTTACTAGCTGCATCAGGCACCAAGAAAGCATGGAGGCAATGTATGGGAAGCAATTATTTCAGAAAGCTAACTGTGTCACACAACGGAGGAAACCCGTTGCTAGGGTTTTTCACCAACAACTCCGAGGACAATCGATTCATCACAGAGCATGATCTTCACCCGGCCATCTTGAAGATGCTGGCAATCCCGTCTCAAGTGAACGGTCCCAAAATCTATGTCCTGGGATGCCGCGATGGTATGGTGCTACTCCATTCTAATGTATCCAGTGGGTATATATCAGTCTGGGATCCAATTAGGCAAGTTCTCACAGCGATACCAGAACCACCATTGTGGCGCAATCACACAATTGAAAGCAGCGGCTCAATTCTCTGTTCGAGAAACAACTCTGAACCGTTTACACATTGTGGCAAGTTCTCGGTTGTTTGGATAACAACTAAACGTTACGATGCACAGGCTCATATCTACTCACCAGATTCAAAAGAATGGGAGTTTCTAGCTCGATCAACTCCGATGCTGTCAGAGATTGACCGTAGACCGGCAACTCTCATAGGGGGTATTTTGTACTGGCCAACGAAGTCTAGATATATCATTGAGCTTGACCATGCAAAGAAGGCTCTGAAATATATTCAGTGCCCTCATGAGACGCATGATATATTCATGCTTAACATTCACATCTTCAAGGGACATAATGGAGATGTTGCCCTTGCTGTTATAAGAGACTTCACCCTACAAACATGGGCCAGTACAAGATCATCAACAGGCGATCACGAGTCATGGACATGTCATATAAATTTTGAATTGGATACTTTTTTTGGCCTTGACACATCATTTCCATACAATTGGAAACATGCAGTAAGGTTACTCTGCGTATTTGAGGACAAAAATGAGCTGGTTGTACGGGCAAAGGAGGGAGTATTCCAATTAGATATGAGCAACTGGCAGTGGAGAAAGTACAATTCTGCTAGACGTTGGTGCACTTTACATCCCTACTCAGTTAGACCGGGTTAGTCATTCATATGTAACCTTTGCATTCATTTACATATGACTTTTGCTGATCAATTTGTTCATTTCCTGACAGTAACCGACCTGATCCAGAGTGCAACATCAAGGACACGAAAAAGAACGCGCTGTCAGGAACCCATCTAATTCAAAGTTCAACATCCATAAGAGAAAAGGAAGTCGCATATGAAGGAGCAAGGCTTGTTTGGGCAAGAAGTGATAGCCCAGCTTTTGTTTGGTCTGATGTCTTTTAGTTTTCGTTCTGGTGGAAATGTCGCTGCACCATTTGTTTGTACTGCAGCTCCATAGTGCTAGCTGCTAGTACGTTGGCGCTGTCCTACGTCTGCTTGTTTTGGGGGCATAAATATGCCACGAAACCTTTGTTTTATGTGATCAAACGGTCATCTCTGCATGTATATGTTCGGGTTCTGATGAAACCTTTTTTGTGATCTGTACATATATTTGAGTCAGTCTGTGTTTTGTTTTATGATGGGCAGGAGTATTTGTTTTACTACACCATTGTTTATCCGAATTGTATTACTCACTCTATTCAAAAAGTTAGCGGCTCACCTTTTTCCTTCAAGATACGGATGTATCTACACACTAAAAACATATATAGATGAAACCATCTTCAGACAAAGTTTAGTCACTTATGTATGGACGGGGGTAGTATTATTTATGTTGTGCTCCCAAACAAGCAGACATCGGACAGCGCCTGTTTAAAGTTCATATGTGTAATCTTATTCCCTTTGGAAGTTAAGCATTAAACTCTACTAGTACAACCGTGGTGGTCTTGTGATGTAGTACTCTTTTGATGCATTTGTGATGTAGTAGTACAGTACTTTTTTTTGAACTGGTATAGTACTATCTAAGAAGAGTACTCCCTCCGATTCACATTCATTTTACACCAAGAAATATGGATCGGAGCGAGGGAGTAAATTAAACATGGCATCTCGTGCATGAAGCTTGACAGATCGATCAGGTTGGCTAGAATGGCAATACAATGCTCCTCATTAGGCAAATGCATGCCATGTACGATAGTATACATCCAGTAAAGAAGTCTATACTGACATAAAAAAGACTACATTGGGGATGAGAGTCAATTGGGGAATCTACAATACATAAAATCTTGCTCGTAGCTGATTTTGGCTAAGAGGGTTTTACTCACATTACACGTGCCACTTTCCTTGTCTGCAAAACAAGTTCCAATAAAGGAAGAGGAAAGAAGAGGACATTGTGGGCGAGATTGAACACCTTTTTATGTGTTAAGCTGAGGCCTTGTTTAGCTGAGGATTTCGACTTAGGCCTAACAGCTCAGCACACCCAGAAATAAATTTCCTTGCGCGCACCACTGTCAGCAAAAATAACAAAATTAGCACGCAAGATTAAGAACGAAGTGAATTTAAGTAACTTGGTTAGCTTTTCAAGCAATATATTCAGAGAAAGAGCACACATGTCCGGCTAGAAATAATCGTAAGAGAAGAACAATAAATCTAAGGCATCCCACTTCATATGCAGAAGGGACGCGACAACGCATGGATTCATACCTTGAGTCGACTCTGGCTCGTAGAAGGGCGGTCGCGCCTCGAGGATGCCGGCGACGTCTCCACCTCGATCTCACATGTGACTGCTTCTCGGTGGGCGGTGCGCCACGCCATGTAGAAGATCTATCAAAAGAGGAGAGCCCGATGACGCTACCGACGCCTCAACCTTGATAGCACCGGCTTGTTGCTCCGCACCGAGATGCGCCACGTGCAAGATTTAGCGGATGCGCCAATTTTAGAGATATGTCATGATCGTTGTAACAAATTTCAACATGATGATGATTTGATCCTGCACTCGGCCTTGAACATAAGTACTAGTACAGTCTCACAATTTTTTTATCATTATACTTTGCGAGATTTAGCGGATGCGCCAAATTCAGAGATAGATCATGATCATGGTAACACAATTTTCAATGTAATGATGATTTGATGTTGCACTAGACCTTGAACATAAGTACTAGTACGGTCTCACAATTTTGTATCATTATACTTTGCAAGTTTTAGCGGATGCGCCCATTTTCAGAGGATCATGGTAACAAATTTTCAACGTGATGATGATTTGATGTTGCACTCGACCTTGAACAGAAGTACTACTACTGTCTTACAATTTCTTTATCATTATACTTTGCAAGATTTAGCAGATGCGCCAAATTCAGAGATAGATCATGATCATGGTAACAAATTTTCAACGTGATGATGATTTGATGTTGCACTCGAACTTGAACAGAAGTACTAGTACAGTCTCACAATTTTTTTATCATTATACTTTGCGAGATTTAGCGGATGCGCCAAATTCAGAGATAGATCGTGATCATGGTAACACACTTTTCAATGTAATGATGATTTGATGTTGCACTCGACCTTGAACATAAGTACTAGTACGGTCTCACAATTTTGTATCATTATACTTTGCAAGTTTTAGTGGATGCGCCCATTTTCAGAGGTAGATCATGATCATGGTAACAAATTTTCAACGTGATGATGATTTGATGTTGCACTCGAACTTGAACAGAAGTACTAGTATGGTCTCACAATTTTTATTATCATTATACTTTGAAAGATATAGCGGATGCGCCAATTTCAGAGATAGATCATGATCATGGTAACAAATTTTCAACGTGATGATGATTTGATGTTGCACTCGGCCTAGAATAGAAGTACTAGTACGGTCTCACAATTTTTTTTATCATTATACTTTGCAAGATATAGCGGATACGCTAATTTCAGAGATAGATCATGACCATGGTAGTGACCAATATTCAAGGTGATGATGATTTGATTTTGCACTCGGCCTTGAACAGAGGTACTAGTACGGTCTCACAATTTTTTATCATTATACTTGGACCTTAGCGAAATTCAAAATCTCATAGCGGCAAAACTTCCCGCCTACAAAATACAAAAATTTCACACGCTTCCAAATTCCCATTCTACCCCTGTGGAGATGACAGCAAAGTCGGTTGGTGGGGGTCTGCCCGTCATTTTTTGGATCACCACCTCCCTAGCCCGGAAACCCTCCCAAAAAAAATTCATTTCCCTCAGACCACCCACCGGAACTTCTCAAGTCCCTCTCTCTACCACCTCCACGACCACCGCACCGGAACATCCCCGCCGGACTTCCCTGGCCTACCCGAGGCCTCGCGATCCTCGTCATCCGGCCTGCCGGAGCCGCTTCATCGACGCCGTCATCAACCGGATCGGATCATCCCCGCCGAACCTCGAAACCATATGCTCATCTAGCAGTCTACCGCAGTCGCTTCAGCTGCGGTATCGTCCACCCCGGAGCCGCTTCGCCGGATCCGTCGTCCACCGCATCGGATCTTGCTCACCGACACCGCTGTGCACGAACCGGATCTGCTTCACCGGCGCCGTGCATGATCTAAACTCTTCTACTGTCGCTTTTCTATTGCTTGCCTGCAAGTTCTTGTTTAATCTTGGGGGAACCTGTTTGTGCTAACGACGCGCCGTTACGTTTTTGCAGATGAGATGAGTAACCATGAAGTGTAATGGCCGTCTCTCCAACCCCAAGTAGCACATGTAGTGTACTTCATCACCGGATCTATCAACCCCAGGAAGATCTGCTGTGACTCCCACAGAGTGCTTCTCCTAATGTAAGTCCCTTGTTTTAGCGCCATGTTCTGGGTTCAGATGCTTGTTTGTCTGAAGCTCTTTTAGTTCATTCCTAGCTATGACCGTAACACCTTGCTATTTTCTAGTTCATTGCTAACTTTAAGCGATTGAACATTTTGGTTTGCATTCCCTGCTCTGTAGATGTAGCCATCATAACTTCTATCTTGCTCAGTCGTTGTTACAAAAATTATAGGCTGCTACTATTTTGTTCATGCCAATATTGTTCTTCAAAAGCTGCTATCACTCTGCTATCTAGCTATGACCGTAAGTATTTAGTTTGGCATGCTATCACTCTGCTATCTAGCCTGTAGTACAAATAAACTTGTCATACTACTAGATAATAATTTTGTGTGCCATCTTGTTCTTCAAAAGCTGCATTATTGACTTGTTTCTCTGACTTGGCATGACGCTCACATATGGAATGCTGAACATATTGGTTTGCATTCCCTCTTATACAAGTTCACAGGTGATCCCACTATATTCTGTATCTGGTCCATCCTAAGCTCCAGCATTAACTATCCTCTATGTGTTGCTCATTACAAGTTTATATCCCGAAACATCTTGATTTGCATCCCCTTCACTATAAGTTCAGGAGTATTATTTAGTTCACGGCCAATTTGAAGTAATTGCACTTGGCACATGTTGGTTCACATTCCCTCCTCTTTAGCTTTTGCCATCGTAACTTCTATTTTTGGTTTACATTCCCTGCTCTGTAGATGTAGCCATCATAACTTCATCTTGCTCAGTCGTTGTTACAAAATTTATAGCCAAATGTTATTCCCTGAACATGTTGGTTTGCATGGGACTTGACAGTAGTAAGTCTGCTGTTTCATTTTAACGTGCTCTGTTATATTGGCTGTTGGTATGCGGCATGCACTCTTTGTTTGCTTATTGTGCGCATTACAATGATCTTCTTATAACGACGAAATGATGAGTTCCAAATTCTTTGGCAAACAATATTGTAGTGTCTTTGCCTTTCCATTGTTGTTGTCTTAACTTGTAAGGTCTTTGTTTCAGATATAGGTGGTGCATGGACAACTTAAAAGATTGCCGAATGGCTTCATTGTATTGCTAGGTTTAATTACCATTCAATTTCTCTGGGTTCTGTAATATTTTTTCAAAGCCTTGCAGCTGATGTAATATTTAGTTAGTTTTTATAGTTCTTTCGCGCATTTTTTCTATGGTGCTTGTGGTAAGTGAGGCTATCCGACAGAAATCATGTGCTGCGTAAATATTCTCAGTATCTAAATCACAAATTCCCATCCCTTAAACGGCCCAATTAAGCGAAATCACATAAGTGCCGGCCCGCAAAATCCTAAAGCGCCTATTATGCCCGCATATAAACAGCAACTAAACGAGTTGGCCAGCCCAGTTGATTTCGTGGACCCCACCGTCTAATTGGGCCGGACCACTTTCTTTAATGTGGACCCCACACACATCTGGGCCGCCCTCGAAAAGCGGCCCCACAAGATTATTGGGCCGGCCCACTAACTTGTTGGGCCCAACTGCTTTTATGGTGGACCCCACTTGCTAAGTGGGCCGGCCCTGCACACGATAGGGGACCCCACATTTATTATTGGGCCGGCCCACTATCTTGTCCGCCCACTTGCTATATGGTGGACCCCACATACTAAATGGGCCAGCCCATTAACAGAAAGTGGGACCCACTGTGTTTTGGCCCGGCCCACTATCTTGTTGGGCCAGCCCACATGCTATATGGTGGACCCCACATACTAAATGGGCCGGCCCATTAACAGGAATGTGGGACCCACATGTGTTTTGGCCCGGCCCACTATCTTGTTGGGCCAGCCCACTTGCTATATGGTGGACCCCACATACTAAATGGGCCGGCCCTTTAACAGGAAAGTGGGACCCACCGCTTTTGGCCCCCCACTAACTTGTTGGGCCGGCCCACTTGCTATATGGTGGACCCCACACTTAATGGGCGGCCCTTTAACAGAAAGTGGGTCCCACGTGCTAATTAGGCCGGCCCACTAACTTCTTGGGCCGGGCTTGCTTTAAGGTGGACCCCACTTGTTAAATGGGCCGGCGATACAGAAAGTGGGCCCCACATGTCTTGTGGGCCGGCCCTTTTGCCTATTGACCGTCAAACGAGTGCATTCGGCCCGGCCCGCATGCTTAGTGGGCGCCCTTTAATTTTGACCACCAACCTTAGAGGTTAGGCCCGGCCACGTAACTAATGGACCAGCCCAGCTATATAGTTGACCGGTCAAACTAAGTCAGCTGGCCCGGCCCGCAAACTTAATGGGCCGGCCCGCTTAAGACGTGGCAGGCCTCGTGTGGGCCTACCATCTACCACGGGGTTTCAGCCGGTTAACGCCGTTAACGCAGTTAACGGGCTGCCACGTGTCGTTTGCATGACGTCGCAGTCAACGGGCTCCCGGAAACACTTGGGCAACGGTCCGATTTTCCGTGGCGGAAGGGCGCCCAAGCGCGACGGACCGAAAAAATCGTCGTAGGACTTTGCCTGACGCAGTTTCGACAACAGAACCCATATCGTCGGGTTAGGCCCATAGGCGACGAAAAATACCCCTTAGCGGACGATTTTGAGACGTTGTCTATCAGAACTTTTCTTGTAGTGAAAGTGTGTATAAAACATGTGAGTATCATCATAAGAGTAGCATGGAACATAAGAAAGTATAGATACGTTTGAGACGTATCAATCGGTATCGTATGTGAATGGTTCAATCGATCACTAAGTTATCGTTGAATGTGTGGGAGCCATTATGGATCTCCAGATCCCGCTGATACGTCTCCGACGTATCGATAATTTCTTATGTTCCCTGCCACATTATTGATGATATCTACATGTTTTATACACATTATATGTCGTATTTATGCATTTTCCGGCACTAACCTATTAACGAGATGCCGAAGAGCCAGTTGCTGTTTTCTGCTGTTTTTGGTTTCAGAAATCCTAGTAAGGAAATATTCTCGAATTGGACGAAATCAACGCCCGGGTCCTATTTTTGCACGAAGCTTCCAAGACCGAGGGGAAAGGAAGTGAGGCCACGAGGCGCCGACACAACAGGGCGGCGCGGCCCGGCCCTTGGCCGCGCGGCCCGGCGTGTGGGGCCCTCGTGTGGCCCCGCTGCCCTTTCCGCCTACTTAAAGTCTTCGTCGCGAAACCCCCAGCACCGAGAGCCACGATACGGAAAACCCTCGAGACGCCGCCGCCGCCAATCCCATCTCGGGGATTCAGGAGATCGCCTCCGGCACCCTGGAGAGGGGAATCATCTCCCGAGGACTCTTCACCGCCATGGTCGCCTCCGGAGTGATGAGTGAGTAGTTCACCCCCGGACTATGGGTCCATAGCAGTAGCTAGATGGTTGTCTTCTCCTCATGTGCTTCATTGTCGGATCTTGTGAGCTGCCTAACATGATCAAGATCATCTATCTGTAATTCTATATGTTGTGTTTGTCGGGATCCGATGGATAGAGAATACTATGTTATGTTGATTATCAATCTATTACCTATGTGTTGTTTATGATCTTGCATGCTCTCCGTTATTAGTAGAGGCTCTGGCCAAGTTTTTGCTCTTAACTCCAAGAGGGAGTATTTATGCTCGATAGTGGGTTCATGCCTCCATTAAATCTGGGACAGTGACAGAAAGTTCTAAGGTTGTGGATGTGCTGTTGCCACTAGGGATAAAACATTGATGCTATGTCTAAGGATGTAGTTATTGATTACATTATGCACCATACTTAATGCAATTGTCTGTTGTTTACAACTTAATACTGGAAGGGGTTCGGATGATAACCCGAAGGTGGACTTTTTAGGCATAGATGCATGCTGGATAGCGGTCTATGTACTTTGTCGTAATGCCCAATTAAATCTCACAATACTCATCATATCATGTATGTGCATGGTCATGCCCTCTCTATTTGTCAATTGACTGTAATTTGTTCACCCAACATGCTATTTATCTTATGGGAGAGACACCTCTAGTGAACTGTGGACCCCGGTCCATTCTTTACATCGAATACAATCTGCTGCAATACTTGTTTTACTGTTTTGCAAACAATCATCATCCACACTATACATCTAATCCTTTGTTACAGCAAGCCGGTGAGATTGACAACCTCGCTGTTTCGTTGGGGCAAAGTACTTTGGTTGTGTTGTGCAGGTTCCACGTTGGCGCCGGATTCCCTGGTGTTGCGCCGCACTACATCCCGCCGCCATCAACCTTCAACGTGCTTCTTGGCTCCTACTGGTTCGATAAACCTTGGTTTCTTACTGAGGGAAACTGCTGTACGCATCACACCTTCCACTTGGGGTTCCCAACGGACGCGTGCCGCACGCGTATCAAGCTAACGCCGTTGCCGGGGAACTGAAGAAAAGTTACACCACAAAGATTTCTAACTCCCACGTCAACTACACGCCAGCCGCTATTGGTTATTGGTCGGAGAGAAGTCTCAACCATGTCTGCATAGTTCACGAACCGTAGGGTGACACACTTAAGGTTTGATGTTGTTTTAAGTAGATATGGAATATGGAATGGAGTTCGAATTTTGTTCGGAGTCTCGGATGGGATCCAGGACATCACGAGGAGGTCCGGAATGGTCCGGAGAATAATATTCATATATAGGAAGTCACTTTCCAAGTTTGGAAATGATCCGGTGCATTTATGGAAGGCGCTAGAATGTTCTAGAACCTTCCGGAAGAAATCACTATGGAAGGTGGAGTCCCGGTGGGACTCCACCAACCCTAACTTGCCAACCAAGTGGGAGGGTGGAGTCCATGGTGGACTCCACCTCCTTGGCCGGCCAAGAGAGAAAAGGGGGGAGTCCTAGTCCCCCTAGGTTTTGCCCTTTGGAAGGTTTGAGAGTTGGACTCTTATTCGGATTCTAGGGCTACCCCTTGGGTTCCACCTATATAATGAGGGAGAGAGGGAGGGGGCCGGACCACTTCTATTCCTCAGAGTGTTGGGCCTCCAAGAGCAGGGTTTGTAGAACAGCAGCAAGTTTCCCTTAAGTGGATCACCCAAGGTTTATCGAACTCAGGGAGGAAGAGGTCAAGGATATCCCTCTCAAGCAACCCCGCAATCACGATACAAGAAGTCTCTTGTGTCCCCAACACACCTAATACACTTGTCAGATGTATAGGTGCACTAGTTCGGCGAAGAGATAGTGAAATACAAGTAATATGGATGAATATGAGTGGTAATAGCAATCTGAAATAAAGATGGCAGCGAGTAAACATGCAACAGAACAGTAAATAAACGGTGTTTCAGAGCTTGGAAACAAGGCCTAGGGATCATACTTTCACTAGTGGACACTCTCAACATTGATCACATAACTGAATAAACAAATACTACTTTCTCTACACTCTCTTGTTGGATGACAAACACCATTCATTGTGTAGGGCTACAAGAGCACCTCAATGCCGGAGTTAACAAGCTCCACAACATTCGATGTTCATATTTAAATAACCTTAGAGTGCATGATAGACCAACGCAATTATACCGAGTACTAACATAGCATGCACACTGTCAACATCAGCTATGAAAGGGGGAATAGATCACATCAATACTATCATAGTAATAGTTAACTTCATAATCTACAAGAGATCACAATCATAACCTACGCCAAGTACTACATGATGCACACACTGTCCACATTACATCATGAAGGAGGAATAGACTACTTTAATAACATCACTAGAGTAGCACATAGATTAATAGTGATACAAAGCTCATCATATGGATCTCAATCATGCAAAGCAATTCATGAGATCATTGTATTGGGGTACAGAGAGAGATTAACCACATAGCTACGGTAGAGCCCTCAGCCCCGGGGGAGAACTACTCCCTCCTCATCATGGAAGACAGCGATGGCGATGGAGATGGCGGTGGTGTCGATGGAGATGACTCCGGGCATTCCCCGTCCCGGCAGGGTGCCGGAACAGAGACTTTTGTCCCCCGAATTGGAGTTTCGCGATGGTGGCGGCGTCCCTGGAGTCTTTCTGGAGTTTCATCAATCGGTATCGAAGTTTTAGGTCACGAGGGGTCTTATAGGCGAAGAGGCGGCGTCAGAGGGGCACCAGGGCGCCTCCCCATAGGCCGGCGTGGGGGCCAGCCCGCGCGGCCGTGTTGGGGTCCTGGCCTCCTCTCCGTCTCCCCTTCGGTGTTCTGGTCCATCTCGGTGAATTAAGATATTTGGTCTTTGTTTCGTCGAATTCCGAGAATATTGCCCGAACAGCCTTTCTGAACCAAAAACAGAAAACAGGAACTGGCACTTCGGCATCTTGTTAATAGGTTAGTTCCGGAAAACGCATCAAAACGATATAAAGTGTGAACAAAACATGTAGGTATTGTCATAAAACTAGCATGGAACATAAGAAATTATAGATACGTTTGAGACGTATCAAGCATCCCCAAGCTTAGTTCCTACTCGCCCTCGAGTAGGTAAACGATAACAAGAATAATTTATGTGACATGCTACCAACATAATCTTGATCAACATTATTGTAAAGCATATGAGATGAATGCAGCGATTCGAAGCAATGATGAAGACAATGAGTAAACAACTGAATCATATAGCAAAGACTTTTCATGAATAGTACTTTCAAGACAAGCATCAATAAGACTTGCATAACAGTTAACTCATAAGCAATAAATTCTTAGTAGAAGGCATTGAAGCAACACAGAGGATGATTAAGTTTCAGCAATTGCTTTCAAATTGTAACATGTATATCTCATGGATAGTTGTCAACATAAAGTAATATAACAAGTGCAATAGGAAAACATGTAAGAATCAATGCACACAGTTTACACAAGTGTTTGCTTCTAAGATAGAAAGAATAGGTAAACTGACTCAACAATAAAGTAGAAGAATGGCCCTTCGCAGAGGGAAGCATGGATTGCTATATTTGTGCTAGAGCTTTTATTTTGAAAACATAAAGAGAGCATAAAAAGTAAAAGTTTTGAGAGGTGTTTGTTGTTGTCAACGAATGGTAGTGGGCACTCTAACCCCCTTGCCAGACAGACTTTCAAAGAGCGGCTCCCATGAAATTTTATTTTTGGGTGGCACTCCTTCCAACCTTGCTTTCACAAACCATGGCTAACCGAATCCTCGGGTGCCTGCCAACAATCTCATACCATGAAGGAGTGTCTATTTGTAACTTTATGAAAGTTAATTAATTCGGGGCTGGGAACCCCATTGCCAGCTCTTTGCAAAATTATTGGATAAGCGGATGAAGCCACTAGTCCATTGGTGAAAGTTGCCCAACAAGATTGAAAGATAAACACCACATACTTCCTCATGAGCTATAAAACATTGACACAAATAAGAGGTAATAACTTTTGAATTGTTTAAAGATAGCACTCAAGCAATTTACTTTGGAATGGCGGAGAAATACCATGTAGTAGGTAGGTATGGTGGACACAAATGGCATAGTTTTTGGCTCAAGGATTTGGATGCACGAGAAGAATCCCTCTCAATACAAGGCTAGGCTAGCAAGGTTGTTTGAAGCAAACTCAAGTATAAAACGGTGCAGCAAGACTCACATATGAACGTATTGTAAGCATTATAAGACTTTACATCGTCTTCCTTGTTGTTCAAACACCTTAACCAGAAAATATCTAGACTTAGAGAGACCAATCATGCAAACCAAATTTTAACAAGCTCTATGTAGTTCTTCATTAATAGGTGCAAAGTACATGATGCAAGAGCTTAAACATGATCTATATGAGCACAACAATTGCCAAGTATCAAATTATTCAAGACATTATACCAATTACCACATGTAGCATTTTCTTTCCAACCATATAACAATTAACGAAGCAGTTTCAACCTTCGCCATCAACATTAAAAGTAAAGCTAAGAACACATGTGTTCATATGAACGAGCGGAGCGTGTCTCTCTCCCACACAAGGATGAACTTATTCAAACAAAAAACAAACAGACGCTCCAAGTAAAGTGCATAAGATGTGACCGAATAAAAATATAGTTTCAAGAGAAGAAACCTGATAAATTGTCGATGAAGAAGGGGATGCCTTGGGCATCCCCAAGCTTAGATGCTTGAGTCTTCTTGAAATATGCAGGGATGAACCACGGGGCATCCCCAAGCTTAGACTTTTCACTCTTCTTGATCATAGTATATCATCCTCCTCTCTTGACCCTTGAAAACTTCCTCCACACCAAACTCAAAACAAACTCATTAGAGGGTTAGTGCATAATCAAAATTCACATGTTCAGAGGTGACACAATCATTCTTAACACTTCTGGACATTGCCCAAAGCTACTGGAAGTTAATGGAACAAAGAAATCCATCAAACATAGCAAAAGAGGCAATGCGAAATAAAAGGCAGAATCTGTCAAAACAGAATAGTCCGTAAAGACGAATTTTCCAGAGGCACTTAACTTGCTCAGATGAAAATGCTCAAATTGAATGAAAGTTGCATATCTGAGGATCACGCACGTAAATTGGCAGATTTTTCTGAGTTACCTACAGAGAACCCTACCCAAATTCGTGACAGACAGAAATCTGTTTCTGTGCAGTAATCCAAATCTAGTATCAACTCTACTATCAAAAACTTTACTTGGCACAACAATGCAATAAAATAAGATAAGGAGAGGTTGCTACAGTAGTAACAACTTCCAAGACTCAAATATAAAACAAAAGTACTGTAGTAAAATAAACACATGGGTTATCTCCCAAAAGTGCTTTCTTTATAGCCATTAAGATGGGCTCAGTAATTTTAATGATGCACTCGCAAGAAATAAGAGTTGAAGCAAAAGAGAGCATCAAAAAGCAAATTCAAAACACATTTAAGCCTAACCCACTTCCTATGAAAAAGAATCTTGTACACAAATAAATTCAAGAAGAACAAAGTGACAAGCATAGGAAGGCAACACAAGCACAACTTCAAAATTCTCAACATAAAGAGGGGAAACTTAATATTATTAAGATGCATATAACCATGTTTCCCTCTCTCATAATAACTTTCAGTAGCATCATTGATGAAATCCACAATATAACCATCACTTAAAACATTCTTATCATGGTTCATATGCATAAAAGTATCATTATTTTTGGCATAAGAAAAACTCTTCTCATTAATAGTAATTGGAGCAGGATCATTATCAAGAATTTGAACATGGTAAACAAGTTGCATACTAAGGGAATTGTTTTTGGCAATCCAATCATAACTATGACAAGTTTCATAAGGATAGTTATAACCTATATCATAGCATTCTTTATAATAATCATCAAAGATTGGAGGCACAGTGTCATCATAAGAAATAGAATAGTTATCTTTCACAGTATGTTCATCTGTGACCATACCATCATTGTTACTAGAAGGAGATGTATCAAACATATAATGATCAGTAGCAAAAGGATTTTCAAACACCTCATCCCCAAGCTTAGAGCTTTCTATATCATTATGGGAGGAAGCATGGATAGTACTGATACTATGGCAATTATTAACATTATCATTTTCAGAATTAGTTTCCCAGAGATTTGCAATATCAAAAGTAGTGTGCTCTTTCAAATCATGATCACTAATGTAGGTAAAGGGCATAGGAAGATCATTGTATTCAGATTCATTATCATAATAATCATCAGGAGCAACATACTTACGGTTACCTATCGTTATCTCATACACGCGGGGATATGCTGTTACCTCTTTCTTTTTATTCCTTCTTCTTCTTCTTCTTCTTCTTCTTCTTCGTTCCCTTCTTCTTCTTCTCCTCCTCGTCCCTTCTTTAGGAGGGAGAGGCTTGATGAGAGGCTTCTCCATATAACCTGTTTTATTTCCAGAAACAATAGAAGAAACTTGGGAGGATTCCTCCTTTTCATTAATAAGTTCAAAACACACAGCGGTCCTATCATATTTTGGCAAAGTGTCATCTTCTAAAATATTTTGTATGTAAGTATTTGTATGGCAATTATCAATGCAATAAGAAAAACACCCATGCAGGACATCATCAATATCAAGATCACTCATATGTAACAAAGAGATTTTTCTTGATAACTCTTCACACCACAAAAATAAAGTAAGTTCATCATGCTGATTAGGAGTAATTTCATCATCACAATACAAATTTGCAGCACTCATGGGGTTCAAATTATCATTGGAGGAGCATTGAAAATTAAAATGACCCACTCTATGGCAAAGTTCACAAATAAAAGGATAGAGGACACAAACTTTTTTACCAAGATCATCTAGCGCCCTAGACCACTTTCTAGTTTTTTCATTAGTATGATGGATACAATATTCATCTTCGATTTGATTAATTCCACAAGGTCTATGCATTCCACAAAAATTAACATGCTTATAGGAAATAGCATTCTTAGGAGTTTGAGCATGTTTATTGCAATCATTAACAACAATTTCATCCTTCATACAAGCCTCTTTAAAAGGTTCATGATACTTATCAAAATTCTTCCTAGGCAATTCAAAATGAGAGGCAAAAGCTTTATAAAGATTTGCAGCAACTTGAGAGTCAAGACCATAGGTAGCACTCATATTTCGAAATTTACCAGTATCCATAAAAGTTTCAATGCATTCATAATCATAGTTTATACCTGATTCTCTACCTTTGTCGTTTTCCCAATCTTCAGCGTTCTCCTCAATCCGATCAAGAAGGTCCCTTTCAAAATCTTCTTTGTTGCGCGTGAATGATCCAGAACAAGTAGTATCCAGCAAGGTTTTATCTTGAAAAGAAAGTCTTGCATAGAAATTATCAATGATGATATTACCAGGAAGCTCATGAATGGGGCATTTGAGCATTAAAGATTTCAATCTCTTCCATGCTTGGGCAATACTCTCTCCATCATGAGGCCAGAAATTATATATGCGGCTCCGGTCTTTGTGAATTTCACTTGGAGGATAGAATTTAGAATAAAATAGAGGCACAATATCCTTCCAATCAAGAGAATGCTCATCCTTCAGCAGTTTATACCAATGCGCCGCTTTACCAGACAACGACATAGAGAATAATTTCTTCTTCACTTCATCCATAGAGATACCTGCACACTTGAATAACCCGCATAATTCATGCAAAAACAGTAAATGATCTCCAGGATGGACAGTTCCATCCCCTTCATAGCGGTTATCCACAACACGTTCAATAATTTTCATAGGTATTTTATATGGAATACTTTCAGTAGGTGCATTTAAAATATCACAAGCATCATTAGAGTTATCGCATATGGGAGATAAAGTATTATCAGAGCAAATTTTCTCCCCTAAAGATGGGAAGCTAAAAAGATCACAAAAACTAGCTTCCCCAAGCTTAGACTTCTCCATAGCATTAGCAGTAATTGCATTCATACTAATAACATCGCTACTAGCATGAAAATAAGGTTCCATAGGTTTTTTAATTTTCGCATCAAACAATTCTAACTCAGGAAAAAGATTAAGAAGCTCATTGTTATTTTCCATTATGCCTTACTAGTGTAAAACAAGAAACAAAAAGATGCAATTGCAGGATCTAAAGAAAATAGCTTCGAGCACTCACACACCGGCAACAGTGGAAATAGCTTAGTAGTCGGAGGATGTGAATACCTTTTACCTTACCTCCCCGCAATGGCGCCAAAGTGCTTGATGTCTACGCACGCTTCTATTCCTGTAGACAGTGTTGGGCCTCCAAGAGCAGAGGTTTGTAGAACAGCAGCAAGTTTCCCTTAAGTGGATCACCCAAGGTTTATCGAACTCAGGGAGGAAGAGGTCAAAGATATCCCTCTCAAGCAACCTTGCAATCACGATACAAGAAGTCTCTTGTGTCCCCAACACACCTAATACACTTGTCAGATGTATAGGTGCACTAGTTCGCGAAGAGATAGTGAAATACAAGTAATATGGATGAATATGAGTGGTAATAGCAATCTGAAATAAAGATGGCAGCGAGTAAACATGCAACAGAACAGTAAATAAACGGAGTTTCAGTGCTTAGAAACAAGGCCTAGGGATCATACTTTCACTAGTGGACACTCTCAACATTGATCACATAACTGAATAAACAAATACCACTTTCTCTACACTCTCTTGTTGGATGACAAACACCATTCATTGTGTAGGGCTACAAGAGCACCTCAATGCCGGAGTTAACAAGCTCCACAACATTCGATGTTCATATTTAAATAACCTTAGAGTGCATGATAGACCAACGCAATTATACCGAGTACTAACATAGCATGCACACTGTCAACAACAGCTATGAAAGGGGGAATAGATCACATCAATACTATCATAGTAATAGTTAACTTCATAATCTACAAGAGATCACAATCATAACCTACGCCAAGTACTACATGATGCACACACTGTCCACATTACATCATGAAGGAGGAATAGACTACTTTAATAACATCACTAGAGTAGCACATAGATTAATAGTGATACAAAGCTCATCATATGGATCTCAATCATGCAAAGCAATTCATGAGATCATTGTATTGGGGTACAGAGAGAGAGATTAACCACATAGCTACGGTAGAGCCCTAAGCCCCGGGGGAGAACTACTCCTCCTCATCATGGAAGACAGCGATGGCGATGGAGATGGCGGTGGTGTCGATGGAGATGACCCGGGCAATTCGTCCCGGCAGTGCGGAACAGAGACTTCTGTCCCCCGAATTGGAGTTTCGCGATGGTGGCGGCGTCCCTGGAGTCTTTCTGGAGTTTTGTCAATCGGTATCGAAGTTTTAGGTCACGAGGGGTCTTATAGGCGAAGAGGCTGCCGAGGGCACCAGGCGCTCCCCGTAGGCGTGGCCAGGGCCAGCCCGCGCGGTTGTTGTGTGGGGCCCCTCCCTCTCCGTCTCCCTTCGGTGTCCCGGTCCGTCTCGGTGAATTAAGATATTTGGTCTTTGTTTCGTCGAATTCCGAGAATATTGCCCGAACAGCCTTTCTGAACCAAAAACAGAGAAAACAGAACGGCACTTCGGCATCTTGTTAATAGGTTAGTTCCGAAAACGCATCAAAACGATATAAAGTGTGAACAAAACATGTAGGTATTGTCATAAAACTAGCATGGAACATAAGAAATTATAGATACGTTTGAGACGTATCAGGGGTCGGCGCACCACTTGAGCCGCACCACCAAGGGCACCCAAGGCCGGCGCCCCAAGCAGCCCCTCTCCCCAAACCCTAGCCGCCCCCTCATACAACTCCCATAGTGCTTAGGCGAAGCCCTGCCGGAGTTCTCCATCACCACCGCCACCACGCCGTCGTGATGTCGGGATTCCGAGGAGGATCTACTACTTCCGCTGCCCGCTGGAACGGGGAGAAGGACGTCGTCATCAACACCGAACGTGTGACCGAGGAGGTGCTGCCCGTTCGTGGCACCGTCAAGATCTTCTACGCGCTTTGAAAGCGGCAAGTGATCACTTCCGCAACAACGAGATCTAATCTCGTAGGCTTTGGAAATCTTCGAGGGTTAGTCTCATGATCTTCTCATTGCTACCATATTCTAGATTGCATCTTGGCTTGTTATTCGTTCTTGCGGTTGGAAATTTTTTGTTTCTACGAATCGCATGCATCAATGGAGCTTCCCCATCATGGTGTATGGGGAGCATTTGTGAGTCTTCACGAAGCAACAATGATCAAGTGAGGCATTCCGGCTTGAGTGGAGCTTGAAGAGTTATCATCAAGATCAAGCGGAATGCGCAAGGCAAAGGTATGGCCTTGATAGGTTTTCCTTTTACCGGTCTCAAGGTGGTTGATGGGAGACCGGATTATAGGATATATAGCCGCACTATCAAGAGGGGCTTTCGGTTGGGTAACTGACCACATCGTCTTAGGGAGCTTAATCATTTGCATACTTTGCATATCCCTATTGCTTCTTGGTGTTTCTCTGTGAGAGATTCTTGAGCTTGTTGCTAGCTTTACAACAAGCCCAAGTTCATCGAAAATGGAATCCGCATGCATCTTCTATTGCGTTTTCGAGTTTGGACGTCTTCACCATTTCTTGACGGTGGGAGACTCCCTCTCTAAAAACATCTAAAAATATCCTGTGAGGGTTCTATTCGTCGTTATCTTTCCAACAAAACTGGTTTCATGTCAATGGGGGTCTGGACACAAGTTATCACAGTTTTTGTATAACATGTTTTTCCTGCTGGCCCGGTTTCTCGCCCGGCGTGACCGGCCGTCCCACCGGATGGCCGGTTCAAACCGGCCCGTGGACTGGTGCCAACCGGGCCATGTACTGTAAGACACAGAAGTGTCCCGGTCATGGCCCGGTCACAGGCCCGGTTTGGACCGGCCGGGTCCGGCCTGTGGCCCGGTCTGACCGGCACCTAGACCGGACGGCCCGGCCCCAGGCCCGGTTGACCGGCCTCTTCGAGTGTGCTGAGCTGAAACTCACCCTACGGTTATATTTCTCCCTAGACTATAAAAGGCCTTCTTCCATCTTGGGCTGGACAAGTTCTTCCACTCTCTCTCCTCCATTGTTGACTTTGAAGAACTTGCCCTATCTCTTGATCCCCCCATGATTCTTGCTCATTCTTGAGGGATCTAAGAGAGGAGATCTAGATCTACAATCCCCACCAATCCATCTCTCCTCTAAGTGAGGGGAACTCTTTAGATCTAGATCTTGGAGTCATTTGTTGATTTCCTATTTGTTCTTCCTCTCTAATATCATCCTAGCATTTGTTGCTTTGGTGGGATTTGAGTGTGAAGGATTTGAACACCTCTAGTGTTCTTGCTTTGCATCATTGCATAGTGTTGAGCTCTCCACCATGATTAGTTCGAGTGAGAGACCGTGAGCTTGTTACTCTTGGAGGGAGACCTCCTAGTTGGCTTGGCGGTTGGTGCTCTGGTGATCTCTTCAAGGAAGATTGTGAAGAGGCCCTTCTCCTTCGTGGAGCTTGTGAACTGGTTGTGGAGCTTGCCATCTCCGGAGTGGAGGAAAAGCTAACCATAAGGAAAGGGTCATTATCCTTCGTGGGTGTGGCTCGGAGAATAGGGTGAGCCTTCGTGGCGTTGGGGAATCCTTCGTGGGACCTCCACTCCTCCAAACGTGACGTACCTTCTTGCAAAGGAAGGGAACACGGGAATACATCCTCGTCTCCGCGTGCCTCGGTTATTTCTGTACCCGAGCTTACTTTCCTTGTGATAGCCATCGTGCTTGAAGTACATATATCTTGCTATCACTTGTGCTTCATATATCTTGTGCCTATCTTGCTTAGCTCTAGTTGTTATTGTTGCACTTAGTTGAGCCTAGCATATTTAGGAGTTGTGCTTGTAAACTAAACGTTAGTTTAATTCCGCATTCTTACAAGCCAAATCCGTAAGAGTTTTTAAACGCCTATTCACCCCCCCCTCTAGGCGACATCTCGTCCTTTCACAAATGTTGCAGATGCTCAAAGTGTTGAATTGCAATGGTATGAGAGATTTTTACATGCTTGAATTTTTTATGTAACTTGAGAATATATTTAACAGTTACATATGAAAACAATAAAAAGAACAAGCAAATATTATGTAGAATTGTTCCATTAGTATCTCATCACAGCCGCTGGCATATTATACATAGGGAATCAAAATGTTGAGGCGACAAAGTACCCATGAGCCAGCTGAATCACATTCTCCACACGTATGATCCAAGTTCGTAGACAAATATCGATGATGGAGAACAATAGGAGCAACCAGCCACCGTCATCAGGTTTCCACCGGTTTTCCCATGCTTAACTAACGATGGTTGAATTCATCACTCAGTTCAGTTAGGCCTGGTCATGGTCTATAAAATTTAGATGGTGGTGGTGGGAGAGCTTAAAAACACATGAGAAAGAGAAGAATCAAGAGATGGAAGAGCGGATTCTAGATCGGGATCGAGGTCACCGGGCGTTTACTTAATCTCGCCCGCTATAGTAGGGGCAAACTGGTGAGAGGGCAGGTGTGGGTAGCTACGGCTAGGGATGAGGATGGAGGGGATACAACCATGCTCGCCGGAGGGAGGGGCGGTGGCGTCCATCCTCGCCGGATGGGGAGATGGACGGGCAGCAACTTCGTGAGCCTACGTGCGGGCGAGCGTTCGAGGGATTTCATCTAAGACGAGGGATGAGATAGAACGAGTGAGAGGAAAACATTTCACGCCAAATACATTGGGATGTTAAGCTCCATACTTGTTCATTCGAGAGCAGGCTGCCTAGGCTAGAAACTTTCCCCCCATTATTCGGCTCGAATGCACTATCTCAATACGTGAGCCATCCAAACAACTAGAATTGAGATATTCGGGACTGAATAATATCAATGTCCAATACAAGGCCCAATGCAAATATCCAAACGCAGCTACCAAGAAATGTTTTGCTCAAAAAAAAAAAAAGCTACCAAGAAATGTTAATACTAGGTTGCGGCCTTATGTTGCATTAGAATAGCATCCACCTATCTTGGTTTCGGAGTTAATTGACTACTCCAGGGGACATGGAAAGAAAGTGTGCTTCAAAAATATTTTCTGTGAATGGATATTATGGTGTGTGAATGGATATTATGGTGATTGAATCAATACCGATCTGTACAGCTTATCAGGAAGATTCATGGGCCTGGCATTTCGAGAAGTCAGAATTCTTTTTCTGTTCGTTCCGCCTATAGAGCTTTGGTGAACACAAAGAAGACCCGTGAGGATTGGCTTGAAGGGAGACAATCTAGCTCATCTTCATCTTCGGAACATAGACTGTGGTGTAATATGTGGAAAGTGAAGGTTCCAAATAAATTATGTGTGTTCCTTTGGAGACTATCTCATCAATCTATACCCACTGGATCAGTTCGGTTCCACAGAAATATGGTTGTTACCTTAGGATGCTGCTTTTGCCATGCACCGGAGGACGATTGGAGGCACTCCTTGATCGACCGTGTAATGGCTCGCAGTGTGTGCGCACTTTTGGACGAAGAACTGGTGGAACATATTTAATTCAATCAATGTCAAAATGCCAAAGAGTGGATTTTTTCATCATGGAGTCATTCAACCATTCTCACTTTGTCAAAGTGGTTGTTGTTCTTTGGTCTATTTAGAGGGCAAGAAGAAAGGCCATCCATGAAGAGGTTTTTCAGACCCCTTTCGCAATTTTCAAGTTCATTGAAAAATTTATAGATGATCTGACCATTCTGGGCGCCAGGATTCTTCCCAGGACGACGGCTAGACCTACTCAGTCAACAGCTCGCAAGTGGATTCCTCCGCTAGCTGAGTGTGCTAAAATCAATGAGGATGCGGCAGTTGCTCGATCTGGAGACCGTGGAGTGGTGACAGCTATATTTCGCAACGATGATGGACTATATATGGGTGTTTCAGCTCTTGCTTGCCCGCAATGTTGGAAGCTATCGCATGTCGAGCATTAGCATTGGCAAATGATCTACAAGTTTCTTACTGTGTTATTGTTTCGGATTACCAAGAAGTAATTTTAACACTGAAGAAGAATTACCGGCCTAGCTATAGTATTGTCTTGCATGAAATAAAGTCAGCGTTCGACTGAGTTCGTAGAAGTTAGTTTTATTTATGAAAATAGAATTTTGAATGGGCATGTCCATGATCTAGCTCGTAGCTCTTTAGACTTGTATCAGGGGCGGCGCTTGTGTCTGCTTGAACCGCCTGATAATGACATTTTTACCTGTGCAACTGTGCTTATTCAGTAATAAAGATCTATGATTCCTCAAAAAAAAGCTACCAGCAAAATTTTTCTTTGCTATGTACTCCTTGATTGTTTTTGTCGGTGGCAGTGAGTGTACACGTGCCGCGCGCACGAGCCCCTAGATCTGAGGCTTTGACTCCGGATCGCGATTGTCCACACAAGCCTCGTACGTAGTACCGTGCAATCAATCTTCCATTCACGTCTATTTTAAAGAATGATTTCATTCCGTCTAACGGTTCGGTATGGCCGCACCTGCGTGATCCGAAGTACCGGAAACGCCCCTCCATCCCGTCGTCGAGTCCATCGCGAGGTTGCTCCAAAACACGGCCAGCGTCCGAGGGCAATGTCGTAACACCAGCTCGATTCTGTCTTTTTCTTGGAGGAAGATCGTGTCTTGGGTAAACTCCACTTTGTCGGCGTGTAATTCGTCGCCTTCAGCAAAGTCTCCGCCATGGCTCTGGCCGGTAATGTCAGCAAGCAGAAAAAAGGACGGTGCCATGTTTCAGTTTGGCCCTTGCACTTTTATTTCTGTTTGTGTTTGGGTTGTTATATACTTCTTTGCAATACAGTAGCTCTTTTGGTGGCTCGACAGCGAAATTTCCTGAAATGAACACCGGCAAGTCGACCCAAACACTGTATTTGGGCACCTTTTACGTCCCGGCATCATAAAAGGAAGTAAATAAATTGTGCCTTTCCGAGCCAAAAATAGATTGTACTAATGGCAAGGTCTAAAGATGGTGTGCATTTAGGTCGTATATTCCATACTACTATTCATGTGCTTGTGCGTATTCGGTAAGTCCGAACCGTAATGGGCAAAAGTAAACATTTCAGTGATGGACTAGGGTTTTTGTAAGTGTTTCATATTCCCTTCAATACATTAGGGACTTTTTTTTGGATAAATGAAATATATCAATATCGCGAAGATAAAAGTTATACCTAACCTCGGCATTAACAAGATTTTCAAAGACATTAGGAATGCACATAACCAAGAAAAAAACAAAGACCCTGTGGCGGTGTTGAACCACTCGCAACAATAGCACTCTAACCACCACTGAAGACAACACCCAGACTATTAACGAGATTTTCCAAAATCAACGCTTTCAAGAAGAAAACAATGCACAAGCATTCTCATCGCCAGATCAAAGATATTGGGTTTTCACCCTGGAGAAAGTCCGAGTTTCCAAAACAATGCCTTCATCAAGAGTATTGCCAGGTATAACCAATGAAGCCCACACATTAAGTTTTCATCCTGAAAATTGTGGCTCGGTCACCACCATGTGATGCCACCCACTTGCTAAGGCTTCTGCTACAAGTCGTCAAACATCCGACGTACATGGAGAACATGTGTTCCATTGTCTCCATCGCAACAAGTACCCTCTCCGCTAATACCAACATTCGATCTCAGACACCATGGGTTTCTCCACCTCTATCAGTTTCATGAAAATCTATACTGAGACATGTCCCATGGCACCGATAATAAGGGGAAGCTTCGCGCCTCGACCAAATGAAGGTTGAAAATAAAGGCGTGCACGACCGCAACAATTACGCTCTAGATATCCAGTATCGTCATGCACCAAACTACGAAAAGCTCCTATAGGAAGACCGGAACTCATCGGCTGTCACATCGAGGAGGCCGTCATGAGGCAGATCGATGTCTTGGTGCTCGAAAAAAAAGCAAGGCCAGACTACATTTATTCTTCGATACATGCAAGCAAGCCCCACACGCCTCCCAACGGGCCAACCACCCCTGGCGAAGCAGGAGGCCACCATCAGCATGCCCGGAGCCAAACCACACGGTTTCCTCAAGCTACGTGGTGAAGCCTAGGAGCTAGACGACGTTGGAGCGGAGAATAAGCATATGTGACCTGCCCCGTCTGAGTCCATTGGCCCAGATTGGGCCCAAGCGCGACCCACCACCCGCCACAAGTCACTGTGGCCGATGCTCCACCGCCACCCGGCCATAGAATCGACCAGTCCACCGCCGAGAAGAATTGCCGCCACCACCGCGCCACCCAAGCTTTCCTAGGAGACGCCCCCAGACGACGGTGAGAGAGGAATGCACGAAGAGGAGGAGGCCGGGGGGGATGGGGACGAGGATGCCCTGGCGTGGCACCGCCACGCAAAGGTGGAGGGGAGGTAGGGTTCTAGGCTATTTTGAAAGTGTCGACAATGTTTGCAACGATGCCAATAGTTTAGTCTTCTAGGATGTGTTCCGCAATAATCACTTGTCCCTACAAATTTGTAGAGAGGTTTATTTTGAATTTTTGTGTTTATGGTAAATTACGATGATCTTGTTTGTCTGACAAGTTTTCTTAAGTGTCTTGACGGTTTGGATCAATGTGCACACTATTTTTGACAATGAATTGTAAAGTAAGTTCAGTACAAAAATAGTAGACTAACAAATTGGCCAAGATAAATGCTCCATCCGTCCCATCTAAAATAAAGTTGAGCAAGTTATTTTTGAAACGGAGGGAGTATATCTTTTTTAATAAAAGAAATGAGTATATGTACATGGCGAGGTAAGTGCTTTGGAAGGAAAAGATAAATTCACTTGAAATTCTAAGAAATTTTACTTTCTTAGAGGAAGAAATTTACTTATCAACTTCAGTTTTGTGTAGAAAATAGATGTGTGTAAAATATGCTCTGTATTTTGCACTCCAAGTTGCTTGAAGAAAAATAACCCTAGTGGCAGCAGAGGCCTCTTATGAGAAAAACACTAAATACCATGGCTTTCCTAGAAACAGAAAACCTCGCAGAAAAGCCCTTTCCCCTTTCGTTCTCATTCTCATGGGATATTCCCACGGAATTTATATTTTCCGCTCCCCTTCCCTTCTCCTCTCCGGCCTCCGCTCCTCATTGCCCCTCGCCATCGCCTTCCAGAAGCTTCGCATCGCGATCGCCTCCGCCGCCACGAGCTCCCACGGTGGACGCCCCCGCCGGCGTCTAGGGCTCCCACCTCCCCTCCCGCCGTTCGTCCCGGCCCGGTCCTGAATTTTCCGCGATTTCTCGGGTGATTTCCCTGAAATTTCTCGTCACTTGTCGGCGCTGCTTCTCGGAATCATAGGGTTTTGCCGAGCCTCCTGCGGCGGAGGCGGAGGAGATGAGCGGGGAAGTGGAGTGCAGCGTGTGCCACGCCAAGGTGGCGGTGCCGCCGGCGGTGTCCAAGGCCTACCACACCCACCGGACCACCGTGTCGTCGCGCCAGCGCGCGCTCAACGTCCTCCTCGTCTCCGGCGACTGCGTCCTCGCCGGCCTACAGGTGACTCTTGCTTCCTTCTCTGCATTTTGTTCCGTTTGGTCAGTGTGTTTTAATCGCCAGGTGTTGTGTAACAATTGAACCATTATTGCTTCTTTTAAGCTGGGGATTGAACCATTAGTGCTGGCTGCGATATGATGGCGGTGGAGGCGAATTGACTGGCTTTGGATTAGTGACTGGCTGTGTTGCCAATATGGCTAGATACATTGCACGCTAATTGCTAGGAAGAAAAGTGTGGAGTTTCATCTTCCATGAGCTCCGTTTTTCAGTGTCAGTTTCATTTTCAGTGTCAGTTTTATTTTTCAATACGCTGATGTAGATACACGCATCAGTTTTACTACTTATCAAAACTTCTCGATGATTTGCGTCGGTAGTAGTGAATCAATTCTGAGATCAAGATTGACATTCTTAACAAATGAGCATGTTTATGTAGATTTTCATTAAACTTATTGGCAGCTTGCCACATTGCTACTTCTTATGGTTGTTAATACTCTTCCACCTCTTCTTCTACAGCCTATATTGGTCTACATGTGTAAAGTGGATGGGAAATTCAAATTTAGCCCAGTCAGTGTGAACTTCTTGACAGAGATTACAAAAGTTATCTTTGCCATCATCATGTTGTTCTTCCAGGTATGTGAAATCATCTATAGCTCCATTTTGATCTGTTGCTGTACTTTTTAGTTCGATTATTATAGAGATTAGAAAGTAGCTTTTCTCGTGTAAGATCTGGTGCCATTTTTGTTCATATAGTTACACTTCCATATGCTGCTAAGTGAGTTGAATGAATATCCTGTTTAAAATCCGCACATCTCACTCCAACATTGCTTACAGAAGTTTCCTGTTTGCAATAATTTCCTTGATGCATGATGCCTCTTGCAGGCTAGGCGCCTAAAGGTGGGGGAGAAGCCACTTCTAACAGTTTCCACCTTTGTCCAGGTAATATGACCCTAAATGTAAAGTATGCATGTCTATACTATGGATCTGTTTAATGCATCGCGACATTTCAGTCTCAAATCAACTGAAAGCGTGCATGATGTAAATACCCAAATACATATATACTGTTCAGTTCACAAAGAAGTTGTGGTTTTGCCGTTTTGGATCCCAATTATCTGGCCATATGCTGTCATGTGTACAATAGCCCCGGACATCTCATGGAAATTCCATAGAAATTTAAATTGTAATCATTAATTACTTTCTCCACCTGTCTACATATATTTGTTATGATGGCAAAAGTAACAGAAAACTAGTCATCCTGTTTCCCATTCTAATTAATCATCACTTGGCAGGCTGCTCGCAACAATGTTCTTCTTGCAGTTCCTGCTTTTCTCTATGCCATCAACAATTATTTGAAGTTTACAATGCAGGTAAGAATCCATAAGCACCTCAATACTCAGGACTTGACATAGTAATCTTTTCTGTTTAAGGAAACAAAATAGTGGAGCTCAACATCTGTATGACCGTAACTTGGATCTGGTAGATATCCTAACAAATATAATTGATCCTGTGCGTTTTCTGTTTAAGTAAACAAAATAGTGGAGCTCAACATCTGTATGAGTGTAACTTGGATCTGGTAGATATCCTAACAAATATAATTGATCCTATGTGTTTTGCAGTTATATTTTAACCCTGCGACTGTGAAAATGCTGGGTAATCTCAAGGTACGGTAATTTCCTCCTTTATAAGATGCTATTTGTATCTTCGTAGTTGCACAACTATCAAAAAGAAATCTTAGTACACATTCTTTTGTTCATGTTTCACTTATAAGTACTAACCTCCTAAGTCCTAATAATCTCAGTCTTGTAATATACCTTTTGGTCTTTAACATACATATGCATCTGGCATAAACTGCTTATGTTCCGTGATTATATAGTATTTATTATATTGGTATCTGTAGGTTCTGATAATCGCTGTACTGCTGAAAGTGTTGTTGAGGAGGCGTTTTTCCACAATTCAGGTAAATTTTCTCCTAATTTTCACCAATCATGTCTTCCAACTTTGGGCATCTGTTCAGTATACTCCAAATGTAAGTCAATTTGTGTTGGTGCAGCTCAAATATGATTTGGCCACCTTCCTGTAAAAGAAAAGGAAAAACAAAAGATGACCACTTATATTTCTTCGTATCTGTGGAATAATGTTGTAATGTCCAAATGCAATACTTTAAGTTGTTAGTGATGCCATGAGCTTGTGTAAATGACATCATGCTATTGTTTGTTAACAGTGGGAAGCCCTTGCACTCTTGTTAATTGGAATATCCGTTAATCAGCTGAAATCACTGCCTGAAGGTTCGACTGCACTTGGTCTTCCCGTTGCAGCTGGGGCCTACATGTATACACTGTTTTTTGTAAGTCCCGACTTGGGTTCATTTGTTGAATCAGTTTTCTCATACTTCCTTTCAAGCCATTTGTACCTGCTATTTTATTGAACATGTCAGGTTAGAGTACACCATAACTCGTGTAATTTGAGAAGCTAGCATGCTTATTATGTACTAATACTTCCCTTTTAGGCTCTTTTCTTGTATTATGTACAACGCAAGCATGGTATTCTGTCAGTCAGTTGACTACAGCAAAGTTTTGTATATGCTCTGCTCCTTAGCTCTAGCTAATTATAAATGTTGCAGTCACTCATCTTACTGATACAGTGCTCGCTCTTCGCTATTTCTTGCTTTCAACAATATTACTTCATATTTTGGTATAGTTTATGACATCTGTAACTTCAATGTGATTCAGAGCTTAGAGTAAATTACCATAGGAGAAAATAGTCGGTTGTAAGATCTCGGGATAGAATCTATACACTCAACTGCTTCACATGGGGACAATATGGAGCTTTTCTTTTTCATTTGAGCACGTTGAAAGAATTTAAAGGATTTTTTTAAACAACAGTATGAGTGGCGACTGGCAAGAACTGAGACCTGACCATAACGTACTAATTTGTGGGTTGTCAGATAACAGTTCCTGCATTGGCGTCAGTTTACAACGAAAAGGCTCTGAAAAGCCAGTTTGATACGAGCATATATCTTCAGGTATGTCCATATCCATTTGTGCTGCTTTTATTGGTATTTTAATCTGGCACAATATGCTACTCGATGCAATATCCTAAGTTAAATTGCTTATGTATTTATTTCATTTCTCTAAATGCTATTTGTCACCATTGTCTCCATCTCTACAGCACCTATTTCTGTACGGTTATGGTGCGATATTTAATTTCATTGGGCTCGTGATCACTGCCATCATCCAAGGTAATTTTTGAGAATACATGTCTCATGAGAAGCATTAATTATTTTTGTTTCTTCTTCTTCTTCTGTGATGTTTGTCAAAACAATTTTTGCTGTGTGAATTGAATACATTTTTTTTCATGTTAGCTTTGGATTTTTTTTTCTTCGTTTGACAAGTAATTCCCTGTTATAATATATTGTATCCTTACAGCTTGATTTACCTTTGAGAAATGTTTAATTTCAAGAACTTCAACTATTTGTATTTTTATTATTCATTTCGACATTGTTCGTTCAACTTTGCTTTTGGGGTGCTAGGATTTGAAACATGCATAACAAATTCTTGTGACTGAATTGTGCTGTCTCTGGATTGTGTTCTTTTACATGATATGTTCATCATGGATATGGAATAATGCAATGATGATATAACACCTGTTGTGTAACTTTTCAGGGCCTAGTAGCTTTCACATTCTGGAAGGGCATTCAAAAGCCACAATGTTTCTTATTTGCAATAATGCTGCACAGGGCATACTTTCGTCATTTTTCTTCAAATATGCAGGTATGTTTCAAACATTAAAACCTTCTACCTATTGTTTGGCATGCTCATGGTTCAAAAAAGCGTACGCCTAGGTACGCTTAAGCGCGCTTAAGCGTTGAGCGGTTGCCTTCCGCTTCGCTTTTGGCCTAAGCGTTCAATTAAGTGAGACAGGGAATCTGGTCATATTTTGTGCTAGAATCTCCTCTATGCGAGTGTTCGTGTGTTGCCTGTGTTGCTCAGCTCCTTGCTCGACGCATTGATGCTATGTTAATTTGATTAGGTCTTGCTTAGCTGCTTGCTACTCCAATACTGCTTAGCTGCTTGTTTGTGTTTGTTACATTGTTTGCTTAGCTGCTTATTTGTGTTTGCTACATTGTTTGCTTAGCTGCTTGTCTCTATAAGAAAATTGGAGCAAAACCGAGGCTAACCAAGGTATTAATCCTCTTGTTTCTCAGAAATGTAGCATTACATGCTTAAGATAAAAATTTACAGCATATTATAGGGTTATATGTGCCCATTTTGACTTCCTGTTTCATGTTGTTTCATGTTCGTACAATTTTAGCCTGAGCGCTTAAGCCGCGCTTAAGCTCGCTTAAGCAACAGTTCCTCTAAGCAGTGCCTCACCGCTTGCTTAGCGCCTAGCGCTTTTTTGAACCTTGGGCATGCTCTTAAAAGCACTGCATTTCTTCAATATCCTTGAAGATTTATTCTTCTATTTACGTTGGATGAATCCACTGAAAGTTTCCATATATGCAAACGCAATGGCTTGCTTAAATCTGAGTGTGCAATACAAGAAAACGTCTAGCACGAGTACTGTTTTTTTTTTCGAATTTTCACCGGGGCGGGACAGATAGCAGTGGTTAATCAGTCCTAGCTCGTAATAGTATGCATATACATGAATAGGCTAATTCTGTGATGTGAAATTTGATTACTTTATGTTAGTTTTGGCAAACGGAATGTTTTAAGATTCAAGCACGTTAATGACCAATGCAGATACAATTTTGAAGAAGTACTCATCGACAATCGCCACAATATTTACGGGTGTTGCGTCTGCTGTACTGTTCGGTCATACTTTGACTATCAATTTTGTTCTTGGAATATCAATAGTAATTATATCTATGCATCAGGTAACATGCTTTCTTGTCTGTTGATTCAGTTAATGTTAAAGTTACCATACTCTTACATGTTTCTGTGGATCTTAATTTGTTCCAGTACCTTTCAAACCAAATTAAAGATCAAGTGCCAAGCAGCAAAATTGAGATGTCTGATGTGGAGGATCACAAGTTAGTTCTATTGTTCACTCATAGTTTTTTTTAGATCAATGTACTCGAATAGTTGATACTTGATATACCCACATTGTTCTGAAGTTTCATTCTGCAATCTACCTTCAAGAAGAAATCTATTGCTTTGTGCTATAGCCACTGCAACCTTAATCCACGTCATTAGTAATATGCTTGTTTTGATTTTTTTTATGGGTTGCCTTGTTCAGCAGATTAAAGGAATCTGTATATGTCAAAGTTGACCCAGTGGCAAGTGAGGTAACTATATACTACATATATTCAAGGGAATGTTTTTTTTTTCTATTTGCAAGTCTAACGGACATTCTCATTTGTGCATACAGGCTAAACACCGCCATGGATCTGATGAGAGGCAGCCACTTCTTCCTGTCTGATGTCGTCTGAGAGGTTAATATCTTCCTTTCTGAAGAGTAATAATATGTGCCATCCACCATGTGTTCTTTCAGTCTAATGTCACCATTTCTCCTTTTATCGTGAAAGTAGGAATGCATGTCAACAATTTCCATTCCTCTGGTCCATTTCTGAATTATTTCCCTTGACAGTGATAAGAGGAGCACACATCTTGCCAACATGGCACCAACACCTGAGCATGGGATGAGAAGATTTATACAGCCGCATAGGGTTTACGTAATATTCCTGAAGAATCGCTATCGCAGTGATGTTTAGAGGACTGTCACAGGGATGTCTATCCATTAGCAGAATGGCGTGCTTGCAGAGATACTGTAGCTGGGCCGGATACCTTCGCATTGTCATAGTATCGGTGTGATGTGATGGAATGATTTAGAATAACTGTATTTAGTTTACATTTTTCGTCCCATTTAGTATTTTTGTCAGCTCGTGTTCTCTGTGCAGTATATTTACTATTACCTCATACGTTAACTCCTAACAATGTGGCGATGCAAGCTAATCTTCGAGAGCCTGACCTTGTGTAACGGAGAGGTAGTTTGATGTGCTCAAAATGTGGGCCTGGACATATAGGTTCAATGTGCCCACATCACATCAACAAGGATATGATGTGTCAATGTTCAGAAGATTTGGTAATATGCAAGCATCAACTTTTTTTTTCTCCTTCTCTTTATTTATGCAGGTAATCCCTCTTTTTTTTTCACGAATTGAAACTTATATTACTCAAAACAGCAATTACAATCTTGGTAGCACAACTTTGCTAAACCATCTCGGTCAGAGCAAAGCCATAAAGCCGTACGAGAAGAAGTTCTAATTGGCCAAAAAGTGACTACAGCTATTCTGACTAAGATTAACATGAGTAATATAAGTTTGACCGGCTTTCAGCAGAGACTTGATCTCTTCTTCAGGCTAAGCGATAAACCTTCCATGATCGCATATACTTCTGAGCTTAAGGGATCTCTGCATGACTGAAGCTGTTGACAGGCCG
The DNA here is from genome assembly GCA_030979885.1 of Lolium multiflorum. Lineage (NCBI taxonomy): Eukaryota > Viridiplantae > Streptophyta > Magnoliopsida > Poales > Poaceae > Lolium > Lolium multiflorum. The sequence goes on from CM061749.1 coordinate 308,224,803, forward strand.
AGAAGATAATGTTACCACCATGATCTCGTGCAATCACCCCTGCTTCTGCATCTCCTGTAGCATCGAAAGACCTGTCAACATTAGCTTACACCAACCAGCTAGTGGAGGCGACCAAGGTGGTTTCATAACATTGCCTACATGCTCATGAAAACGTTGCTCATCCTAATTAAAGATATACTTTCCCTTCATGATATCCATAGTAGCATGACACTTGATATTTATCAGGGACTCCAGATAGCTCACTAAAAAAGGACGAGATACCTCCAATGGTGGCGGTGATTTATCATGGATAACTTCATTGTGGACATGCCAGATATGCCATAGGGTTAGCAAGACCATACTTATTTCATTGCTTGAAGAGTCCCTTATTAGATTGAGCACCCACTCGATCCATGTATTCACAATTTTCTCTATGGGTGGAAGACGCCACACCTCTGCCATATAGGATCATAGCTGGATCGCTAGCGGACATCGAATAAAGGGGTGGAAATTGTCCTTAGCCTCCATACCACATAGAGGACATTGATCAGTAACCTCCAGAGTGCGACGGCACTTGTTCCACCAAGTAGGAAGTGAATTTTTAGCAAGACGCCAGGTGTTGCACTTTTTGTGTACGTTGTTTTTCCATATTAAATCCCAGATTTTCCTTGTACCCTCAGACTCTTCACAGTGAATAAGTTGTGCTTCTCAGGTGCCCAAGCAAGTTGATCAATAGAAAATCAAGGTGATGGCTTCAATCTCACAATTTCAACAATGTCCATCGGTATGAAGTATTGGTTCAACAAATTTGTACGCCATGACCCAAATTGGTAAAGAAGTTATGAGACAAACCTTAGTCTGCACCTTTCTTTGGTCGATGTCAATCTATAAGATACATGTCGTGGAATCCATGGTTCCCTCCATATCCGGTATACTCTGCCCATTACATACTCTCCAAATCAAACCCTTATTGAGAAGTTCAAGACCATAAAAATTGCAGTCCATGTTGAAGATGCATTCCCGCTGAAAACAGTATCTTCCAGTCCCCCATTAGGATAGTATTTGGCTTTTAAAACCTGCGCACACAAACTATCAGGTTTAGTAAGCAACTGCCATACCTCAAAAAATAGTAAGCAACTACCATGCTTGTCTTGCAAGAAATACTTGGTTAAATATACGAAAATCCCTAAAACCAAGACCGCCCTGGCATTTAACTTCTCCCATGCACGCCAATGAGTCTTCATTTTGACATCCCTAAAACTTTGCAGAGCTCGACGTTGATCAAACCCAGGACGAGAAGTAGTTGTGGAAAGAGTGAGTAGCAGGCTGGTGTCACTCTGCAATTAATTTTGCAAAACGAGGACGGTCGTCTCCTGAGCATTGTCGACCATCCTGTTAGAAGTAATCGAGATGTAAAACGAGAGAGAGACAACAAATGATTCAACTATTCTGTTCCATTGATGATTCACAACTTATATACAAGGAGAAGGGATGCGAATATGGGTCACATCCGTTCGAAGAGGTGTGAGAAGGGTTGTGTCTGTTGACAAACCAACCAACATAGAGAATTACATGAGGGAGGATTATCCCTTTAATTAAACCTATTTAATTAAATCCTAACACTCCCCCTCATCCTTCCTTGTCCTTGTGCTTGGTCATCTCCAGAATCATCATTGGAATCATCTCCTCTAAAAACCTTGTGGGGAAAATATGAGGAGAGTAGTGTGTATAATATGTTGCTAAAACTCCTTAAAAACCCAGTGGAAAAAATAAGGAGAAAATGGTGCAACATATAATGGTTGGATATGCTATTAAAACTCCTTCGAAACCCAGTGGGAAAATAAGGAGAAAATGACACAACATATAATTGGTATTGTCTCTTTGTTAACTCGATATGAGAAAAATCTTGTAAAAGGAAAAAACCCATAGAGTATAGAGAACAATATATGTCGTATATATTTTCCTAAAAACCCCGGCGGGAAAAACAGAAAATATGACTTATCATCTTGTGTTGATATTACCTCATTAAAAACCTTGATGAGAACCTATGTAGTAAACTCATAAAGGGAAAAGAGTGTAATATGGTGCTTTGAACATGATTGATTCAGGAAGATACTCCCCCTGATTTTTTGCAAATTTGGAAGTCGTCGCATACCAATTTCATAAAATACTTCTGGAATGTTGAAGTTGGTAGAGACTTGGTGAACAAACCAACAACAGTATTGATGCGGGGTGGCCTTCGGACACCTCCACACCAAGACCAACAAGTCCCCCAAGTGGACCGATGACACGAGCCCGAGTTAAAGCGCTACACGATAAGGTGAACTCTATCCTCGCTACTCTTGACCTTGATACACCGTTGGACGGAATGCTACCTCATGCCGAAACCCTATGTGTTATTAGGTACAAGGATCATCAAGGATACGAGGAAGAGGAGGCACCATTCATCAAGGAAGAAGAAATCACTTGGTGTAAGAAACTAGAAGAAATGAAGAAGAAAGAGGAAATGAGAAGAGAAGGAGAAAGGAAGAAAGAAGATAGAAGAAAAGAAGGAGAAGGAAGGAGAAGTGCCTGGAGGCAAGCACACGGGAGGAGGCAGGCCGGTACTACCTCCACCTCTGGGCTACCGGCCACCAAAGCCACGACCGGGAGCCCGGGCCTCCTCCTGGCCGGTACCTACCGGCGGGCGCCGAGCCTGGCGCGCCAGGGCCGGTACCGGCTGGATGGATGGGCCGGTACCTCCGGCCTAGGTACCGCCCGAGGTACCGCTCATACGCCCCAGCGTACTGGATACTCGCGCTCCAAAACTGTGTTTTTCCGGTACCTTGGCCGGTACCTCCGCCGGAGGTACCGCTCGCGAGTTCGGCCCCTTTGATCTCAGCCACAAATCATCATTTGAACGCCCCTCTTTTATTCAGTTGTAATCCCTAAACTACCCCTGCTGTAACTTGGCCTATATTTGCCCCGTACTCTTCATTTGCTAGGGTTAGACATAGACTTGGATAATTCTTAGAGCTTAGCTCATCTTTGGGATTATCTCCTGTGTTTCATCAAGGCTACTCTTGTTGAGATTAATAGTTGTGTGTGAGATTCTAGTCTAACCACTCTCTCTCCCGCACAAGTGTTCGTCTACAACACCGATCTCTCACACCGGGATTCAACCTCGCGGTCTCTCCTAGTGTGATTCTACCGGCGTGGTTTGTCGAGCCACGGGAGTGTAAGTCGATTGTATCGGGTTTGTGTGCGTGTGTGTTCATCGTGTTCGTCTCGTTCTTCGTTTTCCCACTTTTCCCCTTTTGATTTTGGGTCGAATTCGCAAGATCGGGCCACACACGGGGTCTTAGACACCATCATATGGTATCAGCAGCTCAAGGTTACCGCGAATTTGACCCCCCACCCACCCAATTTCGTTTCTAAAAAATTTCCCAAAAAATCCCCAAAAAAATAGCCCTAATTTGCCTTTTGACAGATCTGCGATTTTGTTGAGTTTTGAGTGGTTTTGGTCCATTGATTCGGTGTTATTAGTGTTGATCTACTACTTCCCCACTTCTTAGCTTCTAATTCCATCGTTTGCCTTTGATTTGGGTCAATTTGGTTGGTTTTTGAGGAAGAACAGGAGAGAGAAAGGGGAAGAACAGGCAGCTCGCGTGGAGAAGAACCCCTGGCCGGTACCTCCAGCCAAAGCACGAGCGGTACTACCGGAGGCAACCCAGGCCGGCCCCTTAAGATCCACCACCGGAGCCTCCACCCCCAACCTCCACCCGGCCACCACCGGTACCCCCGGCCACCCACTACCGCTGCCACCTCTCCCCTACCACCGCCGACCAACACCACCCCCTTCCACCACCGGCAAACACCGCCACCCCCTCTCAACCACCGGCAAACACCGCAAACCCCCAAAATCACCGGTAAACACCACCGCTGCCCCACCCCAACCACCACCACCACCGCAAGCTACTTTGACCCAAATTTTTCCGCTACTTTGTGTTTGCTTGTTCCGGTTTGAGTGCCTTGTGTGTAACACTAACCCGCAGCTCCGAAGCAAGCGACGACACTCTCGGCACCCCGAGCTTGCAAACGTACTCTTGATCCAACCACCATATTGCAAGTTGAGTGTTCATCACCGCCTACGCCCCATCTAGGTATAACTTGCAAATCCTCTTTTCCTTTTGCGATCTAACCTCCCGAGCATTGCTTGACTAGTGTTGCGAGACATTGCACGTGGCCCCGTTGTGAGGTGTGTGTGTAGTGTGGAGTCAAGCTTTTAAGCAAAACTCGTGTGGCAAAATAGCAAAGGCGAAGCTAAGCTAACATAGTGCGCGACAAAAGCCGCCAAAACGCAAAGAGCAAAAGAGTGCAAGTGCCACAAAATACAAAAGAGTGTCAAGTGCCACCAAATACAAAGGAGGAAAAGCTTTTAAGCAAAAGAGAGAAAAGAGAAGAGAGGCCGCGTGTAAATCTTGTTGTCTCTCCGTTGCAACCAAAGCTTTGTCTCTCCTTGTGTTAGTGTGACACCGAGCACCCTTGTTAAGGGCTTCTTACATCTTTCCGCTCATTCCTTGGTCGCACTAACCCCTTTCATCTCGTGTGTGTGTTCCATATCTTTTCCGTGTTTTTAGTGATCATCGCTTTGACATTCGATATTTGGATTTTACCCACTCTTAACAACAAACTTGATTTCGGATTTCGTCTCTTGGTTTTCCACCATACTCACCTACCACCATATTTGCTAGCTTTTGCGTGTGTCTTTGTGTGTGTGCCCGATACAATTGGTTTCGCTCTCGGTTTGATTGATCGCCTCGATACTATCACATAACGGTAAGGTCGCGAGGTAGTCTCCTTCCACTAACATACACAACATAGTTCTTGTCTTGCTCTCATGGATAGGCACGGAGACGAAGCTCGGGACGATGAAGTCTTACGCAACACCGAGAGGTTGGCCACCCACCACAATCTTTGGACTCAACGCCAAGAGTTCAAGGAGCAACTCACCTTGTTCGAGACACGCATCGACGAGCAATATGAAGAAGTGGCCCACAACTTCTCACAAGTGAACCAAGATATATCTCTCCTCCGCGAAGCTACGGACAACTTGCATGGCCAAGTGGCGGCCAATGATGCGAACATGGAGCGGCGCATGGATAGCCTCGAGCGCGCCATCACCAACTTGGGTCGTCATCGCCGACACCGCTCTACTTCATCATCATCAAGCTCGTCACAAGATTACTAATGGTCACCGCTCGTCCTCAAGCTCCTCCTCAAGGCATGAAGACCATCCTCGACCTCATCGCCCACATGCTCGTCATGAAGACTCTCGCTCAAACTCACGGCGAGGAGAAATCCATCGCCATGCTCGTCCACATGAACGTCCTCCTCAAGATCAACCTCAACCGGATCGCCATGCCCACCATGGGCGTGACGACCAACCCCACGACAACGTCTTCCACAACATGGCGCCACATGGTGATGCTCGCGCCCAAGGTCGTCAAGAGCAACCAAGGCGTGATCTCCGGAATCATCCTCGCCATGACCAACGTGGAAGAGGAGACCCACAACATGATCAAGATGAGAGGGCCATCCTTGGACATCGCCAACAACCTCGTCAAGATCCTCAACAACATCATCCACGTGAACCAAGTGAAGCAAGTGTTCAACTCCACCGCCAACCCAATGCTATGGTTGGCCGTGGAAGACCTCCTCTACCACACCAAGCCGCAAGAGATGAAGGTTTCCGTCCTCGCCGAAGGAATTTGGAAGATGAAGAGAACATGTATGGAAAGCTCAAGTTCAACATGCCCAAGTTCAAGGGTGAAGACGACGCCGAGGCCTACCTCTCATGGGCACTCAAGGTGGACAAGATCTTCCGCATCCACAACTACTCCGGTGCCAAGAAAGTGGCCATGGCATCGCTTGAGTTTGAAGACTACGCCAACACTTGGTGGGAGCAAGTCCTCACTCTACGGGAAGAAAAGGGTGAACCTCCAATTGACACTTGGGAAGCGATGAAAGAGATGCATGCGCGCTTTGTACCAACCCACTATGAGACCGACCTCTTCAACAAGCTCCAAAAGTTGAAACAAGGTACCAAGACCGTTGAGGAGTTCTTCAAGGAGATGGAGTTGACTATGATGCGAGCTAACATACAAGAATCCGAGCAACAAACCATCGCTCGTTTCTTCAATGGCCTCAACTATCCCATCAAGCGAATTGTGGAGTTCCAACCTTATTCCAACATGGTTGAGTTGGTTCACCAAGCCTCCAAGGCCGAGCGCCAAGTGAATGAGGACCTCAAGTACTCCAAGTCAAAGTCATACTTCACCTCCAAGTTCGCTACAACACCTCCTTCAACAAGTGTCAAACCCACCGTGTCCTCTACAACATCCAAGCAACCGACTATCCAAAGTCGCATGAAGCAAACGGTGTCCTCCACCGCCTCCTCAAAGGCCTCTACGGGACCCTCCAATGTCACTTGTTTCAAGTGTGGCACTCAAGGCCACAAATCCTTTGAGTGCAAGAATACCAAGGTCATGATCACCATGGAGAATGGCGACATAGAGACACTAAGCGAAGATGAGTATGAAGCTATGGTCCAAGCCGCCGTCGCACATGAAGAAGCTTATGATGAAGAAAGTGGAGAAGACCCTCTCTTATGTGAGCATGACCCAAGTCCCTCTCTGGTGGTCACAAGGGTGCTAACAACTCAACCTCAAGCTATGGAAGACCAACGGTGCAACATCTTCCAAACCCGTGCCGGTATTGGTGGCAAGTCAATCAAGGTCATCATCGATGGAGGAAGTTGCCATAACCTTGCAAGCACCGAATTGTGTGAGAAGCTCAACCTCACCCTCCGCAAGCATCCTCATCCTTACCATATCCAATGGTTGAGTGACAAGGGCAACGTCAAGATACAACATACCGTCACCGTCAACTTCAAGATTGGACCTTATGAGGACACTATTGAGTGTGACGTGGTGCCCATGACGGTGTGCCACATGTTGCTTGGCCGCCCTTGGCAATTTGACAAGAAGGCTATACATGACGGACACACCAATGCATACACCTTCAAGGTCAAGGATAAGAAGTTCGAGCTTCGCCCAATGACTCCTAGCCAAATCATCGCCGACAATGCGAAGGCTTTAGCGAGGGCACAACAACACACCCACCATAGTGAGTTGAGAGGAGAGGGAGCGACCCACCAAAAGGAGAGTGAGCGCCACAAGCCCTATATGAGTGAGAGAAAGAGCGTCCTCCTAGCCACCAAAAGCGAGTGGAGAGAAGTGCAAGAAAACCCATCCACCACATTGCACTTTGTGCTAATTTGCAAGGGCCCGTCATCGGAGACTAACGACTTAACCAACATTCCTTCGTCTTTGTTGTCTCTTTTGAAGGAGTTCCAAGACGTCTTCCCCGACGAGCTACCTCATGGACTTCCACCGCTTCGGGGCATCGAGCACCGCATCGACCTCATACCCGGCGCTCCCCTTCCAAACCGTGCCGCCTACCGCACCAACCCCGAAGACACAAGGAGATTCAACGCCAAATACAAGATCTCCTCGCTAAAGGGTACGTGCGAGAAAGCCTTAGCCCTTGTGTCGTTCCCGTGATTCTTGTTCCTAAACCGGATGAGACGCAACGAATGTGTATGGATTGCCGCCCCATCAATGCCATTACCGTTCGTTACCGCCATCCCATTCCGCGTTTAGATGACATGCTTGATGAATTGAGTGGTGCCACTATTTTCTCTAAAGTCGATTTGCGTAGTGGCTACCATCAAATCCGCATGGCAATTGGTGATGAATGGAAGACGACATTCAAGACCAAACTTGGTCTCTATGAATGGCTTGTCATGCCATTTGGTCTTTCCAATGCTCCATCAACTTTCATGCGCCTCATGAATCACATCTTGCGTCCTCTCATTGGCAAGAGCGTGGTTGTCTACTTCGATGATATTCTTATTTATAGCAAAAACCTCGAGGACCATGTGCAACATGTGAGAGAGGTCTTGTGCATCTTGCGCCATGAAAAGCTTTATGCTAACCTCCCTAAATGCACATTTGCTCAAAACAAATTGGTTTTCCTTGGCTTTGTGGTTTCCGCTAATGGGATTGAAGTTGATTCTTCCAAGGTGGAGGCCATCCACAATTGGCCTACTCCTACAAATGTTGGTCAAGTCCGAAGCTTCCATGGACTTGCCGGGTTTTACCGCCGCTTTGTGAAAGATTTTAGCACCATTGCTTGCCCTTTGAATGAGCTTACCAAGAAGAATGTTCCGTTTGTTTGGGGCAAGGCCCAACAAAATGCTTTTGATGAGTTGAAGAAACGCCTTACCGAAGCTCCACTTCTTGTTCTTCCAAATTTTGCAATAACTTTTGAGATTGAGTGTGATGCAAGTGGGCTTGGTATTGGGGGTGTTCTTATGCAAGAGGGCAAACCCGTGGCATATTATAGTGAGAAGTTGGATGGCGCACGCCTCAACTATCCTATTTATGACAAGGAGCTCTATGCTTTGGTTCGTGTTCTTGAAGTTTGGCAACACTATCTTTGGCCAAAAGAGTTTATCATTCATTCCGACCATGAGTCTTTGAAGTACTTGAAAAGCCAACACAATTTAAACAAACGTCATGCAAGATGGGTTGAGTTCATTGAGTCCTTCCCGTATGTAATCAAATACAAGAAGGGCAAGGACAATGTAGTGGCGGATGCTCTTTCCCGCAAAAACACCCTTTTGCTTACTCGCTTGGATTTTCATGTCTTGGGACTCGAAGAGATCAAAGAACTCTATCTTCCGATTCTTTCTTTGCACCGATATTTGAGAAGTGTTCCATTGATCGAGGACTCGATGATTTCTATTTGCACCAAGGATTCTTGTTCAAAGGGAACAAACTTTGTATCCCTATGTCCTCGCTTCGCCTTTTGCTCTTACAAGAATCGCATGGAGGTGGTCTCATGGGTCACTTCGGACGAGAGAAGACATACGCCATGCTCTCAACCCACTACTATTGGCCAAGAATGTACCGCGACGTGGAACGCCTTTGCCGCCGGTGCACCACTTGCTTACAAGCTAAGTCTACCTCCAATCCCTATGGTCTTTATACGCCATTGCCTATACCTTATGCACCATGGACAGATATTAGCATGGATTTTGTACTAGGGTTGCCTCGCACCAAACATGGTCATGATTCAATCTTTGTGGTAGTGGATAGGTTCTCTAAGATGGCACATTTTATACCTTGCCATAAGAGCGATGATGCTTCACACATTGCTTCATTGTTTTTCAGGGAAATTGTCCGCCTACATGGAGTACCGGCAAGCATTGTGTCGGACCGAGACGTCAAGTTCATGAGCTATCTATGGAAGTCGCTCATGGCAAAGTTTGGAGTGAAGCTCTTATTCTCATCGTCTTCACACCCTCAAACCGATGGACAAACGGAGGTGGTCAATAGAAGCCTCTCCACTCTCCTCCGCATCCTCGTGAAGAAAAACTTGAAGTCATGGGAAGAGTGCCTTCCACACGCGGAGTTCGCCTACAACCGCGCCAAGCACTCTACAACATTAAAGAGCCCCTTCATGGTCGTCTACGGCTTCGAACCTCCCACGGCACTCGACATACTACCACTTCCCCTTCATGAGAGAACGAACATGGACTTCGACAAGCGCACCGCCGCCATGAAGAAACTACATGAAGAAACAAGAGAAACCATTCAAGAACATGTGCTTCGTCAAGCTACACGACTCAACGCCAAGAAGAAGGAACGCATCTTTGAGGAAGGCGACCTCGTTTGGATCCACCTCCGGAAGGAAAGATTCCCTCATGAACGCAACTCAAAGCTCAAGCCAAGAGGAGATGGCCCCTTCAAGGTCCTCAAACGCATCAACAACAACGCTTACGTCATCGACATCCCTACCTCCAAGTACTTGGTGAGCAACACGTTCAACGTGTCGGACTTATCGCCATATCATGAAGATGAAGAGGAACAAGAGTCGAGGACGACTCTTTCCCAAGGGGGGAGATGATGCGGGGTGGCCTTCGGACACCTCCACACCAAGACCAACAAGTCCCCCAAGTGGACCGATGACACGAGCCCGAGTTAAAGCGCTACACGATAAGGTGAACTCTATCCTCGCTACTCTTGACCTTGACACACCGTTGGACGGAATGCTACCTCATGCCGAAACCCTATGTGTCATTAGGTACAAGGATCATCAAGGATACGAGGGAGAGGAGGCACCATTCATCAAGGAAGAAGAAATCACTTGGTGTAAGAAACTAGAAGAAATGAAGAAGAAAGAGGAAATGAGAAGAGAAGGAGAAAGAAGAAAGAAGATAGAAGAAAAGAAGGAGAAGGAAGGAAAAGAAGTGCCTCCAGGAGGCAAGCACACGGGAGGAGGCAGGCCCGGTACTACCGGCCACCTCTGGCCGGTACTACCGGCCGGCCACCAAAGCCACGACGTGCGGGAGCCCAGGGCCCCCGGTACCTCCGGCCAAGGAGTGGCCGGTACCTCCAGGCTCCCCCAAACCTGGCGCGCCACACCTAGGGCCGGTACCTTGGCTGGAGCCTCCGGCCATGCATGGCCGGTACCTCCGGCCTAGGTACCGCCCGAGGTACCGCTCATGCGCCCCAGCGTACTGGATACTCGCGCTCCAAAACTGTGTTTTTCCGGTACCTTGGCCGGTACCTCCGCCGGAGGTACCGCTCGCGAGTTCGGCCCCTTTGATCTCAGCCACAAATCATCATTTGAACGCCCCTCTTTTATTCAGTTGTAATCCCTAAACTACCCCTGCTGTAACTTGGCCTATATTTGCCCCGTACTCTTCATTTGCTAGGGTTAGACATAGACTTGGATAATTCTTAGAGCTTTGCTCATCAACTGGGATTATCTCCTGTGTTTCATCAAGGCTACTCTTGTTGAGATTAATAGTTGTGTGTGAGATTCTAGTCTAACCACTCTCTCTCCCGCACAAGTGTTCGTCTACAACACCGATCTCTCACACCGGGATTCAACCTCGCGGTCTCTCCTAGTGTGATTCTACCGGCGTGGTTTGTCGAGCCACGGGAGTGTAAGTCGATTGTATCGGGTTTGTGTGCGTGTGTGTTCATCGTGTTCATCTCGTTCTTCGTTTTCCCACTTTTCCCCTTTTGATTTTGGGTCGAATTCGCAAGATCGGGCCACACACGGGGTCTTAGACCTCATCAAGTATTGTGTGATTTGACTTGCAATATGTTTATTCCCCAACTCTCCTGAAGTTCATGGAGATAAAACAATCTAGAGACAATATGCTTAGTGATATTGCTCTTGATGTATCATGTTTGCATCCATGCAACACAAGCAACATTATCTGTGTAGATAATGGTTGATGATTCAAGAGAACCAATACCACATTACTTATGTATGTGGTTTATCATTCCGTAAAGCTACACGTGTTAATTCGTCTTTGTATTTTAGAATGATTGGTAGGTGTAGTCACCGGAGTCTGTTTTGAAAACATCAATGGAGTAACACTTCTACCATGCAGGTACACAGGGATCATTCAAGTAGCAATCATCAGTGTATTCTGATGATATTGGAGCTCAGATTTCTCTGAAATTACAAGAATAGGTCAAGTAATGTGTGGTGCATTGAAGATATCGAAAGATACTCTTGATTCCCAACCAATTGTGTTGGTGGGTCCAATGGCACTGAGATCTGGAACTTCAAGTCCCAACATCCGTTCTACATCATCCCGTGGTTTGAGTGAATCTTTCTCTACGTCTAGAGATCGAACAACCGGCATGGGAGATGGATATGACTTGTCCATTTTAAGTTTCTCCAATATTTATAATATAGGCAACTTGATGTACCATAATACTTGAGTAAGTAGCTCGACTTGTAGTATCAAGCACTGTTTGGGTTTCACCAAATCCTTCATCTCAAATTCTGTCTTTTAGATGATCACGTGCTTCGTCATTGCAAGAGTAATCCTTGTGTATGACAAACACACATGGGTAATCATCATTGTAGGAGTAATCCTTGTGTATAAGGAACTCGCTACATCGGTTGTACCAAAATATACCGACAACAATAAGTCATGTTATGACTTACTAAATTTACACAAAGCATGTTGCATTTGCATTTCGATTCGGATTGTGATTCCATCGGGGACCATACATGTCCAAATCTAGTGATCCACATGGATATGTAGTCACTACATCTATCAACTGCATAGATAGATGATTTTGTACTATCAATGATATTATGTACCGGAAATAGGATTCCACTCGCATCTGGAGATTAGGTCTCAGATATCTGCGTAAATCCGACCTTGTGCTACAAGCCTTGCTTTCTCACCACCTTGTTATCTTATCCGTTGCTGGAAGAAAATATAATGAACCGCATAGGGAATTCATTTGGAGGAGCGAGGCTAATTCTGCTTCGATTGCATCATTCGATTGTTTCAGTCCGAGCAAGTGGTTTACACTCTGCCATGGCCATGGTCTTTGGATCTGAATCATTATGAAGGATGTTTGCAATCATACAAGAGAAATATTGTCGATATTTGTAGGCTTTAATCATATGATTCTCCAGAATCAATATAGTTGGAGGAAATCTCCCAAGCACCCATGATGACTCTTCGTGATTTCCCAATACGAGTGAATCTGGATGTTCCGATGTCCCAGAAAGTGTGTGCAAGCTGAAACTGGGTTGTCGAGGTTTCCCTTCCACTGGGTGTATACTACTCATAAGATGTTAATCAACGCTAGGTTGATATGCATTTACTGATTCTGCATTTACTAATTCAGAGGATTTCTCCTCATTTTACCTTGTTGCTTCTAGGAAGCTAGATCCTGGTTAGAGGTCGTACTACTCCCCCTCTTTTTAAAAATAGGTAGTTGAGTGGTTTTTATTGGTACCTCCACTCTTTCGGACGCATTTCTAGCCGGAGTAAAGGACTATATAACACCTTTGAGATCAGTAAATGAATCTGGCAGGTTATTTGTGAATTGTTGCAAATTTGTGAATCCTAGACGTATAGTCCATATTCTTGAGTACGTGGACATGAGGAGGAACATGGAGTTCCAAATGATTTCCTGGCATTCTATTTGGTACTTCAATTCCCCCCTAATGCCTGGAAATATCCATCCTTCAATATTTGTAATCAACGTACGAGGCTATGAACAAATCCCTTATGAGGAGTTCAAGGTACTTAGTGATCGACGGAGATCTGTACCCCACATAGATCCCTAATTTGTGGGCCTATGATGTACGCTGCGGTGGTGAGATCGGTACGCGTGAAGCGATTCCGAACTTACGCAGATGGGAAATGCTCGGAGGATTTCCACGTATCAATTGCAGAGGGGAAGTTCTGCGATATGCAGTTAGTTAGTCAAGGGTGTGTAAAGCCGCATGACTCCAAAGTGAAGTTGGTAAAATTTCAACTTATTAACAAAGGTCGTGCAATGAGCCCGATCCTCTTGCTCAGATATTCAACCAAACCTTTTGTGTATGGACATATGTGACAAAGTGTTGAACTCCAATCTTCGAAAGCCATGCAATAATTATTGGAGGCACATGAATAGAATTTTGCATCATTGTCCATTCGAATTGATTATAATTCGATTTCAGTCCACACTATGGTTGGAAGAGGCCACAAATATCACCTCGAATGCATTCGATCGAGGGAATTAAGTGATCCAACTTTGATCGTGAGGTATATGAGAACCTCAGAGTGGGCTACATATCCGATGATTGAGAAAACTTAGCTTCATGAAAATCATGACCAATGGAATTGATTTGTAGGAAACATGTGCTACGGGTTGGTTGTACATGTAGTACAATCCAAACAATAGAGAGGGTACGTTTTCAAATACTTGTTCCTCATCCATCGGATTGGCTCCCGCGGAAATCTATATATCGAATTCAAGAGTTTCTGGTATGGAAATCTTTATCAAATATATAGAGGACATCAAATCTTATTTATATGAGAGTGTTGATACACTATATGTCTGTTGCAACAACATAAATGAACATGAATAAATTAATCACTAAGGAGATAATGGGACTACTCAAAGTCTCCAAACATGTCGACTGAGGCCTACTCAATCATCATGTTCTCCGTGCCCATAGGATCCTGTGACCGCCAGAGAGGCATGGTGTTACAACGTCCCAGAGGAACGTCTGGCGAACAACTAGCTTCATTGGTGCGGTCTGGAGTACGTCTCGTAGCACTAGAGAGTATAATCTGATGAAATCAGTAGATACTCGCAATTCTAGCACCTTATGTCATGACTTAATAAAAATGTATGAGAGATTACTTTGTAAAACAATCATAGTAGTAGAGATAATAAAATGTATGGGATATCACTTGATAAAGTAATCATGGTAGTGAAGATATATAATCTGCGCGATACAGTAGATCCACACACTACGGTCCCAAAACATCAATTTGAAGAAGTCACTTTAATTTTGCATATTTTATTTGCAAAAAAAAATTAATTGCAAATAGTGGATATGATTAATCTCAACATGTAGTAAACATGGAAATATATCTTACATCACATTTAGGTTCTGGAGTACATTGTACTCAACAGAAATACAATAATGCAATTTATAATGTCTACCATTGTTTGCATGCTGATTTTTCAAAAATCTGAAATATGTGAATGTGCCCAAATGGAAACTTCAAGAGCAGATGTGGCTCAACCGCATGTGAATGGTTCACATTGGTCGTCCCAGCAAGGACTAGCCTGTACGTACGACAGGATAAGACTGGTCATAGTGGGGAGTAACTTAGACTAGTAACATATGTCATGTTACTAGTCTAGGTTACTACCTTCATAGTGGGTAGTAACTTATATATGGTGTCATGCATTGTAGCATTTATTATGTTGTAGACTCATCTTGCCTTGAGGTGTGTGATGTTATGGTAACATAGCTAGTTACCACATCACTCTCTTTCTTCATTTAATAGCATGTCATGTCACCAAAATGCCTTGAAATGTGTGATGTTACTAGCTATGTTACTCCCACTATGAGCAGTCTAAGGAGAGGGGGCGATGCAACGCATCGCATCCGCATCAATCCCCAATTTTTTTCACTCGACTGATACAGGCGGCGGCCACGAAGCGGTCCCCCGTGCCGCTGCAGTGAGAGGATCTCTCACCGGCGACGAGAGGAGCCTCACGCCCTTCCTCGTAGGAGGCTCCTCCTTGAGGTGGGTGCCGAGCGCGACGCCATCCACGAGACCCAGCACGGCTGGGCTCCAAGTGCTGGCACGACGGCCGCGGCCACTCGACGGCGGGGTGGGAAGCCGGGGCTGAGGACCACGAGGTGGCGGTGCGCCCGGCGCTGCGACATGGTGGAGGTGGCGGGCAGCCGGGACGGCATGAGCGATGGCGCGACGACGGGCGCGGCACCTAATGATAAGGGGGATCCCAGCAGATCCTCCTAGGGTGTTGCCCGATCTTTCACAACGAGAACCCGGGTAGATAGATACCTCCAATTACGCGCGAAACGCAACCTGAAGTAGGGGATAAATCCAGCTAGCAACGTGACGGAGATCACCACGCCTTAAGACCAAAGCACGACAATCCTTGATGAACACAAGAACCTTTGCAGCGGATATATTACGAACTAGATAAACGGTAGCGACGTACCCCCGGAGGGATGATACACGTGAACACACGCAATGGTTTTAACCTAAAACTTGTCTACCCTAAACCCTAGCCGCACCATCTCCTTATATGAGGGGGTGGTGTCCGGCCAACCCTTGTGGGCCTCCCTAACTTGGTTTGGACAGGCCCAAACCAAAACTGACTCAACTTATAAAAATCCTAATTGGCCCACATATGACCCTTACATAAAATAAGATAACTAGGTTGGTGGAGTCCTGAAATTGGGCTCCACATAGGCCTTCATGCCCGTATCATCCTCCCCCCTTCAAGAAGCGTTGTCCCCAACGCGTGAGGGTCTTCTGGAAAAGGTGACGTGATATGAACATCACACGTCCGCGCCGTCATCAAGTCTTGCTTGCCTTCCACACCACATCCTCCCTCGCGGCTTGCTTGACTTAATACATCACTTGGCGCCTCCTTTCTTCTCCACATGAGCTTGGACTTTGGCGCCAATACCTTCTTCTTGCGAGGTTTTGATGGACCCCTGTGTCGCTGAACATGACCCTGCACAAGATGTGTAATGCATGGGCCACATAAATGTCTCACATGTCCATCCTTGCCTCGATGCATCCGCGGTGTCGCGGAAAACTGGACTGCAGTACTCCTAGCACGGTAGTGCCGCTGCCCACTGTCTCCACTGACCCGCTCGCCTCCCACTCCTCCCACGCGCATTTGTGCCATATGTACTGACACACCATCAGCACAAAACATCATCAGTCTGTATACTGACATCAACACAAACTGGAACTATAGCACATGCTGAAACATCCATATCAACAACAAGTGTAGCTTCATCCGGCTTGTACCAACAAGAACTGGCTTGTCATCTACAGGCATGGCTGAAACATCACCAACATCGATGCTCGGAACATCATGCACCTCATGCTGCACTTTAGGCTTGTGCAACTTCTCCTTACGCACCACTAACTCCACATCGGACTTGATATGATCATCACCCATAGGCTTCAAAGTCCGTTGTTTGCCACCATGCATAAAAGAATATGTATTTGCTCTCCCAGCATGTGTCACATTACGATCATACTGCCATGGACGCCCAAGTAGCAATCCACACACTTCCAATGGAAACACATCACACTCTATCTCATCAACATAGCCATCAACTGTAAATGGCACACGCACCTTATGAGTAATCTTCAGCATACCACAGCTATTCAACCACTCAAGATGCTTAGGTTCAGGAAGACGCCATGTAGACAACCCCAATGCTGCCACCATCGCCTTGCTTGTGTCATTAGTACAGCTACCACCATCAATCATCAACTTGCAAACCTTGCCCTTGATAAAGCACTGAGTTTGAAACAAACTCCACCGCTGAACCTTGTCAACTGTCTTGCAAGCATCACCTTGTACCTTCTTGAGTTGCATATTCAGCCCGCTCAATGGTACATCCTCCTCCATAGTCACAGTAGTGCCCATGGTATCAGAGCCAGGTTCCTTCTCCTCTGAAGATATCACCTCGCCCTTAGTAACTGTCGGTAGTGGACCAACCTCCTGAATAGGAACTATGCACTTGCCCACTTCCTTTATTGCATGCACAAGTTCGGACGGCTGCTCACTTTCCTCCACATATGGTAAAACGAAACCATCACGAAGAAAAGTTTTGAAGTCCTCCCAAGTACAAGCAAATTCACCTCTGTCAACCGCATCACGCCACCAATGGTCTAACTCCTCGTCCACACGTCGGTGAGCAATAACAAACGCATCATTCCCATTGAACTTCCCATTGTATATGCGACATCGATTGAAACCCAGTTCCATGTTCCTTTCCTAATCATGATACTCCTCAACTGTCGCAAGACAGTGTAGATACCAACGAAGGTTGTATGCCTGACGCTCTACTCCTTTCATGATGTCAAGATAATCATTGAAAACAACACTGGACTTCTTCCCATGAGAACACCGCATGCCCAAAACATCACCCGGAAAGGAAATCTCAGCATCAGCAGTCAAAACAGTAGGAGCATACTCCACCGCCGAAGGCAACACAGCAGCAACAACTTGGCTGGTCAGGGAGCCGGTTTGGCTGGCCTGGGCACCGGCCTGGCCGGTCTGCCGCCCGGTCGAACCGGCATGTACGCCGGTCGGGCCGGCTTGGTGACCGGATGGTCCGGTTATGGACCCGGTTGACCGGCCTGGAAAACCGGATGGGCGGGCAGAAGCCCTTGGAACTGGCCCGGTGTGCACCGGCTTGGAGCCCGGTTCTGACCGGTTTGGCCGGCCTGGGGCCCGGTATGGCCGGGTCTGGCACCGGCCCGGCCGGTCCTGGAGCCGGTCTGTCGGCCCTGGGGCTGGATCGGGTCGCGATTTTGCTTCTTTTTCCCGATCCCAAACACCAAATTTCACGATTTTGACACCTGGAACAGCCATGGATGATAGGCAAACTGCACCACAACATCACCAATCTTCCTCCGATCTAGAGCAAATCTCCAGCCATGGATGATACTTGGCAATTGTTTTGAGCTCTCAAGTAGATCATGTTTAAGCTCTTGCATCATGTAGTTTAAACCTATTAGTGGAGAACTACCGTAGAGCTTGTTGAAATTTGGTTTGCATGATTGGTCTCTCTAAGGTCTAGATATTTTCTGGTAAAAGTGTTTGAGCAACAAGGAAGACAATGTAGAGTCTTATAATGCTTGCAATATGTTCTATGTAAGTTTTGCCTGCACGTTTATACTTGTGTTTGCTTCAAACAACCTTGCTAGCCAAGCCTTGTGAGAGGAAATGCTTCTCGTGGATCCAAAACCTTGAGCCAAAACCTATGCCATTTGTGTCCACCATAACTACCTACTATGTGGTATTTTTCGGCCATTCCAAGTAAATACTTCACGTGCTACCTTTAAACAATTCATAACTTTATTACTCCTTATTTGTGTCAATGTTTTATAGCTCATGAGGAAGTATGTGGTGTTTTATCTTTCAATCTTGTTGGGCAGACTTTCACCAATGGACCAGTGGCATATCCGCTTATCCAATAATTTTGCAAAAAGAGTGGCAACGGGGTGCCCAGCCCCAATTAATTAACTTTCATTAATAATTCTCTTCATATGTTTTGCCCCGATTTATCAGTAAGCAACTTAATTTTGCAATAGACACTCCTCCATGGTATGTGAAATGTTGGAAGGCACCCGAGGATTCGGTTAGCCATGGCTTGTGAAAGCAAAAGGTTGGGAGGAGTGTCATCTATAACCAAACTAAAATACATGTGTAAACAAAAGAGAAGAGGGATGATCTACCTTGCTGGTAGAGATAACGTCCTTCATGGGAGCCTCTTTGAAAGTCTGTTTGACAAGGGGGTTAGAGTGCCCACTACCATTCGTTGACAACAACAAACACCTCTCAAAACTTTATTTTTATGCTCTCTATATGATTT
Source organism: Lolium multiflorum (assembly GCA_030979885.1). Classification (NCBI taxonomy): domain Eukaryota; kingdom Viridiplantae; phylum Streptophyta; class Magnoliopsida; order Poales; family Poaceae; genus Lolium; species Lolium multiflorum. The sequence goes on from CM061749.1 coordinate 308,243,823, forward strand.
CAAAACTTGAAAAGCTCTAGCACATGATTTAATCCATGCTTCCCTCTGCGAAGGGTCTTTCTTTTACTTTATGTTGAGTCAGTTTACCTACTTCTTTCTATCTTATAAGCAAACACTTGTGTCAACTGTGTGCATTGATTCTTACATGCTTGCTTATTGCACTAATTATATTACTTTGTGTTGACAATTATCCATGAGATATGCATGTTGAAGTTGAAAGCAACCAAACTTAAATCTTCCTTTGTGTTGCTTCAAACCTTGTATTAAGAATCTATTGCTTTATGAGTTAATCCTTATGCAAGACCGTTGTCGTGTCTTGAAGTACAGATGCCATAGGATGGCTTAAGTTGGGGCCGAATGGGCGCTAGAGGATTCGGGGGAGGGTTTTTGATTAGATCGGATGAACTTCCGGATGCTTTCCTCAAGAACTTGGCCAAAGCCAGAGGTAGAAGAAGAAAGACACAAGGAAGAACTCTGCTCTAGATCTCTCTCTTCATTGATCTTAACATTTTCAGGTTTTTGAGCATACAAGGTACGTACCTACGTAGCGTTAGTGTGCCCCCTCCTTATATAGGGGAGAGGGTGGCTTACAGGGAAGAAACCCTAGGAAACCCTAATGGCATCTTTGAACGGACAAACTTTACAAAGCTACTTTAATCATAGGTGACGCCTGTATCTTCTTTAATCAGGGAGGCTGACGTCCTCCGGATGCTTTCACATCACCCTCTTCTTTATCGTCACGGCGCTTTAAAGCCACTTTGCTTAGCTCATCTTTGTCCTCTAGCCCTCGAGAGAATCTTTGACCAGTCCCGCCGACAGGCCATATCTCTGGCCCGGTGTCTTCTTAGCTCATTCGGCACACCCCTCTGGGGATTCTATAGGTTTACTTAGCCAAACGTTTAACTTTGCACTCCGGAACGAATATTAAACCGGTATCTTGATGGCTCAAACCATCCGGTTTGGCATGCCTTTGGCATACCGGGGGTCATCCCCCAACATTAGTCCCCGAAGCTGGTATAGTCCGGTGGATTTTATCCGACGGACCATGCCAGGTTCCCATATCTCAAGGTACCGGTTTAATCTTTCCGGTGGTCCGTTTAGATTTTCTGGCATCTTTGCCGGACTTACATTTTCCTTTCTTTGTGAAGTATATCCGGTATCTTCCCTTCCGGTCTATGACATTAAACTCCTCCTCGGTGAAGTCAGAATTTCGAGGCGCGGTCTGCCGAGACATGCGACCGTATCCGACGCGTCACATCAGGCCACTTCCTTCGCTCGCGCCGCATTTATGGCGTCGCACGGATCCCCGCCGCTTAGATCTGTGCGGCTCCCTCGCGGCATTTTGTTTTTCGCGCGTGTATCCCCGCGCCACGTGGCGGCCCATGAACCAACCGCCGTGGCCCGCGGTTGCCAGCCCACTTCTTCTTCTTCCTATTTAAGGGGGTGCGGTTCTTCCTCCTTTCTCCGCACTCACAACTCCTCGCGCACTCGTAGCTCTTGCCTCCTTGCGCCCTCGCTGCCTCCGTTCGTCGCCAGAGCTCCGTTCTCCGGCGAACTCTCGCTGTGACTCCGCCAAGCCTCGCCGAGCCTCGCCGCGCAGCGACTCGCCGCAGCACGTCTGCTGCCGCTTCACCGTACACTCTCCGGCGACCTCTGCTCCTCTTCTTCGTCGGACCTCGTCGGCGACTGCGAACCCGCTGCTTCTCCGGCGACCACCTTCTTCAGCGTTTCGCGCCGCCTCAGGTTAGCCTCAATGCTTCTTTGCTCTCTCCCTTTCTGCCTTCTTGTTCTTGATCCGTTGGGGATTTACTTTCCTTTTTCTTTGGTTTTTTCTCTTACTCGTAGATCTTCGCGCAAGGCTAGATCTTGGGAAATCGGTTTTTGGGTAGAGTCCGGCGTCCTGTAGACCTGTATGTCTAGCGGAGATTGTCTTTCCGAATCCTCCTCCAGTAGCCACCAAAGTGAAGTTCCGACGGGCTTTCGGCTGAGCTTGTCCGGATGGAAACCGATACCGGAAAAGGTCAAGAGGCCAGCAGCTCTAGCCAAGCTTCCGGAGTAGATCTATCCGGTGTCACCCGTGGGGCCTGGAAGGGTTCTGACGTGACACATCACGAAATTGACTGGCTGTACCGGTCTAGAAGGATACCGGAAGGAGTATCCTGCCGGCTTCCGCGCGACGAGATCGAACCGGTACTTGAACCCGGTGAGTTCGTCGTTTTCCTTGCTCACTTCGAGCGCGGCTTCGGCCTTCCTGCTTCTGATTTCTTTCGCCAGTTTCTGGATTTTTACCAACTCCAGCCTCACCACCTTCCTGGCAATGCCATTTTCTACCTTTCTTGTTACGTTTCCTTCATGGAGGGCTACATTGGCCTCCGTCCCACTCGGGGATCGCAAAAGTTTTCGAGGGAAGTAAAACCTAAATTTATTGATTCGACACAGGAGGTAAAGAATACTTATAAGCCTTAACAACCGAGTTGTCAATGCACCTTCAAAAGCACTAGTAAATAAAGGATGTGAAAGCAGCAGTAGAGAGCAATAGTAATAAGAATAATAACAAGCAGAGTAGTAATATGAGAGCAATGGCACCAGTAAAATAGTTGATACTACTTCCAATGATGTGGGAAACCATATGATAATGAGAGATGGACCGGGGTTCCCACTATCTACACTAGTGGTAACTCTCCAATAACAAGTGTTGGGTGAACAAATTACAGTTGGGCAATTGATAGGATTGAAATAGCATTAAGACAGAACATCAAATTATTAATCATGTAGGCATGTTTCCCATATATAGTCATACGTGCTCGCAGAGAAACTTGTACAACATCTGTCCTACCAGCAGGTGGCCGGGGCTCTAGGGAATCTACTGGAAATTAAGGTACTCCTTTTAATAGAGCACGCAAAGCATTAACACTCCGTGAAAGCATGTGATCCTCATATCTAAGCCTTCCCCTCTTGTCCCAATTTCTATCACTTTGGGGCCTTTGGTTCCGGACATAGACATGTGCATACAACTTGTAGATACAATCTAAGCAATAAGTATAGAGCTTAAATCTAAGATCATGCCACTCGGGCCCTAGTGACAAGCATTAAACACAACAAGATTGCAGCAACAATAACTTCACAAACTTTATAGATAGACTAATCATAATGTAACAATCCATCGGATCCCAACAAACACAACACCGATTACATCAGATGAATCTCAATCATGTAAGGCAGCTCATGAGATCATTGTATTGAAGTACATGGGGGAGAGAATACCAACTAGCTACAGCTAGAACCCGTAGTCCATGGGGTAACCACTCACGGAGCATGATGGAGGCGATGGCGTTGATGGAGATGGCTTCCGGGCACTTCCGTCCCGCAGGTGCCGGAATAGACTTCTGTCCCCGAATTGAGCCATGGTGGCGGCGCCCCCGGGAGTCTTCTCTGAGTTTCGCCACCGTACGCGCTTTAGGTGGGGTCTGGAGGCTAAGAGGCGCGCAGAGGGCTCGGGGTCCCACACCAGGCCGGCGCGGCCAGGCCGGGGCCGCGCCGCCTTATTGTGTGGTGGCCCTCTGGCCCGCCTCCGACTCTCCTTCGGTGTTGGGGTCTTCCGGAAAATAAGATACTAGGTCTTCTGCTTCGTCGAATTCCGAGAATATTGCCCGAACAACCTTTCTGGAACCAAAAACAACAAAACAGGCACTTGGCATCTTGTTAATAGGTTAGTTCTAAAACGCATAAAAACATTATAAAGTGCAAGCAAAACATGTAAGCATTGTCATAAAACAAGCATGGAACATCAGAATTATAGGTACGTTGGAGACGATTGCATCCCTGCTTAGTTCCTGCTCGCCCTCGAGTAGGTAAACGATAAAAAGAGTAATTTCTGTAGTGACATGCTACTTACATAATCTTGATCATCCTATTATAAAGCATATGAGATGAGTGACTCAAGGCAATGATCTATAGTTGCTAACAAATAGATAACATATAGCAAAACTTTTCATGAATAGTACTTTCAAGACAAGCATCAAAAGTATCGCATAAGAGTTAACCCATAAAGCAATAAATTCAAAGAAAGGCATTGAAGCAACACAGAGGAAGATTTAAGTTTCAGCAATTGCTTTCAACTTCAACATGCATATCTCATGGATAATTGTCAACACAAAGTAATATGATGAATGCAAATAAGCAAGTATGTAAGAATCAATACACTGACACAAGTGTTTGCTTCTAAGATGGAAGGAAGTAGGTAAACTGACTCAACATAAAGTAAAAGAAAGGCCCTTCGCAGAGGGAAGTAAATCATGTGCTAGAGCTTTTTAAGTTTTGAAATCATATAGAGAGCATAAAAGTAACGTTTTGAGAGGTGTTTGTTGTTGTCAACGAATGGTAGAGGGTACTCTAACTACCTCATCAACCAGACTTTCAAGAGCGGCTCCCATGAAGGACGTTATTTCTACCAACAAGGTAGATCATCCCCTTCTCTTTTGTTTACACATGTATTTTAGTTTCATTATGGTTGACACTCCTCCCAACCTTTTGCTTTCACAAGCCATGGCTAACGACGGTGCCTTCCAACATTCACATACCATGAAGGAGTGTCTATTTGCAAAATTAAGTTGCTTAATGATGAATCGCAAAACATGTGAAGAGAATTATTAATGAAGGTTGATTAATTGGGGTTGGGAACCCCGTTGCCAGCTCTTTTTGCAAATTATTGGATAAGCTGGATGAAGCCACTAGTCCATCGGTGAAAGTCCTGTCCGAAGTAAATGACAAGATCGAAAGATAAAAAGCCACATACTTCCTCATGAGCTATAAAACATTGACACAAATAAGAGATAATATCTTTTGAATTGTTTAAAGGTAGCACATGAAGTATTTACTTGGAATGGCATGAAATACCACATAGTAGGTAGATATGGTGGACACAAATGGCATAGGTTTTGGCTCAAGGTTTTGGATGCACGAGAAGCATTTCCTCTCAGTACAAGGCTTTGGCTAGCAAGGTTGTTTGAAGCAAACACAAGTATGAACCGTACAGCAAAAACTTACATAAGAACATATTGCAAGCATTATAAAACTCTACACTGTCTTCCTTGTTGCTCAAACACTTTTACCAGAAAATATCTAGACCTTAGAGAGACCAATCACGCAAACCAATTTCAACAAGCTCTACGGTATTTCTCCACTAATAGGTTTAAACTACATGATGCAAGAGCTTAATCATGATCTACTTGAGAGCTCAAAACAATTGCCAAGTATCAAATTATTCAAGACAATATGAGGCATTTTCTTTTCCAACCAAATATCGATAAATGCAGCAGTTTTCACTCCGCCATGAACATTAAAATAAAGCTAAGAACACTGTGTTCATATGAAAAAGCGGAGCGTGTCTCTCTCCCACACAAGGATTGCTAGGATCCGAATTTATTCAAACATAAACAAAAATAAAAACACACAGACGCTCCAAGTAAAGAACATAGATGTGACCGAATAAAAATATAGTTTCAATAGAAGAAACCTGACAAGTTGATGAAGAAGGGGATGCCTTGGGCATCCCCAAGCTTAGACGCTGAGTCTTCTTGAAATATGCAGGATGAACCACGGGCATCCCCAAGTTTAGACTTTTCACTCTTCTTGATCATATATCATCCTCCTCTCTGACCCTTGAAAACTTCCTTCACACCAAACTTCTCATAAACTTCATTAGAGGGTTAGTACTCAAAAACTTTAATCCACTTTAGCCCTGTAGTGACACATTGCAAGTACTCAGTAAAACATTAGCTACAGCTCTCCACGTCTAGAAAGCCTCACTTAAAGTCCAGAAGAGACAATGCAAAAAACAGAGACAGAATCTGTCAAAACAGAACAGCCAGTAAACACGAATTTTTAAAAGGTACTTCCGTGCTCAAATCAGAAAACTCAAAACTAATGAAAGTTGCGTACATATCTGAGGATCACTCACGTAAATTGGCAGATTTTTCTGAGTTACCTACAGAGAATCATACCCAGATTCGTGACAGCAAGAAATCTGTTTCTGCGCAGTAATCCAAATCTAGTATCAATCTTCTATTAGAGACTTCACTTGGCACAACATTGCAATAAAATAAAGATAAGGAGAGGTTGCTACAGTAGTAACAACTTCCAAGACACAACAAAACAGTAGCAAAATAAAGACATGGGTTATCTCCCATGAAGTTCTTTCTTTATAGCCATTAAGATGGGCTCAGTAGTTTCAATGATGCACTCGCAAGAAATAAGAGTTGAAGCAAAAGAGAGCATCAAGAATCAAATTCAAAACACATTTAAGTCTAACCCACTTCCTATGCATAGGAATCTTGTACACAAATAAATTCATGAAGAACAAAGTGACAATCATAGCAAGATAAAACAAGAGCAACTTCAAAATTTTCAGCATATAGAGAGGTGTTTTAGTACCATGCAAATTTCTACAACCATATTTTCCTCTCTCATAATAATTTTCAGTAGCATCATGAACAAACTCAACAATATAACTATCACATACAGCATGCTTTCCATGATCTACAAATACATAATTTTTATCAAGCTCAAAAATAGTGGGATTAAAACTTTCGAATCCACTTTTATCAATACTATAACAAGATGATTGATCAATCTCAAGAGATATGGGACTCCTAGATAAAGTCAAGACCTTTCCAATCCCATTTTCATTAGTAGTACAATTAATATTATCAAGTAACATAGGACCATCATCTAGAGATTTATCATAAACATTTGCTAAGCAAAACTCTTTAGTACCATGCATTTCGACATCAGGCACAAACAAAGCATTATCATAAAATTTATCAAAGTAGCATGGATTATCATAGATAACAGTAGCATAATTATTCTCACAAGTTTTACTCATAGGGAATATTTCAAGAGAATCCACAGAAACATAACATTCGTCCTCCTTGGTAAGCATGGAGGACAATCAAATAGTGTAAGAGATAAAGAGTTACTCTCATTAGAAGGTTGGCATGGGTAGCTAATCCATTCTTCCTCCTTTTGTTCATCACTCTCCTCTCTTTTTCATCCAATGAGCTTTCAGGTTCATCAATTTCCTCCTTTTTCATCCAATGAGCTTTCAGGTTCATCAATTTCTTCTTCCACAGGTCCCTGCAAATTGTGAGTGCATTCTTGTGCATTAATGAGTCTCTCTTTATAATCAATGATATAAGGATTATCGCTGTAACTTTCTATGCAAAAAGGATAGAAGAGACATAATCTTTAAGGTCCTTACAAACAACACAAGTTTCATAATTTTTAGATATGAAGGATTCTATCTCAGAAGCTCCCATAAACAAAACAAATTGTTCTACTTCTTCGAACCCAAAATGAATATAGCTATTCCAATTATAGTTCTTAATTAAAACTTCCTCACTAAAGCCACATTTAAATTTAAGATGTTTAGTATCCTGTTTAGAGCAACAGTTTATATCATGGCGTTTAAGCAAGATTTTAGCAATTGTATTCAATTTTTCTATCACAACACTCATAACTTTTCCCGCTCTTGATTCTCTATAATTATTATATAATTCTATAAGCTCCAAATAGGTTGTAGGTTCTCCCATAGCAATAGTTTTTAATTTTTTGGTTTTTCAAATTTTTATGGATTTTCGGGTATATGAGGAAAGTAAAACAAAACAAAAACAAACTGGACAAAAGTAAACTAAGCAAAATAATACTAGACAGAAATAAACTAAGCACAAATAAACTAGACAGAAGTAAACTAAGCAAAACAAAATAAAATAAAATAAAAGAGAGGTAGAGTGTACTCTGTGGAACTTAAGAGTAGAGCTATGCCTCCCCAACGGCGCTAGAAAATAGTCTTGATAACCCACAAGTATAGGGGATCGCAACAAATGAGGGAAGTAAAACCAAATTTATTGATTCGACACAAGGGGAGGTAAAGAATACTTATAAGCCTTAACAACCGAGTTGTCAATTCAGCTGCACTGGAAAAGCACTAGTAACAGGGGTGATGTGAAAGCAGCAGTAATATGAGAGCAATAGTAACAGTAACACATCAGCAGTAGCAGTAATATGAGAGCAATGGCACCAGAAAAATAGTTGATACTACTTCCATGACATGTAGGAACGAGTATATGATAATGAGAGATGGACCGGGGTTCCCAGCTATCTACACTAGTGGTAACTCTCCAATAACAAGTGTTGGGTGAATAAATTACAGTTGGGCAATTGATAGGATTGAAATAGCATTAAGACAGAACATCAAGATTATTAATCATGTAGGCATGTTTCCCATATATAGTCATACGTGCTCGCAATGAGAAACTTGTACAACATCTTTGTCCTACCAACCGTGGCAGCCGGGCCTCTAGGGAATCTACTGGAAATTAAGGTCCTTTTAATAGAGCACCTGAGCAAAGCATTAACACTCCGTGAAAACATGTGATCCTCATATCTAAGCCTTCCCTCCAGCTTGTCCCAATTTCGTCACTTGGGGCCTTGTTTGACAGACATGTGCATACAACTTGTAGATACAATCTAAGCAATATTATAGAGCTTAAATCTAAGATCATGCCACTCGGGCCCTAGTGACAAGCATTAAACACAACAAGATTGCAGCAACAATAACTTCACAAACTTTATAGATAGACTAATCATAATGTAACAATCCATCGGATCCCAACAAACACAACACCGATTACATCGGATGAATCTCAATCATGTAAGGCAGCTCATGAGATCATTGTATTGAAGTACATGGGGGAGAGAATACCAACTAGCTACAGCTAGAACCCGTAGTCCATGGGGGAACTACTCACGGAGCATGATGGAGGCGATGGCGTTGATGGAGATGGCTTCCGGGCGCACTTCCCCGTCCCGGCGTGCCGGAACAGAGACTTCTGTCCCCGAATTGGAGTTTCGCTATGGCGGCGGCGCCCGGAGTCTTTCTCGAGTTTCACACTGGTATCGTTTTAGGTCGAAAGGGGTCTTATAGGCGAAGAGCGCAGGAGGGTGTTCGGGGTCCCACACAGAGGTCGGCGCGGCAGGGCCCGGGCCGCGCGCCATATTGTGTGTGGCCCCTGTCCGCCTCCGACTTCCTTCGGTGTTCTGGGGTCTTCCGGGAAAAATAAGATACTGGCCGTTTGGTCGAATTCCGAGAATATTGCCCGAACAACCTTTCTGGAACCAAAAACAAACAAGAACTGCACTGTGGCATCTTGTTAATAGGTTAGTTCCTGAAAACGCATAAAAACATTATAAAGTGCAAGCAAAACATGTAAGTATTGTCATAAAACAAGCATGGAACATCAGAAATTATAGGTACGTTGGAGACGTATCAGCCTCCGTCCCACTCGCGAGACTTTTGCTCGCTTCTTTTCTCTTTGGATCAATTCCTTCCAGGGCAAGGAAATTCCTAAGCCCAAACCCCCGTTCAATGCGGGTCTTGCATCATCGGCTCCCGTCAAGGGAGCCCCTTTTTTAAATTCTCCGGTCTCGAGTCATGCCGGGCATGGCAAGAGACCTTTTTCTACGTGAAGAACACCGGCGCCGCAGATCTCATCAATCTGCCGGCTTTCAATCCGGGAGTGCCTACGAAGGTCAATTGGGGCTATAATCCTGGGACCAATCATATTGAGACGAACCGGATTATTCGCTTCATGGATCAGCTGATGAGGGAGACAGACATCTGTTCTGACGATATTATCCGCACCTTCATCTCACGCCGGGTGCTTCCCCTCAAGCGCCGGGCCCATAAAATAAGCGAAATGTACGGCCCTGGCGATCCTACCAAGATCACCGGCCTCCCTCTAAGCAAGGAGGATGTAGTCTTAAGGCTAGGCAGATCTGCCAAACCTCCATGCCGATGGACTGGGAGTGGGGCTTCCCCTTAGCTCCACCAACCCTCCAACCGATGAAGTAAGAGATTATGCAATCCGGGTTGTTTTCCGGTAGCTTTTACGTTGTGCTAACTGCCTTTCTATTCCTTTCCAGGCAAAGCGGGGGTTTTCCTCGCATCGCAATGAGCAGCGAGGCCCTTGCCGAAGCGGCTCTGGACACGGTGGACCCGGATCCTTACATCCATTGGACCGACCTCAAGATGGGCCGCACCCACACCCCGCGCCCCGGTAACTTCCCATCCGAAGCTTCCGGTTCCGATGATGATGTTACTATTCTTGAGGTATCTTATTCTTTCACCTCCTCATATGTTTTCTTGCTGTAGATGCTCCCTCAGCCAGCGCCAACCCGCAGGTTGTGGAGCGCGCTGTGCTGATTCAGGCCGAGGTTGGCGATGAGTTCCTGGAGAGACTCACCTCCCAGGGCAAGAAGAAGAAGGCGCCGGCATCTGAAGCCGGCCCCAGCGAGGCTCCTCCCGCCAAGCGTTGTCGGCGGGAAGGTGGTTTCCAAGAGGAAGTACAAGGGGCGGCAGATGCCGGTCGCTTCCGGGTAAGTTTCTGTTTCTCTGTTTGCTTTGTTTTGCAAACTTTTCCTTCCGGTTGCTTTTCCTGATCCTTTCTCTTTTTCTTGTTCAGCCCTGCGCTCAAGCTCTCCAACAGCGCCAGCGGCATGAGGCCGGAGAGCTCCGAGGGAACCGCAAGGACCTCACCTCCTCCTCACTCAAGCCCGGTACCTTCTGGTACCGGCAACTCTTCTGCCTCCCCTCTGGGAGGCACTTCAAGTGCGGGGCGCGCGGCCCTGATGTCTACGGGTGCTTCTATTCTTGTAGACAGTGTTGGGCCTCCAAGAGCATAGGTTTGTAGAACAGCAGCAAGTTTCATGGATCACCTAAGGTTTATCGAACTCAGGAGGAAGAGGTCAAAGATATCCCTCTCAAGCAACCCTGCAATCACGATAAAAGAAGTCTCTTGTGTCCCCAACACACCTAATACACTTGTCATATGTATAGGTGCACTAGTTCGGCAAAGAGATAGTGAAATACAAGTGGTATGAATGAATATGAGCAGTAGTAACTGCGCCAAAAGTGCTTGCTGGCGTGCAGTTGATGGTAGTAATATTGCAGGAAGTAAAGATGCAGGAAAACAGAACAAGCGATGATTGCAGATTTGGAAACAAGGCCTAGGATCATACTTTCACTAGTGGACTCTCAACATTGCAATCATAATGGAATATAAATAAGCACTTCACTATGCTATTCTGAATTACTCTCTGGCAAGATAACGAACTCTAATTCATCATGTAGGCAAACCTTAAAGATGTATTCCCAAGTACTAATGAACACCCCACGCTGTCACTTTGAGCATTCATAGGAGGTACTAACACACCACAATTTCATAGAGACATCCAACTCAAATCATAACCTGAATAAGTATTTTGTGAAATATAGCCTAAGAGACCCACACGGTGCACACATTGTCACCTTTACACACGTGGGACAAGGAGTCTCCGGAGATCACATAAGTAAAATCCACTTGAATAGCATAACGACATCTAGATTACAAGCTCATCATATGAATCTCAATCATGTAAGGCAGCTCATGAGATCATTGTATTGAAGTACATGGGAGAGAGATTAACCACATAGCTACCGGTACAGCCCTTAGCCTCGATGGAGCACTACTCCCTCCTCATGGGAGACAGCAGCGGTGATGAAGATGGCGGTGGTGTCGATGGAGAAGCCTTCGGGGGCACTTCCCCGTCCCGGCGGCGTGCCGGAACAGAGACTCCTGTCCCCCAGATCTTGGCTTCGCGATGGCGGCGGCTCTGGAAGGTTTCTCATACCGTGGCTTTTCCGTATCGAAGATTTAGGTCATGGACCTTTAAATAGGCGAAGAGGCGGAGTCGGAGGGCTGACGAGGCGGTGACACACAGGGGGCGCGGCCTGCCCCCGGCCGCGCCACCCGTCATCCGGTGGCCCCGTGGCCCCCCCCTGGTTCTCGGTGTTCCTGAAGCTTTGTGGAAAAATAGGATGCTGGGCATTGATTTCGTCCGATTCCGAGAATATTTCCTACTAGGATTTCTGAAACCAAACACAAAAACAGGAACCGGCACTTCGGCATCTTGTTAATAGGTTAGTTCCGGAAAATGCATCAAAACGATATAAAGTGTGAACAAAACATGTAGGTATTGTCATAAAACTAGCATGGAACATCAGAAATTATAGATACGTTTGAGACGTATCAGTCCCTACATCTCCAGATCACCGTGCGGAGGAGGAGCACGCCTCCTCCAGAACACATACGGCGCCAGCAACATCGGCGCGATTCTGGTTGCCGGGAGGGCGGAACCTGTGGTTCCTCCCGTCCCGAAAGAGAAGAAGACACATATTCTTCCTCCAAGTCTGGCGCTCGGACTCTTCCACGCCAGCAAGCTCCGCCTTCGGGTCAGATGCACCCGACGCCCGGCCCCCCCGAGACTACGCCCGCCTCCTCCGTGCTCCCATTGTCGAGCCAGCGGGCCAATCCAAACGCCGCCATATAAAGGACCCGCCGCGCCGAGCTCATGCCCCCACGCCAAGGGACCCACGCGGCCAAGCCCCCGCGCCGCCAGGCAGGCCACCAAGCCGTAACCTTCCAAGGAAGGCCACAGACTCCAGCCCGCAGCCCTGTGCTGCACTCGCCGCGCGCCGCCGTGGCCGGAGAAGCCTCTCGTCACCGGCGATCACGGAGCTGGCGGAGGCTCCAGCCCACCGTGACTACGCCGAGAAGTGGAATCGAGCCGATGTCCGCGGCACGCGCGGCTGGGAAGGACCGGAGCCCGGCGATTGACCCCGCCGGCCCCCGGTGCACCGAGCAAAGATTATGCGGCTGCGGCGCGCGGTCAAGGAGCTTGACAACGCGTGGCATGATGCCACCAACAATGTGGTGGTAAGTTACACCAAACCCTTTGCAAATTTTCAGCTCATGCCGGTTTTCATTCTTTTACGATTATGTATATCTTCCGTCCCCGAGTTTCGGGTTGAGAGCGCAGCTCTGAGCGCGAAACTTCCTTAAGATCCGAAAACCGGCATCTTCTTATAGTCATTTTCACTTGAACAGAGCACGGCGGATGCCCGGAAGCAGCTCTTGAGGAGCTTCTGGGAGCACCGGGATCTGCTGAGGCGCACAGCAAGTGCCAAGGTGAGCTTCGTTGCTCCCGGCATCTTCTACCGAGTTTTCTTCTTTTAGTACTTACAAGTTTTTGCATAACAGCTATCCCGGAAGCTTCCATCGAAGCCCTCAAGACTCAGCTCGCACTCCAAGGTATTTTTCTTTTCCGGTTAACTTGCTTTTCTGCATCCTACCGGTTACCTGCTAACATGTCTTTGGACTATAGTTGAAAAGGAGCAGCTCATCACCGCGCATCGCGAAGTGAAAGAGCAGGCCATGCTTAGCTCCGGCACGCGCGCGAGCTCGAGGATGCCCAGGCAGCGGCTGAAGCCAAGCTTGCTGAGTCGCTGGAGGAGTACACCAACAACGCCGGTGCTGGGCGGGCAGAGCTGGAGGAGGAGAGCAAGGCGCGGAAGGCGGCGGAGCACCGGATTGAGCTTATGACCACTGATCATAGGGAATATGATCGGCTGGTCATGCAGATCGACGCGCTGGCTCTCAGTAAGCCTTTGTCTTGTCCCTTTTTCGCTTACAAGCTTTTTCTTTCCGGTAGCATGTCTGTGTCCTTTTTCTTCCGGTAAATTATCTTTTCCGGTAACTTACCCTTACCTCTTTTCTTTCCTCTTGTAGGGCTCTTCCCGGACTCCCAGCCGCACGCGCTGAAGAAGGTGATGGACGACAGGGTGGCGCGGCAATTTCCCAACTTGGACGCGCCTTGGGACGGGTACGACTATTTGGTCGCACTTTCCGCCCGAGTCCAGCACATGCGCTCCGTGGATCGGCACCTTGCCGATCTTCCGGACGTCGCCATCCAAATCTTCAAGGTGCTGTGGCCTGAAGAGGCAATGCCAGCCAACATCACGCTCACCGCCAACCGGCTAAAGGAGGCAGGGCGCCGGATTCGCGAGTGGCAGTGCTCGCAACCCGTGCCGGAGCGGATCCGCGCTGCGCATTGCCTGCTCCTGGTATGAGGAGTTGGACCTGGACCTTCCACGGCTTCGTGAGGCGCACCCACTGATACGGATCCGGTCCTTACCGCGAAGCGGCAGGACCGAGCGTACCGTATCGCGGAGTTTGCTCTACAGCACCTTCATCCCCCCTCCCTCCGATGTCAAAGATGCACTGATGAGGAGGAGGAGGAGGAGAAGGGATGAAGATGCCGGAGAAGACCAGGTGCCTCCAGAGCATGCCCCGGAAGCCCCTGAGGCCGGTCCCGTTCCTCCTGAAGCTCCCGCAGCTGGTGATGCTCCCCCTGAAGCTCCAGCTGCTTAAATGCGCTTACCCTGCGTTTGTTGCGTCCTGTTGACTTAAGACAATGCTTGTTAAATTCTACCCCGGTATGCCGGGGTTTATGATGTAAGATAATACTTAGCCGTTCTTTTGGCTGTGCTACCATATTATCTGCCGGTATGTTTTACCGGTAGGTTATCAAGTTATGTTTGCATATTATCTTAGCGTTTTGCTCATTGTTTTGCTTTTATCTCGCACTTGCAAAGATTCCGGAATTGTTTCCGCATTCAATCCGATGCACACTTGGCTCTTTTGCTTTGGCTCTGCCTACCTCTTTTGGGTGTTTTGGCGTATGAGGCACAAAGTTCTTTTGCCAAGCAAGCACTTTCTTGAACTTAGAAATAATTCGAAATTTTCACAAAAAACCGGTATAACCGGGGTTAGTTAAACTTTTCCGGATTGTTCGTTCCCACTCTCTCTTTTCGTAGTTCACGTGCTTAATTCCTACCGGTTTATCTTGCTTTCCATGAAGCCGGGTTGCGGACAGCAGCAGAGTCGAAGACTCCGGTAGGTTTAGCACGTTACTAAACCGGAAAGAAAAAATGTTCAACAAGCAACCGGTAAACTGAAAAAATAAACATATTACATGCAACTTAGTGGGGTAGTCCCCGAGATTCATTCGAGGTCCCGACATCTTTTATTCATAGCAAATAAGGTACAAAAAGGAACTTCTTACACCACAACTTCATGAGTAGAAAGGACGCAACAAAGCTATGTTCCACGGACGCTTGGTCTCATCTCCGGATTTGTCCGCCTTTCCTTCTTTCCATTCATGTGCATCGATTAGGTAATAGGCATCATTGTGGAGAGCTTTGCTCACAATGAAAGGTCCCTCCCATGGGGGTGAAAGCTTATGTCGGCCTTCAGTGCGTTGCACTAGGCGTAACACCAGATCTCCTTCCCGGAACACCCTCGGGTTAACCTTCCGGCTATGATAGCGCCTGAGGTTTTGCTGGTAAATGGCTGTTCTTGCCAACGCCAGCTCTCTTGCTTCTTCTAGCAAGTCAACATCATTTTCTCGGGCCTCCTTTACCTCTTGTTCGGTATAGAGTTGCACCCTTGGTGAGTCATGGAGAATGTCGGTTGGTATGACCGCTTCTGCTCCGTAAACCATAAAGAATGGAGTGTATCCGGTAGACCGGTTTGGAGTCGTTCTTATGCTCCATAGCACTGATGGTAGCTCATCGAGCCAACATCCTGGTCTTTTCGAGTGGTTCAATGAGCCTTGGTTTTATACCGGAAAGCACGAGCGCATTTGTTCTTTCCACTTGGCCATTGCCTTGTGGGTGTGCTACTGAGCACAAATCCAACCGGATATTGTTATCCTCACAGAATCGCTTGAATTCACCTTGGGCAAAGTTTGAGCCGTTGTCAGTGATGATACTATGCGGGTATCCATACCGCAAGATGAAATCCTTTAGGAATTTTACCGCTGTGTGCCCATCACACTTTGCGATAGGTTTTACTTCCAGCCATTTGGTGAACTTATCCACCATTACCAAGATGTGGGTCATGTTCCCCGTTGCAGTTTTGAATGGGCCAACCATGTCAAGGCACCAAACAGCAAATGACCAAGTTAACGGTATAGTTTTTAAACCGGATGCCGGGGTATGATTTTGCTTGGCGTACCTTTGGCAACCATTGCATCTTCTTACCAAATCCTCAGCATTTTCCAAGGCAGTGGGCCAGTAGAACCCATGCCGGAATACTTTTGCCACCAGCGCCCTTGATGAAGCGTGATGCCCACATTCTCCTTGGTGAATTTCCCTAAGCATCTCTTTTCCCTCTTCCGGTTCCACACATCTTTGAAGGACACCGGTAACACTTCTTTTGTACACCTCGCCATTGATGAAGGTGTATGCTTTGGCTCTCCGCTGGATCTTTCTTGATTCGTTTTCGTCAAGCGGCAAGGTACCGTTGATCAGGAATTCCTTAATAGGTTTAACCCAAGATGGTGCTTCTCGAACCACAAACACTGGCACGTCTATCTCCATACTATCCACCATCATTGTTTCTTCCGGTATAGACACCGCAGTCCCCGGGTTTAATGGAGCAGTCCCCGAGTGTACCCGGTATAGTCCCGGGTTTCTCTCATCAATATCCATTGGCACCACGTGCGATTCCGGTACGAAAATTGATTCTGACTCCGGGCTTGGTTTGATCGATGGTACTCTTAAGTGAGCCAAGGCTATTCCGGGAGGAATTTCCTGCCTAGATGAACCCAACTTGGACAGAGCATCCGCGGCTTCATTTTCAGCCCGCGGCACATGGTGAAACTCACACCCCTCGAAGAAGCCGGCAATCTTTTGCACATGAAACCGGTATGAGGCCATGTTAGCATCTTTTGCATCCCAATCTCCGGAACATTGTTGCACCACAAGATCTGAATCGCCGTAGCAAATGATCCAGAGGCACCGATTTCTTTTGCGACCTTAAGCCCATGGATCAAAGCTTCACTCGCGACATTGTTTGATGCCCTGAAGTGCACTTGCAGAACATACCGGAGATGGTCTCCTTTTGGTGAGGTGAGTACCACACCGGCACCTAGACCTTCTTTGAGCTTGGATCTGTCAAAATGCATTTTCCAGTATTCTATTTTTTGTTCTGGCGGCTTGTATTGCATTTCCGCCCAATCGACCAGAAAATCAGCCAAGGCTTGCGATTTTATGGCATCTCTTCTTTCGTATACCGGCACGTATGGAGACAGCTGAATTGCCCATTTTGCAATCCTGCCGCTAGCATCTTTGTTGCCCATGATATCTGAAATGGGTGCTTCACTCACCACTTTCATAGGGTGCTCCTTGATGTCTACGCACGCTTCTATTCCTGTAGACAGTGTTGGGCCTCCAAGAGCAGAGGTTTGTAGAACAACAGCAAGTTTCCCTTAAGTGGATCACCCAAGGTTTATCGAATCTGGGGAGGAAGAGGTCAAAGATATCCCTCTCAAGCAACCCCGCAATCACGATACAAGAAGTCTCTTGTGTCCCCAACACACCTAATACACTTAATAGGTGCACTAGTTCGGCGAAGAGATAGTGAAATACAAGTGGTATGAATGAATATGAGCAGTAGTAATGCCAGAAAATAGCTTGCTGGCATGCGTTGATGGTAGTAATATTGGCAGGAAGTAAAGATGAAAATAAAACAAGCGATGATTTGCAGATTTCTGGAAACAAGGCCTAGGGATCATACTTTCACTAGTGGACACTCTCAACATTGATCACATAAATAAATAAGTTCTCTTCCTTGTGCTACATATACTCTTGTTTGATAATGAACACCATTCGTTGTGTAGGGCTACAAGAGCACCTCAATGCCAGAGTTAACAAGCTCCACAACATTCGCTATTCATATTTAAGTAACCTTTAGAGCATAATAGATCTTTGCAATTTAAACCGAGTACTAACATAGCATACACACTGTCACCTTTACACTATGAAGGGGGAATAGATCACATCAATTAATCATAGTAATAATTAACTCCATAACCTACAAGAGATTATGATCATAACCTACGCAAGTACTACACGATGCACACACTGTCACCATTACACCGTAAAGGAGGAATAGACTACTTTAATAACATCACAAGAGTAGCACATAGACTAATAGTGATACAAAGCTCATATGAATCTCAATCATGTAAGGCAGCTCATGAGATCATTGTATTGAAGTACATAGGAGAAAGATTAACCACATAGCTACCGGTACAACCCTTAGCCTCGAGGGAGAACTACTCCCTCCTCATGGGAGACAGCAGCGTTGATGAAGATGGTGGTGGTGTCGATGGAGATGCCTTCCGGGGCACTTCCCCGTCCCAGCGTGACTCCTGTCCCTCAGATCTTGGCTTCGCGATGGCGGTGGCTCTGGAAGGTTTCTCGACCGTGGCTTTTCCGCCTCGAAGATTTAGGTCGGGAGCTTTAAATAGGCGAAGAGGCGGAGTCGGAGGGGGTACGGAGCCGCCACACACAGGGGGCGGCCCTAGCCTGGCCGCGCCGCCACCATGTGTGGGGCCTACTCTGGCTCTCCTCCGGCCCCTCTCCTGTTCGAAGCTTCAGGCAATTATAAGATGCCGTTGATTTCATCCAATTCCGAGAATATTTCCTTACTAGGATTTCTGAAACCAAAACAGCAGAAACATGAACCGGCACTGGCATCTCGTCAATAGGTTAGTTCCGGAAAACGCATCAAAACGATATAAAGTGAACAAAACATGTAGGTATTGTCATAAACTAGCATGGAACATAAGAAATGATACGTTGGGACGTATCAAGCATCCCCAGCTTAGTTCCTACTCGCCGAGTAGGTAAACAATAACAATGATAATTTCCTAAGTGACATGCTACCAACATAATCTTGATCAACATTATTGTAAAGCATATGAGATGAATGAAGTGATTCAAGCAATGATGAAGACAATGAGTAAACAAATGAATCATATAGCAAAGACTTTTCATGAATAATACTTTCAAGACAACATCAATAAGACTTGCATAAGAGTTACTCATAAAGCAATAGATTCAAAGTAGAATGCATTGAAGCAACACAAAGGATGATTAAGTTTCAGCAATTGCTTTCAACTTGTAACATGTATATCTCATGGATAGTTGTCAACATAAAGCAATATAACAAGTGCAATAGGTAAACATGTAAGAATCAATGCACACAGTTGACACAAGTGTTTGCTTCTAAGATAGAAAGAAGTGGGTGAACTGACTCAACAATAGTAAAATAATGGCCCTTCGCAGAGGGAAGCAGATTAAATCATGTGCTAGAGCTTTTTAAGTTTTGAAATCATATAGAGAGCATACAAATAAAGTATTGAGAGGTGTTTGTTGTTGTCAACTAATGGTAGCGGGTACTCTAACTACCTCGTCAACCAGACTTTCAAGAGCGGCTCCCATGAAGGGTGTTATCTCTACCAGCAAGGTAGATCATCCCTCTTCTCTTTTGTTTACACATGTATTTTAGTTTCATTATTTATAGATGACACTCCCCCAACCTTTTGCTTACACAAGCCATGGCTAACTGAATCCTCGGGTGCCTTCCAACATTCACATACCATGGAGGAGTGTCTTATTTGCAAAATTAAGTTGCCAACATAGATCGGGCAAAGCATGTGAAGAGAATTATTAATGCAAGTTGTAATTAATTGGGGCTGGGAACCCCATTGCCAGCTCTTTTTGCAAAATTATTGGATGTTGGATATGCCACTAGTCCATTGTGAAAGTCTCCAAAGTAAATGACAAGATCGAAAGATAAAACACCACATACTTCCTCATGAGCTATAAAACATTGACACAAATAAGAGATAATAGCTTTTGAATTGTTTAAAGGTAGCACATGAAGTATTTGCTTGGAATGGCAGAGAAATACCATGTAGTAGGTAGGTATGGTGGACACAAATGGCATAGTTTTTGGCTCAAGGATTTGGATGCACGAGAAGAATTCCTCTCAATACAAGGCTAGGCTAGCAAGGTTGTTTGAAGCAAACTCAAGTATAAAACGGTGCAGCAAGACTCACATATGAACATATTGTAAGCATTATAAGACTTTACATCGTCTTCCTTGTTGTTCAAACACCTTAACCAGAAACATATCTAGACTCTAGAGAGACCAATCATGCAAACCAAATTTCATAATAAGCTCTATGTAGTTCTTCATTAATAGGTGCAAAGTACATGATGCAAGAGCTTAAACATGATCTATATGAGCACAAGAATTGCCAAGTATCAAATTATTCAAGACATTATACCAATTACCACATGCAGCATTTCCTGTTTCCAACCATATAACAATGAACGAAGAAGTTTCAACCTTCGCCATGAACATTAAGAGTAAAGCTAAGAACACTAGTGTTCATATGAAACAGCGGAGCGTGTCTCTCTCCCACACAAGCATGAATTTATTCAAACAAAACAAAACAAACAGACGCTCCAAATAAAGCACATAAGATGTGACCGAATAAAAATATAGTTTCAAGAGAAGAAACCTGATAAATTGTTGATGAAGAAGGGGATGCCTTGGGCATCCCAAAGCTTAGACGCTTGAGTCTTCTGAAATATGCAGGATGAACCACGGGGGATTCCCAAGCTTAGACTTTTCACTCTTCTTGATCATAGTATATCATCCTCCTCTCTTGACCCTTGAAAACTTCCTCCACACCAAACTCAAAACAAACTCATTAGAGGGTTAGTGCATAATCAAAAATTCACATGTTCAGAGGTGACACAATCATTCTTAACACTTCTGGACATTGCACAAAGCTACTGGAAGTCAATGGAACAAAGAAATCCATCCAACACAGCAAAAGAGGCAATGCGAAATAAAAGGCAGAATCTGTCAAAACAGAACAGTCCGTAAAGACGAATTTTTTAGAGGCACCAACTTGCTCAGATGAAAATTCTCAAATTGAATGAAAGTTGCGTACATATCTGAGGATCACGCACGTAAATTGGCAGATTTTTCTGAGTTACCTACAGAGAACCCTGCCCAAATTCGTGACAGAAAGAAATCTGTTTCTGCGCAGTAATCCAAATCTAGTATTGACTTTACTATCAAAGACTTTACTTGGCACAACAATGCAATAAAATAAAGATAAGGAGAGGTTGCTACAGTAGTAACAACTTCCAAGACTCAAATATAAAACAAAAGTACTGTAGCAAAATAAAAACATGGGTTATCTCCCAAGAAGTGCTTTCTTTATAGCCATTAAGATGGGCTCAGTAGTTTTAATGATGCACTCCCAAGAAATAAGAGTTGAAGCAAAAGAGAGCATCAAGAAGCAAATTCAAAACAAATTTAAGCCTAACCCACTTCCTATGAAAAGGAATCTTGTAAATAAACAAGTCATGTAGGCATAATGCAACAAGCATAGGAAAACTAGACAAGCGCAACTTCAAGATTTTCAGCATATAGAGAGGTGTTTTAGTAACATGAAAACTTCTACAACCATATTTTCCTCTCTCATAAAGATTTTCAGTAGCATCATGAACAAACTCAACAATATAACTATCAAATGAAACATTCTTATCATGAGATATGCATAAAATTATTACTCTCCACATAAGCATAATCAATTTTATTAGTTGTAGTGGAGCAAATTCAACAAAGTAGCTATCATTATTATTATCATCAAGTGTAGGAGGCATAGTATAATCATAATAAAATTTACTCTCCATAGTAGGCGGCACCAAAAGACCACTGTCATTATAATCATCATATATGGGAGGCATACCATAATCAACATAAACTTTCTCCTCAATACTCCTGGAGGGCTAAAGAGATCATTTTCATCAAACCACCTCCCCAAGCTTAGAATTTTCTATATCATTATCAACAATGGTGTTCAAAGCGTTCATACTAATATTACTACTAGCATGCAAATAAGGTTCCATAGGTATTTTAATTTTCGCATTAAACCATTCATGTCTTGACTCAGGAAATAGTTTAAAAAGCTCACAGATGTTTTCCATTATGCCTTACTAGTGTAAAACAAGAAACAAAAAGATGCAATTGCAGGATCTAAAGGAAATAGCTTCGAGCACTCACAACGGCAACAGTGATAGGAAATAGCTTAGTAGTCGAGGATGTGAATACCTTTTACCTTACCTCCCCGGTAACGGCGCTAAAAGTGCTTGATGTCTACGCACGCTTCTATTCCCGTACAGTGTTGGGCCTCCAAGAGCAAGAGGTTTGTAGAACAAAAATAAGTTTCCTTAAGTGGATCACCCAAGGTTTATCGAACTCAGTGAGGAAGAGGTCAAAGATATCCCTCTCAAGCAACCCTGCAATCACGCACAAGAAGTCTCTTGTGTCCCTAACACACCTAATACACTTGTCGATGTATAGGTGCACTAGTTCGCGAAGAGATAGTGAAATACAAGTGGTATGAATGAATATGAGTAGTAGTAACGGCGCCAGAAAAGTGCTTGTGCAGTTGATGGTAGTAATATTGCAGGAAGTAAAGATGCAGTAAAACAGTAAAGCGATGATTGCATTTGGAAACAAGGCCTAGGGATCATACTTTCACTAGTGGACACTCTCAACATTGATCACATAAATAAATAAGTTCTCTTCCTTTGTGCACATACTCTTGTTTGATAATGAACACCATTCGTTGTGTAGGGCTACAAGAGCACCCCAATGCCGGAGTTAACAAGCTCCACAACATTCGACATTCATATTTAAGTAACCTTTAGAGCATAATAGATCTTTGCAATTTAAACCGAGTACTAACATAGCATACACACTGTCACCTTTACACTATGAAGGGGGAATAGATCACATCAATACTATCATAATAATAACTCCATAACCTACAAGAGATTATGATCATAACCTACGCCAAGTACTACACGATGCACACACCGTCACCATTACACCGTGAAGGAGGAATAGACTACTTTAATAACATCACAAGAGTAGCACATAGACTAATAGTGATACAAAGCTCATATGAATCTCAATCATGTAAGGCAGCTCAGAGATCATTGTATTGAAGTACATAGGAGAGAGATTAACCACATAGCTACCGGTACAACCCTTAGCTCGAGGAGAACTACTCCCTCCTCATGGGAGACAGCAGCGTTGATGAAGATGGTGGTGGTGTCGATGGAGATGCCTTCCGGGGCACTTCCCGTCCCGGCGGCGTGCCGGAACAGACTCCTGTCCCCCAGATCTTGGCTTCGCGATGGCGGCGTGCTCTGAAGGTTTTCGTACCGTGGCTTTTCCGTCTCGAAGATTTAGGTCAGGGAGCTTTAAATAGGCGAAGAGGCGGAGTCGGAGGGGTTACGGAGCCGCCACACAATAGGGGTCGCGGGCCCTAGCCTGGCCGCACCGCCACCATGTGTGGGGCCCACCTGGCTCTCCTCTGGCCCCTCTCCGGTGTTCTGGAAGCTTCATGCAATTATAAGATGCTGGGCTTTAATTTCGTCCAATTCCAGAATATTTCCTTACTAGGATTTCTGAAACCAAAAACAGCAGAAACACAGGAACTGGCACTTCGCATCTCGTCAATAGGTTAGTTCCGGAAAACGCATCAAAACGATATAAAGTGTGAACAAAACATGTAGGTATTGTCATAAAACTAGCATGGAACATAAGAAATTATAGATACGTTTGGGACGTATCACTCCTCAAAATAGTGCTTAAGCTTGGTGGCAGCCATGAACACGCCATAGGTCATTTTCTGAAAATGGGGGTAGTTTTGTTTTGAGAGGGAGAGCACCTCGCTCAAGTAGTATACCGGTTTGCACATTTTTTCTTCCTCCTCTCTTTCCACTACAACCACAACACTTACAACCCGGTTGGTTGCTGCGATGTACAACAACATGGGTTCCCTTTCCAAAGGCGAAGCCAGTACCGGTGCGGTGGCTAGCATTGTTTTTAGTTCCTTGAAAGTTGTGTCCGCTCGCGGGTCCAGACATCAGATTTTTTCATTAATGCATAGAGGGGTAGAGCTTTTTCTCCCAACCTGCTTATGAACCGGCTTAGCGATGCCAAGCTTCCGGTAAACTTTTGCACATCTTTTAGTTCTCGCGGTATAGTCATTCTTTCTATTGCCCGGATTTTTACCGGATTTACCTCAATGCCCCGGCTTGATACAAGAAAGCCAAGCAGCTTGCCGGCACACCGAAGGTGCATTTTGCCGGATTGAGTTTCATCCGGAACCTTCTTAGGTTATCAAATGTTTGCCGGATGTCATCGATTAAGGTTCTTTTACCTTAGTTTTTATCACGACATCGTCTACATAGACTTGCACATTTTTTCCGATTTGATCAAACAAGCATTTTTGCATACAGCGCTAGTACGTTGCACCAGCGTTGCGCAAACCGAAAGGCATAGTGACATAGCAATAAGCCCCGTGCGGGGTAATGAACACAATTTTTATTTGATCTTCCTTTTTTAAGGGAATCTGGTGGAAACCGGAATAAGCATCCAGAAAAGACAACAACTCACACCCAGCAGTAGAATCAATCACCTGATCGATCCGGGGCAGAGGGAAAGGATCTTTTGGGCAAGCCTTGTTTAGGTTGGTGTAGTCGATGCACATGCGCCACACCTTTGGAGCTTTTGCTTCCAGGTTCTCTTCTTTTTTCTTCTCGACCAGCACCGGATTGGCTAGCCACCGCATAACCTCCACGATGAAAACCGCAACCAACAACTTTGTCACTTCTTCTCCAATGATCTTTCTCCTATCTTCAGCGAACCGGCGCAAGGTTGTCGACCGGCTTAGCATCCTTACATTCGAGAGTGCTCATCCTTACCAAGTCATCGGACAAAAGATATTCCGATTCTCACGGAGGAAGCTGACGAGCGTTTCCTATGCCTCAGGCCGGCACCGATTGCGTCTCCGGATCCAACAATGTCCTTTGTTTCATTTGTCGGCTTGAATGCCGGTGTGCCCAAGTTTCCACTCATTGCCGCTAAGCTGTGAGGACCGCGCAACCGCAGTATCCTCCTTTTTTCCTCTCAGCGATTCGAGGTTTGACCCAGCGCTTGTAGTTTCCCACCACGTTAAGGGTCCACGAGGTGCCTCTTCATCTTGAGATAAGCCGTATGAGTTGAGGCCATGAAAGTGCTCAAGCCATGGTAAGGACTCTCCTCGGGCAATTGTCACAATGACACATCCACCCGGACTTTCCCAGGCACAGGATAAGCAACAATTCCGTGGAATGTTGTGCGCTTTGGCCAGCCGCATGCCGGCAGCCCAGTCGCGCCAGGAAGCTGATGATGGATTATGCTGCTTTGACTCAGCCTTTTTGATTTGCGATCCCCTGTGGGCCCATGCACTGATGGCGGTCTGACAATCAGAGAAGCAATGCCCTTGTTTATCTTGTCGGGGTTGATGAACGCTGCAGGAGATTCCTCCATCTGACCATAAGCATGTATTTTGGCCACTGCCGGCATCCCGAATTCATGTTCCATGGAACCGGCGACGTATGGCTTTGCTTGAACTGTCGGCTCCAGTGGATTTTCGAGGACAAGCCCGGAACAATTCCGTGAATGTTGTGCGAGCTGTAGCATGCTCTTAGTTATGCATGCATGGTGTGCCTGGATGTTTATGCCCATCTATCAAACTTTATTCTTGACTCGAGTCGTTGGCCCATGCATGATTGGGTGTCAGGGGCATTATCTTGGGGTGATTCTTGAACGACTTGAGATTTCTTGATCTGACCACAGCATGTATTTTGGCATCGCGGCATCACAGCTTTCACTTCCATGGAACGGTTGAGGCTTTGTTGGCTCGGATTGTCCGGATCCTGGTAAACGTCTCGGCCTAAAGGTGCCGGAGGTAGTTGGCCATTGCGATGAACTTGCTTCGGCGAGTAAGACGTAGAGCGGTGGTGGTGGTAACGGGTGCTGATGTAACATGTCATGCGAGGGTGGCAGTATTGTGGAACATCCTTGTGCTTGCGCATCTTTTGCCGCACCTCTCAGCATCAAGTGCTTGATCCAAGAACAATCTTTTGTCAAATGGTTTGCCGGCCTCGTCGGATTCGGAGTGTGAAACCGGCATGGTTGCTCCATCGCTGCTTCCATGGTGTATCTTATATGTTCTTGCCAATCTTTTTTCTCTCCCCACTTCTTCTTTTCAACCCATTGTTTTTTAGGACCCGCCCACGGCTGCGATCCGGTTTTTTCCTTTGGCTCCCGCTGGGGCTGGAATTATCCTGCACCGCAGCTACTTGCTGCGGACCATACCTTCGATCCGGAAAATCTTCCCTTCTCTTGTTGTGCCGGTTGTCCCGGTATTGATCTTGGCGCGGTTGGCTCGTTTGCGCCGGATCAGCTTGTACTGCCGGTTGCATGGGGTCTCCCAACGCGTAGCCATCGCCACTGTATCACTTCTCGCCAGAGTTACCGGCATGTTCCGCCGCAGCTTTTGCCACAATGCCGAACCTCCGCGGCACCCATTGCAAAACCAAGCAATGGCTTGCGCCTCTATCACTCCTTCGCAGAGTTTCTTGTGAGTTCCACCGGGTTAGATAATCCCGGTCCCGCCATTTGGGCGCCGCACGCAAGGCGAGCTGCTACGGCCTGTTTGGCCTCCGGTATGTGCGCTGAAATTACTCACAAAAGCTTCCTCAAAGTCCAACCAGCTATTTATGCTTCCCGCCGGCAGGTTGTTTAGCCGATTCGTGCCGGTCCTACCAGGAAAGATGGTACAATTCTCACGGCCCAACGCCGGTTTCCTCCACCAGTTACGGTTCCTCCGCCGCCAGCGACGTGACACCGCGGTCACGTAATTCGCGAGCCAATCTTCCGGCTTAGTGGTGCCATCATATGTTTTTGTGTCGCGGGGCAACTGGAAGTTGCGAACCGGTGGTTCTTCTTTCATGATCCTTGGACCAAAGCATTTTGGGCCCGGAGGACCTTCTGCCTCGATCATTTCAGATAAGTACACTCTGTCCAGACGGTGCCTCGCATCCCGTTCTGGCAGATGTCTTCTCCCACGCGTTCCCCCAACGGGTTCCGGTATGCCGTGAGTCTTTCCGCTGTTGAATCAGCTTCATCAGAATGTTCCCGTACCGCGGCCTTGCCTGCCGGTACCTTGGGTGAGGCATTTCCTCCTCTTCGTACGCTGCCCTTGCAGCTCGATAATTTTGCCCGGTTTCATATCTAACGGCATGATTGTTTCCGGCATAGCCTCTTTTGGTGTAGCCTCGATCCGCCCCTTGGCTTTTTCTACCGGCATCGTGTTGCCCGGCTTGTCGTTTTCCAGCAAGGACCGGATCGTAAACAGTCATCTGCTGCGCATTCATTTCTTTTTCTTTTCTTCTGTCCGGATGGGGGGACGATGCCTGCCCATGGGACTTGCTACCGGCATTCTTTGTCGAACGAACAGATTTTGATACCGCAGCTTTGTTCGCTCTAGCAAGCTCAGCATTTTGTGCTTCTATCATATCAAGCAACTCCCTAACATGATCTTGTTGCTTAGCTAAAGCATCTCCGGTAAGCGATTCACACATCTCTACAGCAGCCCTAGCAGCTTTTATGGTTTTATCCGGGCTACTGTACTTTGGTTTCTCTACGATGCTCACAGATGCAGAGGTGCTTTTGCCGGCAAGAACCTCTTTACGCAGATCCTGATCTAGATTGCGAGCCTTAAGCCGGTTTTCCGGCACCCTAGCAGCCTGAGCGCTAACTGAAGCAAAGCCATGGGCAGCGTTATACTCACGTAGGGTTAGGTTCAGCTCGCGCTGTGCCCGGATGATGTCCGCGCCTCCGGAGAGCAGCGCTGCGCCTCCAGCTCCGCCTGAGCCGCTGCCGGGTCGATGTTCTCGCGCGATGGGCGTCGCCAAGACGTTCATCGCCGCTTGAAGTGGTGTCTCCCGTGGTGTAAGATGTCTCAGCGCCGCGCTGCGCCTCCACGCCTGAGGCTGGCCGATGGGTCGATGCCGCACGCCCAAAGACCTTCTTCTACAGCTTCCTTTGCTAGCGCAACCGCGCCTGCCATCATGACCTCCACGCTGCCGGCGGCGCGGCCAGCACATAGCCACCTTGGCGGGTCCGGTGCCACCAAAGACCGGCGAGAGGCGCTGGCGCACAGGGACGGTGCCGGCGCAGATGCGGTGGCTGCCGAACTCGATGATGCGGCCGTTCTTGGGGAAGACGCCGCCATTAGTGAAACAGCCTGCGTTGTCGTTGATGAAGTCCATGGAGGATGCACGCACAGCGCAACACCGTCCGTCGCCGGGCGACGTCAAGGAGACCCGCCCAATGTGAACTCCAGCAAGCGCGCTTCACACCCCACGGTGGACGCTAACTGTCGTCGTGGTGAATGTACAGATGCCATAGGATGGCTTAAGTTGGGGCCGAATGGGCGCTAGAGGATTCGGGGAGGGTTTTTGATTAGATCGGATGAACTTCCGGATGCTTTCCTCAAGAACTTGGCCAAAGCCAGAGGTAGAAGAAGAAAGACACAAGGAAGAACTCTGCTCTAGATCTCTCTCTTCATTGATCTTAACAGATTTCAGGTTTTGAGCATACAAGGTACGTACCTACGTACCCGCGTTGGGGTGTGCCCCCTCTCCTTATATAGGGGATAGGGTGGCTTACAGGGGAAGAAACCCTAGGAAACCCTAATGGCATCTTTGAATAGACAAACTACTTTACAAAGCTACTTTAATCATAGGTGACGCCGGTATCTTCTTTAATCAGGAGGTCGACGTCCTCCGGATGCTTTCAGCGTCACCCTCTTCTTTATCGTCACGGCTTCGTTAAAGCCACTTTGCTTAGCTCATCTTTGTCCTCTAGCCCTCGAGAGAATCTTTGACCAGTCCGACGTGCTACAGTATTATATCTACCGTGTCTTGTCTTCTTAGCTCATTCCGGCACACCCCTCTTGGGGATTCCGTTATAGGTTTACTTAGCCAAACGTTTAACTTTGCACTCCGGAACGAATATTAAACCGGTATCTTGATGGCTCAAACCATCCGGTTTGGCATGCCTTTGGCATACCGGGGGTCATCCCCCCAACAAAGACTTTTTGATGCTTGTCTTGAAAGTACTATTCATGAAAAGTTTTTGCTATATGATTCAGTTGTTTAGCCATTATCTTTTTGTTAGCAAACTATAGACCATTGCTTTGAGTCACTTCATTCATCTCATATGCTTTACAATAGTATTGATCAAGATTATGTTGGTAGCATGTCACTTCAGAAATTATTCTTTTTATCGTTTACCTACTCGAGGACGAGTAGGAACTAAGCTTGGGGATGCTTGATACGTCTCAAACGTATCTATAATTTCTTATGTTCCATGCTAGTTTTATGACAATACCTACATGTTTTATTCACACTTTATAATGTTTTTATGCATTTTCTGGGACTAACCTATTAACAAGATGCCACAGTGCCAGTTCTTGTTTTCTGCTGTTTTTGATTTAAGAAAAGTTGTTTTACAAATATTCTCGGAAGGGATGAAGCCTGCTACCCGCATGGGTAGCTACACACCCATGCATTATACCAATATGCAAGCCATATTAACTTGTTTTAGCTCGGTTTTCTAGTAGAACGTGGAATTCTAGTGTACAAAAGTGGTTTCCGAATTTTGATTTGAACTTTTTTTTGTCAAAGTCAACTTAGTATTCATAAAGTCAACGCAAAATACGTTGGTGAGTTGACTTTGATCAAATAAGTTATGTATAAGATATTCTATAAGTTGCAAGCCTCATGCATAGAATACTAATAGTGTCCGCACCTTGTCCTAATTAGCTTGGATTAACACGGATTATCATTGCATAACATATGTTTCAACCAAGTGTCACAAAGGGGTACCTCTATGCCGCCTGTACAGAGGTCTAAGGAGAAAGTTCGCATTGGATTTCTCTCTTTTGACTATTCTCAACTTAGACATCCATACCGGGACAACATAGACAACAGATAATGGACTCCTCTTTTAATACATAAGCATTTAACAACAGATAAAATTCTCATAAGAGATTGAGGATTTGTGTCCAAACGAAACTTCCACCATGATTCATGGCTTTAGTTAGCGGCCCAATGTTCTTTAACAATATGCATACTCAAACCATTTGATCATGAAAATCGCTCTTACTTCAGACAAGATGAACATGCATAGCAACTCACATGATATTCAACAAAGGTAAAAGTTGATGGCATCTCCAGAAACATGGTTACCGCTCAACAAGCAACTTATTAAGAAATAAAACACATAAGTACATATTCTTCACCACAATAGTTTTTAAGGCTATTTTCCCATGAGCTATGTATTGTAAAGACAAAGAATAGAATTTTAAAGGTAGCACTCAAGTAATGTACTTTGGAATGGCAGAGAAATACCATGTAGTAGGTAGGTATGGTGGACACAAATGGCATAGTTTTTGGCTCAAGGATTTGGATGCACGAGAAGAATTCCTCTCAATACAAGGCTAGGCTAGCAAGGTTGTTTGAAGCAAACTCAAGTATAAAACGGTACAGCAAGACTCACATATAAACATATTGTAAGCATTATAAGACTTTACATCGTCTCCTTGTTGTTCAAACACCTTAACCAGAAAATATCTAGACTCTAGAGACCAATCATGCAAACCAAATTTTAACAAGCTCTATGTAGTTCTTCATTAATGGGTGCAAAGTACATGATGCAAGAGCTGAAACATGATCTATATGAGCACAACAATTGCCAAGTATCAAATTATTCAAGACATTATACCAATTACCACATGAAGCATTTTCCGTTTCCAACCATATATCAATGAACGAAGTAGTTCAACCTTCGCAATGAACATTAAGAATAAAGCTAAGAACACATATGTTCATATGAAACAGCGGAGCATGTCTCTATCCCACACAAAGAATGCTAGGATCCGATTTTATTCAAACAAAAATAAAAACAAACAGACGCTCCAAGCAAAGCACATAAGATGTGACTGAATAAAAATATAGTTTCACTAGAGGTGACCTGATAAGTGAAGAAGGATGCCTTGGGCATCCCCAAGCTTAGACGCTTGGGTCTTCTTGAAATATGCATGAACCACGGGGCATCCCCAAGCTTAGACTTTTCACTCTTCTTGATCATATTGTATCATCCTCCTCTCTTGACCCTTGAAAACTTCCTCCACGCCTAACTCGAAACAAACTCATTAGAGGGTTAGTGCATAATTGAAAATTCATATATTCAGAGGTGACATAATTATTCTTAACACTTCTGGACATTGCACAAAGCTACTGAAAGTTAATGGAACAAACAAATCCATCAAACATAGCAAAACAAATGCGAAATAAAGGCAGAATCTGTAAACAGAACAGTCCGTAAAGACGAATTTTTCTGGGGCACTTAACTTGCTCAGATGAAAATGCTCAAATTGAATGAAAGTTGCGTACATATCAAAGGATCACGCACGTAAATTGGTAAATTTTCTTAGTTACCTACAGAGAATTCTACTCAAATTCGTGACAGCAAGAAATCTGTTTCTGCGCAGTAATCCAAATCTAGTATTGACTTTACTATCAAAGTCTTTACTTGGCACAACAATGCAATAAAATAAAGATAAGGAGAGGTTGCTACAGTATTAACAACTTCCAAGACTCAACAAAACAGTAATAAAAACATACATGGGTTATCTCCCAAGAAGTGCTTTCTTTATAGCCATTAAGATGGGCTCAATAATTTTAATGATGCTCGCAAGAAATAAGAGTTGAAGAAAAAGAGAGCATCAAAAGCAAATAAGAAACACTTTTAAGTCTAACCCACTTCCTATGAAAAGGAATCTTGTAAGGGAACAAGTACTGAAAGCACAAAGCAACAAGCATAGAAATGCAACACAAGCGCAACTTCAAGATTCTCAACATAAAGAGGGGAAACTTAATATTATTAAGATGCATATAACCATGTTTCCCTCTCTCATAATAACTTTCAGTAGCATCATTGATGAAATCCACAATATAAATATCACATGAAACATTCTTATCATGAGCTACATGCATAAAATTATTACTCTCCACATAAGCATAGTCATTACTATTAATTGTAGTGGGAGCAAATTCAATAAAATAGCTATCATTATTATTCTCATCACCATAATCATCATATATAGGAGGTATATTGTAATCATAATTAATTTCCTCCTCAATAGTAGGTGGACTGAAAATATGATAGTCATCATTGTAATCATCATATATAAGAGGTAAAGTATCATCAAAGTAAATTTTCTCCTCCATGCTTGGGGGACTAAAAATATCATGCTCCTCAAAACCAGCTTCCCCAAGCTTAAAATTTTTCATAGCATTAGCAACAATGGTGTTCAAAGCATTCATACTAATAACATTGCCATTAGCATGCATATAAAGTTCCATAGGTTTTTTAATTTTCTCTTCAAACACCTCATGTCCTAACTCAAGATAAATACTATAAAGATCTCTAATATTTTTGTTGTTTTCCATTAAGCCTAACTAGTGAAATCACACTACTTAGTGTTCTCAGGAGTATTCATTTTAACAGTAATAAAGACAGATAAAGCAAACTAAATTAAGTAAAGTAAAACAAGTAACTAATTTTTTTGTGTTTTTGATAAAAAGAAAGCAAACAAAGCAGTAAATAAAGTAAAGTAAAGCAAGACAAAAACAAAGTAAAGAGATTGGATGTGGGAGAATCCCTTGCAGCTGTCTTGATCTCCCGCAACGACGCCAAAAAGTGCTTGATGCATGCAGATTCACACGTCCGTTGGAACCCCAAGAGGCATGTGCGCAGCAAGTTTTCCTCGCAAGAAACCATAGGTTATCGAACCAAGAGGAGTCAGATCACGTGAGGTCGTTGACGGAGTAGTGCGGCGCAACACCAGGATTCCGGCGCGTGGAACCCGCACAACACAATCAATACTTGCCCCAACGTAACAGGAGGTTGTCAATCTCACCGGCTTGCTGTAAACAAAGGATTAATTGTATAGTGTGGATGATGATGTTTGTTTGCAAAGAACAGTAAAGAACAATTGCAGAGATTGTATTTCAGATGTAAAGAATGGACAGTCCACTAGTGGTGTCTCTCCCATAAGATAAATAACATGTTGGGTAATTGACAAATAAAGAAGGCATAACAATGCACATACATATATCATGATGAGTACTATATAATCGGGCATTACGACAAAGTACATAGACCGCTATCCAAAGATGCATCTATACCTAAAAAGTCCACTTTCAGTTATCATCCGAACCCTTCCGTATTAAGTTGCAAACAACAGACAAGTGCATTAAGTATGGTGCATAATGTAATCAACACAAATATCCTTAGACAAAGCATCGATGTTTTATCCCTAGTGGCAACAAGACATCCGCAACCTTAGAACTTTCTGTCACTGTCCCAGATTCAATGGAGGCATGAACCCACTATCGAGCATAAATACTCTTGGAGTTACAAGTATCAACTTGGCCAGAGCCTCTACTAGCAACGGAGAGCATGCAAGAACATAAACAACATATATGATAGATTGATAATCAACTTGACATAGTATTCAATATTCATCGGATCCCAACAAACACAACATGTAGCATTACAAATAGATGATCTTGATCATGATAGGCAGCTCACAAGATCTAACATGATAGCATAATGAGGAGAAGACAACCATCTAGCTACTGCTATGGACCCATAGTCCAGGGGTGAACTACTCACACATCGATCCTGAGGCGATCATGGCGATGAAGAGACCTCCGGGAGATGATTCCCCTCCGGCAGGTGCCGGAGGCGATCTCCCGAATCCCCCGAGATGGGATTGGCGGCGTCTCTGGAAGGTTTTCCGTATCGTGGCTCTCGGTACGAGGGTTACGCGATGAAGGCTTTAAGTAGGCGGAAGGGTAGGTTTAGGGCACGCGAGGGCCCCACGCTGTGGCCGCGCCGCCCGTTGTGTCGGCGCTCGTCGCCCACTCCCCTTTCGGTCTTCCGAAGCTTCGTGGAAAAATAAGACCCTGGGCGTTGATTTCGTCCAATTCCGAGAATATTTCCTTTGTAGGATTTAACCAACAAACAGCAGAAAACAAAGAATCGGCTCTTCGGCATCTCGTCAATAGGTTAGTGCCGGAAAATGCATAATAATGAAATATAATGTGTATAAAACATGTGAGTGTCATCATAAAAGTAGCATGGAACATAAGAAATTATGGATACGTTTGAGACGTATCACCTATCATGATCAAGATCATCTATTTGTAATGCTACATGTTGTGTTTGTTGGGATCCGATGAATATGGAATACTATGTCAAGTTGATTATTGATCTATCATATATGTGTTGTTTATGATCTTGCATGCTCTCCGTTGCTAGTAGAGGTCTGGCCAAGTTGATACTTATAACTCCAAGAGGGAGTATTTATGCTAGATAGTGGGTTCATGTCTCCATTGGGGGAGTGACAGCAACCCCTAAGGTTGTGGATGTGTTGTTGCCACTAGGGATAAAACATCAATGCTTTGTCTAAGGATATTTGTATTGTTTACATTACGCACAATACTTAATGCAATTGTCCGTTGCTTGCAACTTAATTGGAGGGGTGCGGATGCTAACCCGAAGGTGGACTTTTTAGGCATAGATGCATGCTGGATGGCGGTCTATGTTCTTTGTCGTAATGCCCTAAGTAAATCTCATAGTAGTCATCATGATATGTATGTGCATTGTTATGCCCTCTCTATTTGTCAATTGCCCAACTGTAATTTGTTTACCCAACATGTTATTTATCTTATTGGAGAGACACCACTAGTGAACTGTACGACCCCGGTCCATTCTTTTACATCTGAAATACAACCTACTGCAATCATTGTTCTCTTTTGTTTTCTGCAAGCAAACATCATTTTCCACACCATACGTTTAATCCTTTGTTTTCACAAGCCGGTGAGATTGAAAACCTCACCGTTAAGTTGGGGCAAAGTAGTTTGATTGTGTTGTGCAGGTTTCACGTTGGCACCGGAATCCCTGGTGTTGCGCCGCAGTACACTCCTTCACCAACAACCTTCACGTGATCTTCATCTTCTACTGATTCGATAACCTTGGTTTCTTACTGTGGGAAAACTCGCTGCTGTACTCATCATACCTTCCTCTTGGGGTTCCCAACGGACGTGTGCTTTACCGTCACAAGCAGCTACTTTTTTGGCGCCGTTGCCGGGGAGATCAAGACACGCTGTAAGGGAGTCTCTCACACCCAATCTCTTTACTTTGTTTATTGTCTTGCTTTATTTTATTTTCTGTCTTGTTTGCTTTCTTTATATCAAAAACACACAAAAAATTAGTTACTTGTTTACTTTTGTTATTTCGGTTTTTTTACCTTGTTTATTTTTATTGCTAAAATGAGTAGTCCTGAAGTTGAAGTTCGTTCGTTTAAGAAACAAGGGGGAGAAAGTTTTAAAGATGCTTGGTATAGAATTAGTGATGCTCATCATAGGTGCACTAAGAAACACTCCACTATTATCCTCCTTAGGAACTTTTATGTTGGTATCTCTAGCTGGAATAGGTATGTTCTTGATACTCTTACGGGGGTAATTTCCTAGGTACTCCTGCTTTAGAAGCTAGTTACATCATTGAGAGTCTAGTTGGAATACCACCTGTTAATGAAGCTAAAATTGAAATCTCTTTTGAGGATGTCATGAAAAATTTGGAGGCCATAGAGAAAAATCTTCCAAGTGTTGAGACTAAATTGGGAATATTACTTGATAATACTGATAAACTTGATAAATCCCTAGGAGGAATTAATGAAAGAATTGCTGTCTTAGAAACTTGTGCTATCCATGATAATCAAACCCATAGGATTGGTGAACTTGAAGAAGCTATGAGAACCTTGGGTTCAACTTTTTCTTCTCTTAAGTTTAAGGAGAAAGCTTATGTGGGTAAGGAGCAAAAGTTCATGTATGTCCCTAAGATGCCAAAGCCAAAGAATCATTATGAGCTTAAAATTGATAAAACCCTTAGTACCACTATGGGAAATTTAGATAATGGAGCATCTAAGATACCTTTTGCGACAAGTTGTGTTTTTAAGGAAAATTATGATGTTGATGCTTCTTCTCTTGATGTTACTTGATTTACACTTTCCGCGCCTAGCTGAAAAGCGTTAAAGAAAAGCGCTTATGGGAGACAACCCATTATTTTATTTCTGCAATTTTTGTTTTATATTTGAGTCAAGGTGCTTGTTACTACTGTAGCAATACCTTTGTATCTTTATTTTCTAGCATTGTTGTGCCAAGTAAAGTCTTTGATAGAAAGTTGATACTAGATTTGGATTTCTGCGCAGAAACAGATTTTGAGCTGTCACGAATTTGAGCTTTTCTCTCTGTAGAAAAATCTAAAAATTCTGAAAAAATTCATGAGTAATCCTCAGATATGTACGCAACTTTCGTTCAACTAGAGATTTTTCATCTGAGCATGTTAAGTGCCTCGAAAAAATTCGTCTTTACGGACTGTTCTGTTTTTGACAGATTCTGCCTTTTATTTCGCATTGCCTTTTTTACTGTGTTTGAGTGGATTTCTTTGCTCCATTAAATTTCAGTAGCCTTGGGTAATATCCAGAAGTGTTGGGAATGATTGTGTCCTTGCTGAACATGTGAATTTTTGATTATGCACTAACCCTCTAATGAGATTGCTTTGAGTTTGGTGTGAAGGAAGTTTTCAAGGATCAAGAGAAGAGGATGATATAATATGATCAAGAAGAGTGAAAAGTCTAAGCTTGGGGATGCCCCGTGGTTCATCCCTGCATATTTCAAGAAGACTCAAGTGTCTAAGCTTGGGGATGCCCAAGGCATCCCCTTCTTCATCAAACTTATCAGGTCACCTCTACTGAAACTATATTTTAATTCCATCACATCTTATGTGCTTTACTTGGACCGTCCGTGTGCTTTTATTTTTGTTTTGTTATTTTAAGTTTTCTTAATAAATCGTATCCTAACATGCTTGTGTGGGAGAGAGACACGCTCCGCTTTTTCTTTTGAACACTTGTGTTCTTCGTTTTATTTTTCATGTTCATGGCGAAAGCTGAAAGCCGCAGCACTTATTGTTATTTGGTTGGAAACAGAAAATGATTCATGTGGTAGTTGGTATATTGTCTTGAATAATTTGATACTTGGCAATTGTTTTGAGCTCTCAAGTAGATCATGTTTAAGCTCTTGCATCATGTAGTTTAAACCTATTAGTGGAGAACTACCGTAGAGCTTGTTGAAATTTGGTTTGCATGATTGGTCTCTCTAAGGTCTAGATATTTTCTGGTAAAAGTGTTTGAGGGAAGACAGTGTAGAGTCTTATAATGCTTGCAATATGTTCTTATGTAAGTTTTACCGGTTTATACTTGTGTTTGCTTCAAATAACCTTGCTAGCCAAGCCTTGTACTGAGAGGGAATGCTTCTCGTGCATCCAAAACCTTGAGCCAAAACCTATGTCATTTGTGTCCACCATAACTACCTACTATGTGATATTTTTCTGCCATTCCAAGTAAATACTTCACGTGTTACCTTTAAACAATTCAAAACTTTATTACTCCTTATTTGTGTCAATGTTTTATAGCTCATGAGGAAGTATGTGGTGTTTTATCTTTCAATCTTGTTGGGAAGACTTTCACCAATGGACTAGTGGCATATACATCCGCTTATCCAATAATTTTGCAAAAAGAGCTGGCAACGGGGTGCCCAGCCCCAATTAATTAACTTTCATTAATAATTCTTCACATGTTTTGCCCTGATTTATCAGTAACTTAATTTTGCAATAGACACTCCTCCATGGTATGTGAAATGTTGGAAGGCACCCGAGGATTCGGTTAGCCATGGCTTGTGAAAGCAAAAGGTTGGGAGGAGTGTCATCTATAAATAAAACTAAAATACATGTGTAAACAAAAGAGAAGAGGGTTGATCTATCTTGCTGGTAGAGATAACGTCCTTCATGGGAGCCTCTCTTTGAAAGTCTGTTTGACAAGGGGGTTAGAGTGCCCACTACCATCCGTTGACAACAACAAACACCTCTAAAAACTTTATTTTATGCTCTCTATATGATTTCAAAACTTGAAAAGCTCTAGCACATGATTAATCCTTTGTTTTCAGCAAGCCGGCGAGATTGACAACCTCACTGTTAAGTTGGGGCAAAGTAGTTTGATTGTGTTGTGCAGGTTCCACGTTGGCACGGAATCCGGTGTTGCGCCGCACTACACTCCTTCACCAACAACCTTCACGTGATCTTCATCTCCTACTAGTTCGATAACCTTGGTTTCTTACTGAGGGAAAACTCGCTGCTGTACTCATCATACCTTCCTCTTGGGGTTCCCAATGGACGTGTGCTTTACCGTCACAACCAACCTTCTTCTTCGCGATTTTTCCTGCCGCGGCAGAGAATTCCGACGAAAACCTGTCGTGGCAGATATTCTGCAACACTTTTCTCCTCGCGATTGTTCATGCCTCTCCCTTGCCGCCCACTTCCTCCTCCTCGATCTTCACCAACAGCATGGCAGCGACGTACCCAATGGTAGCCACAGCAATCGAGCAGAAACAACCGAGCAAAAAAGTAATCTGCACCGTTATCAACATAACAATCCGATACCACATGATAAGGGGGATCCCAGCAGATCCTCCTAGGGTGTTGCCCGATCTTTCACAGCGAGAACCCGAGTAGATAGATACCTCCAATTACGCGCGGAACGCAACCTGAAGTAGGGGATAAATCCAGCTAGCAACATGATGGAGATCACCATGCCTCAAGACCAAAGCACGACAATCCTTGATGAACACAAGAACCTTCGCAGCGGATATATTATGAAGTAGATAAACGGCAGCGCCGTACCCCCGGAGGGATGATACAAGTGAACACACGCAATGGTTTTAACCTAAAACTTGTCTACCCTAAACCCTAGCCGCACCATCTCCTTATATGAGGGGGTGGTGGCCGGCCAGCCCTTGTGGGCCTCCCTAACTTGGTTTGGACAGGCCAAAACCAAAACTGACTCAACTTATAAAAACCCTAATTGGCCCACATATGACCCTTACATAAAAATAAGATAACTAGGCTGGTGGAGTCCTGAAATTGGGCTCCACATAGGCCTTCATGCCCGTATCACCTAAGCTGAAGACGAAAGCGACCAGTCAGCGCCGAGACGAAGTCGGGCTCGTGGCCCTCGCGAACCTGCGGGAAGCGCACCACCGACGGCAACATCAGGAGCAGCGCACCGGCTCCAATTCCATCGACCCGTGGGGGTCGGAGACAACAGTGCGGTGCGACCTCTTGCTCTTCATCGTCGTTGTCGACAGTGTCGTCCTCAGGAGGCAAGGTTGCCTCGACAGGAGCGACACCACTCCAGCGGTCGAAGCTGTGAGCGCCGTTATCTTGAAGGAGATGAAGAATTAGGGAAAGAAACCATCCAGGCATGGATTCTCCTCACCTTACTGCCCGTAGAATTCCTTCCCGTGGATCTTCCTTTCTTGTTATTCTCGAAATCGCGCAGATGGAGAGCGTGCTGATAACGTGTTAGAAGTAATCGAGATGTAAAACGAGAGAGACAACAAATGATTCAACTCTTCTATTCCATTGATGATTCACAACTTATATGCAAGGAGAAGAGACGCGAATATGGGTCAGGTCCGTTCGAAGAGGTGCGAGGAAGGGTTGTGTCTGTTGACAAACCAACCAACATAGAGAATTACATGAGGGAGGATTATCCCTTTAATTAAACCTATTTAATTAAAGGAAAATGCTTTGAATCCTTCGGAGGCACAGCCTCCCGCAGCCTCCGTCTTGGCGTTGCGACGCGTGTCCACATGGACCCCACCCTCAACACGTCTCCACCTTTCGTTTCTTCCTTATCCTTCCGTGAACCAGAATTCTTCTGCGCGACCTGCCCCAGCTCCGGCGGCCACCAAAACCCGCCGCCCTCCATTCTTCTGCGCGACGTGAGCTGCCCCGGCTCCGGCGGCCACCAAAAAATTTCGGGAGCGACGGCGGCAACTACATAGAGCACCGCTGCCTCCTCTACCCGTGAGCACCGGCCTCGATGGAGCGCGCCGCCGCGTCCTTTCCCAGCGACGGCCATCCTCGATGGAGTGCGCCGCTGCCTCCTACTGTGCGACGGCCGCATGCGACCATCTCGCGCGGCGCCGGCTCCATTCGCCGTGAAGGCCGCCGCTTCCGTCCCGCGCGTCGCCTCCTTCCCCCACAACAGCAGCAGCAGCCAGCAGGCCACCATCTCGCGCGGCGCCGGCTCCTTCCGCCGCCTCCATTCCATGCGACGCTGCCCCTGCTGCAGGCGCCTGTGGCCGGAGCTGCAACCGGCGGCGGCGCTGCTGCAACCGCAGCGGCGGAGCTGCAAAGGGCATCGATGGCGCTGCAATCCCAATTTTGCTATGAGCGTCTCACCGGAGCAATGACTGTGCTTCCTTAGTTTATTTTTTGGCTGCATTACTACGTATTTTTAGCTTCATTACTGTTAAATTTGGGCTACATTACTTCATTTGTTGGACAGCTGCATCTTTTTTTTGACTGTGCTTCCTAAGTTTTATTTTGGGCTGCATTACTACACTTTTTTAGCTTTATTACTATGAAATTTGGGCTGCATTACTACACTTTTTTAGCTTTATTACTATGAAATTTTGGCTGCATTGCAGCAAGACAATTTCATTTCTTGGCGAGGTCAGGGGAGGTGCTGCAAATGTTCAACGGCGGTGCTGTAAATGTTCCGTGGCTCTGCTTCTTTACTACATTATTTTGTGCTTCAATGTCTCCGGCGAGGGCTCCGGCGAGTCTCAGGCAAGGTCGGGGAGGTGCTGCAAATGTTCAACGGTGGTGATGTAAATGTTTTGTGGCTCTGCTTCTTTACTACATTATTTGTGCTCCAATGTCTCCGGAGAGACTCCGGCGAGTCTCCGGTGAGGTTGGGGAGGTGCTGCAAATGTTCAATGGCAGTGCTGTAAATGTTTCGTGGCTCTGCTTCTTTACTACATTATTTGTGCTTCAATGTCTCCGGCGAGGTCTC
Organism: Lolium multiflorum; assembly: GCA_030979885.1. Taxonomy (NCBI): domain Eukaryota; kingdom Viridiplantae; phylum Streptophyta; class Magnoliopsida; order Poales; family Poaceae; genus Lolium; species Lolium multiflorum. The sequence continues at coordinate 308,284,593 of CM061749.1, forward strand.
CGGCGAAGTCTCCAGCGAGCTCCTCGTGTCTTTTTCTTTTTTTAGGCGAATCGTTTTGTGCTTCAATGAAGCAAAAGCGGGATATTTTTTGCTGCGACGAAGCATCGTCAGGATTTTGGCTGAAAGTGGACACGTGTCGATCAGGGAAGCAGGAGGCTGGAATTTTTTAGGCGAATCGTTTTTGTGCTTCAATGAAGCAAAAGCGGGATATTTTTTGCTGCGACGAAGCATCGTCAGGATTTTGGCTGAAAGTGGACACGTGTCAATCAGGCAAGCAGGAGGCTGGAAGGAGTTTATCCTCCGGAGGATTCTCAGCAGTGTCCTTAATTAAATCCTAACACATCCCTCAAATTGACGTACATGATCATTATTTTCCTTCAAAATTGCATGTAAATAAGGATGTGACTATTTCTCAGTTAGCTGAGAACTAACTTCGTTCTCAGTCAGATGATATTATCAAAGTTTAGTTGTAACTCATGTTGCAACTCGTGACTAGCATAAATCACGATATAAATTAAATGATGTAAGATTTTGACTGAGAACGAAGAAGTTCGTTTTCACCTAGCTGAGAACTAGCAAATCCTTGTAAATAAACCTGCAATCTCGTGTGGCCCGTTCGGCAACACACTACTCCTAAAAATTGCATCGCTCCGCTCCGCTCCTAGCTTGAAGCGCTCTCCCGATCGACACCAGCGAGCGACCACCGTGCACGCATCTATGATCTATCTATCCTTCCTTGGCGATTTGGTGTCCACTGAATTCCTCCACCTCGCTCTCATTCACCTAAACCACTCGAGAGTCGAGACGTTAGTGGCCGTGTATTATCTCCCCGTCGTCTTGTAGTGTTCTTCTCCACCACTCACTCTGTTGTCCCCAAGAGCTGAGAAATTAAACTTGGCAAGTCTCCGTCCATTGCAGCAGAGAAGATAGGAAGACGAACTCAAACTCTGAAATGAAATCTTGACGAACCTTTAGCAGAGTACTTCTAGAAGAAGGTGCAGAGGAAGTAGTAGTACGGCCGGACTACGTAGGAGTATAAAATCGTTGGTGCATGCTCAGCAACGAACAAGCACACCGGCCGGCAATGGATCAGGCGGCGGACTCGTACTCCACCTCTACCCCGCCCCTGTTCCTCCTAGGCTCCCTCGCGCTCGCGGTCTCGCTGCTCGTGCTTCTGGGCCATGGGCGCGGGAAGACGCGGCTCCCGCCCGGCCCGCCGGCGCTGCTCTTCCTCGCCAAGTTCGCGGCGCTCCGGCGGTCGATATTCGACCTGGGCCCGATGATCGTCGACCTCCACGCGCGCCACGGCCCCGTCATCTCCATCCACCTCTTCCGCACGCTCATCTTCGTAGCCGACCGCAAGGTGGCCCACCGCGCGCTCGTCCAGGGCGGCGCCACCTTCGCGGAGAGGCCGCCGGCGGTCGATCCCACCCGCCTGTTCACGTCCGGGGGTCGCGACATCAGCTCCTCCCCGTACGGGACGTACTGGCGCCTCCTCCGCCGAAACCTCGTCACGGAGGCGCTCAGCCCGGCCCGCGTCGCGCATTTCGCGGACGCCAGGAGGTCGGCCTGCGACGGCCTCGTCTCCAGCCTACTCAAAGAGCAAGAGCGGCAGGGGCAGGAGGAGGCCGTGACGCTGAGGCCGTTGCTGCGGCGCGCCATGTTCGAGCTGCTCGTTTTCATGTGCTTCGGCGCTCGGCTGGACCGCGAGGCGCTGGACGAGGTGGAGGAGCTGCTGCACCAGGCGCTCCTCTCCTTCACCTCCTTCCCGGTCTTCGCTTTCTTCCCGGCGGTCACCAAGAGGCTCTTCCGCAGGCGCTGGGCGGGGTACCTCGCGTTGCGCCGCAGGCAGGAGAAGGTGCTCGTCCCGCTCATCCACGCGGAGCGTGCCGGCGACGACCCGCCTTGCTACGCAGATTCCCTCCTCGCCGTCCGCATGGCCGACGACGTCCGTCTTACTGACTCCGAGATGGTGAGCCTATGCTCCGAGTTCATCAACGGCGGGACGGACACCACGGTGACCCTGCTGGAGTGGATCATGGCCGAGCTCGTGAACCGCCCCGACGTCCAGGCCAAGGTGTACGAGGAGGTGAGAGCCAACCCAGAGCTCAGCGACCTGCAGGGGATGCCGTACCTGAAGGCCGTCGTGATGGAAGGGCTGCGGCTGCACCCGCCGGGCCACTTCCTGCTCCCGCACGGCGTGCAGCACAGCGGCGACGGTGACGTGGAGATCGGGGGCTACACGGTGCCCAAGGGCGCGGAGGTGAACTTCCTGGTGGCCAAGATCGGGCGCGACGAGACGGTGTGGACGGCGGCGCGGGAGTTCCGGCCGGAGAGGTTCCTGGAGGGCGCCGAGGGGCACGGCGTGGACATCACGGGCAGCAGGGAGATCAAGATGATGCCTTTCGGAGCGGGCCGGAGGATGTGCCCGGGTTACTCGCTCGGCATGCACCACGCCGAGTACTTCGTGGCCAGGATGGTGAGAGATCTTGAGTGGCGGCCGCCGGTGGAAGGGGAGGCGGTGGACATGGTGGAGAAACTGGATTTCACCACCGTCATCAAGCATCCGCTCCGTGCGCGCCTCTTCGCCAGGACTTGAAATCCTTCCCACAAATCTCCAACAAACTGTTCGGTCTGGATTAGGTGCGGGCGCCATAAGGTCCTGACGTTGTATTTATCGTTCCCACAATGCATGATGAATTTTGTGTCCAAGGGAGAGTGTTAGGAATAGTTAGCTAAGCAGCAAGTTAGTGATCCAAACGCTACTATGTACTATTGCCAACCAGAAATAACAATCTTCAGGAACTATAAAAAGAGGAATAGTACTTTATCATATCGGTTGCTTGAAAAAGGGTCCGACGACTAGTTTTGGATTACTCGATATTGTTTTCAAGGGATACATTAAATATAATTCAGATGGTTTCTACCTTTATATCCGCCAAAAAGCATTGTAAATATATTGGCAATTGGCTCAACAGTGTTATGTTTAATAAAATACTTATCTGGGTGGAAGCGATGACAGTTTTATGGTCGCTTGGCTATGCAGAAATGATAAAGTTTTAACGATATTTTTTTTTCTCTTATGCAAGTCATTTAACGTTGTATGGCTTTGCTCCGTTCATGGTCCTCACTACAGCGTATGGCGGATCGAGACCTCTTTACGGAGGTGTCTACACGATTGGAGGATACGGCGAAGAAGTTTAGTACCCAACATAGGTGGTTGCATAATCGTAGGATAGCGGTTGTTCCTGTTTAGTTCTCCTTTGGCTGTAATGTTTTAATTGTACTCTTTATCTAGCGCATACTATTTTTTTCATGAATATTTCAAACCGTTGTGTGCATTTTAGTTATGCAAAAGTTGAATGTAATGCTTATTTTTAAGTAATAAAGCGCTCTTTATCAAGAAAAAAAAACTATTCAGCTATGCACGATGGTTGCCATACTCGTCATACACTCATACCTTTGCAAGTTTGTGAGCAACTTTGTTCGCACGCTGACACTCTACACACCTGGAAAAGGGCGAGCTGCTGCGCCAAATTATGTGGCAAAGTCCGAAGGCGTCCCTGACATTGTTCCGCACGGTCTGCACCGTATGATCTGGTGATAGCTACTTCCTCCTCCGTTCCGATTTAATTCACTTCAATCGGTACCATTATTTGGTCATTTGCCTTCTCTCCGCATCCATTTGCCCTCTCTCCGCATACATTTGCATCGGGCCGTTGGAGATGTTCTAAGGATGACTGGATGACTGCAGGTTCTATTTCGCTCAGTTCATGCATTATTATGAGGATCCCCAAAAAGTATGGCCTATATCCATATAGTTGCACAAGAGAATTTAAACACCTACTATAGCTGCCAGGGAGGATCCAACTGCATTTTCGTCAAAAAGCCAGGTAAGGATTTACTGTCCAATTTCAACAAATGTGAATATTTCGGACATTGTTCGCTACAGACATCCCATAGTTACACATAATGAAGGGCGTTTCCACCAAAACACATCTTAATGCAGTTAGTAGCAGAGATATGACAAGTGATGGCTCTGTTATCTGCATATCTTGGCTTGCATATCTATCGTCCAAGCTTTTCGTTAAAAGAGATAGCAGCATGAGGAAAGCGAACTATGTTCATCCCGCGTCTTCAGTTAAAAGGTATCCTGCGCAACAACAGAAACATTACTTTTGTGACCCATAAATTCGATGAGAATCTAATGGCAGAACAAACTTGCGAACAAGGTATCCTGAACTTACTTATTTTTTGGTTAATTCTGTGTGTGAATCAACTGTCCATAGCTGGTGGTGGTGGTGCAGGGGGAGTTTGCTTGTTCAAGGTTAGGGGAGATAAAGCCTTGACCACAATGCTCATACTTGGACGGAACTCAGCTTCATATTGCACGCACAAAGCTGCTACCGCTGCAAGCTGCATTTAAGAAGATGCAGTGGTGAAAAATGTGAAAAACAAAGACTGGCACTGACAGAGCAACACATGAGTTGTCATGGAAGTGGATGCATAGAGATAGCGAGACAGTGAAGGACAAACGGGGGTAGGAGGAACAGACCTTTGCAACTCCTTTAGGTGGATATTCACCATTTAACCGGGGATCTATGCACTGTTTAACCTTATCTTCCGTCAACCTCGGTGTAGCCTGCATAACAGAAGCTACATATGCTCAGAAAACTGACTAACAAATTCCCGTGCAAGGATGGTGACGTGTCTTGTTGTTATGATAAATGAGTAAAACTATAACGGGATCATTACCCATGTAACCAGGCTTTGCTGTCCTCTAGGCATTGTATGGTCCACAGGCTTTCTTCCTGTCAGAAGTTCCAAGAGAACGACTCCAAAACTATATACATCACTTTTCTGGGTCAGCTGACCAGTCATTGCATACCTGCAGGAAGTTTATATGACACACTCCACGTTACAAAATGATGTTACTTAATAATAGTAATATCTATTTTCAGGATTCTGCAGACAACCGCATCAGCTCAAGCAAGACTTTCTATAGTCAGTATCACAGTACCAGAGTGGTTACTGCTAAGTGGGATTGACTTGTTTCTGACTAGTTACAGATCTGGTTAGTAGCAGATAAAATACTTCAATTTCATGGCTACATTGCTAAATACTGGAACTGAGCCCCCTCCACCTGGACTAGTTTCTCCTTTTTGGAATGTTAGTTTACAATAAGCTTGATGAGGGGCTTTTCATATAAGTGATGTCAAGTGGGGCAACAATGTTGCAACAATAGTAAAGTAACGATGGGCTGGGCTCTACATCAACATAAAAAATCTCAGATATTCCTATAGAAGAGCCAGTATGTCAAATGCATGCCAGAGTGGGATTGATTTCTAATGTTGCTTCTAGATGTGCTTATTTGTCAACTCAACAGGTTTTTTTTCCTTTTGACAAACTATGTAGATATCACTTAGTTTATCAATATATCGCAGAGTCCATTAGAGAAGTGCACACAGCACACAAAACTAAATTTAGCAATCAAAATAGTCATCCAAATACTAATTCGTCATAGGCATTTGGTAATTGTTAGTGACCCAAGTACTAACTCATCATAGGGTACTCTGTAGTTTTTTAAGTAGAGAAATTTTACTCTGGAGCGTGATAGCCGAAGGTTCCCAACACGCGAGTAGAATGCAGCCGAGCAGCCATATCTGGAGCCTGATTTGAGAGATTGAAGTCTGCAATCTTGGCCTTGAAGTCCTCAAATAAGAGGATATTACTTGACCTAACATCTCTATGCACGATAGAAGGTTGAACCTTCTCATGCAGATATTCAAGTCCTTTGGCAGCGTCAACAGCAATTTTCATCCGTTGCATCCAATCAAGTGCAGGACCAGGTTGTGCACCTTGTACTCCTTTTCTTCCTGTTAACACAAGTGAGGAAAAAGATTGCTTACAAATACACAATAGATGTACCAACCCAATTCTTCCAGATGAGAACAGGAAATTTTCTATCCAATTGTGGAGTATGATGGATACGCGTAATCATACCATGTAGAATATCATGCAGAGAACCCATGGTTGCAAATTCATAGGCTACTATACGAAGATTACGCTCCATACAGTACCCCAAAATATCTACGAAATTTTCATGTTTCAATCTTGAAACCAAGGAAACCTAACATCAGAAAATAAGGATTACTTCTTAGAGACACTTCATACGTTGAAAAATGTCAATGATATAGCCAAGAGAATGATTTCAATCTTTAATAGCAAAGACAACCTGAGTCAAGAATTCCGAGCTGGTCTCATTTTCAGTGGAATCAAGTTTCTTCACAGCCATTTTTGTCCCAGTATCAAGGACAGCATAGTACACTCTCCCATAAGACCCTTCTCCTATCAGAGCCGTTGCCCCGAAATCATCAGTCTTTTCTATCAGTTCATCCAAAGATAGAACAGGAATATCGATAGAGAGAGCAGAATCTTGTGGCTCGGCTTTCACAGTAGCAGAATCTTTCAAACCCTTTCTCACTCCTTGGAAAAGAAGAGACGAATTAACATCAGATTCTATATTAGAATGGCAAATCTCAGATAATGCATCAAAACAGAGTTTTAGGTTTACATAGCATGCAATTATAAGATAACCAGTAGAGGATACAATCAAGTTAAAACGGGCGTACCATCTACATTACTGGCATGCCCATTTTCACGCTCATCAAACTCAGCATCTTGACGGCTGCAGCAAATCCAGCGACGCCACATTACTCTCTCTTTGCCTTGTTTTTGCGCCTACTCTGTAAAGCACATAAAAGTTTACCAGGAGAATATTATATGATCGAAACAGGAGTATGTCTAACTTCAGATCTCCGATCATCTCCTTACAACTGAAGCAGACCCAAAATTCCATGGAAATTCGCAGCCAAAAGCAGCATAAATTCTAGAACAGCACTATTCCGACCACCATATATGGTCCGAAGGAGCATTTTTTCAAGGTTTTCCCGTTAAAGGGGTTTAGATTAGCATTCTGAAACATCAGCGGTGTTCCTAGTGAAAACAAAACATCTGGATGTCACAGAAAATATATAACATCCTAGAACCAGCAACCATTTCGCGAAGTACACCAGCTAGAATTTGCTTCCTCTGATACAACGAATGTACGAATATGCATATCCCCTCCATCAAAACAACACGGGATTTCTGCAACCGTTTCAGCTAAAATTAAATAACGCCATCTGTTGAAAATTACCATCCCAAACAACAAAAAATCACCTCGCATAAACCCCCAAATACTAGAGATTCCATCACCAAACCCGTCATCTACAACCTATAATAGTCATACCCACACGATCGGCTACATCAAATTGGTTTCCAGGTCTGGACCGCAGAACAAAGCGTTTACGTACGGGCTTGTGGATGCTGTTGTTCAGAGAAAATTCCATGGAACTGGATTCAAGGGGAAAAAAAAAAAGGAAAAGTCGTACCAAAGCTGCGCACTACTGAAAAGGGAGGGTTCAGGGTTGACGAAGAGGAGGGGACTAATCGGCGGAGGAAGCTCACCTTGAGACGACGGGGTGGTGCACGCGGGCGGAGGACGGGGAAGAATGGAGGAGCGTCGCCTGGGACTCTGGTCGCCGCTGCCGCCGGTCGCAGCCTCTGCGTCGCCTCCTGGACGGGTGCGGCGGCGTACGTGGGACGGAAGTTGTGTGGGAGACGAACGCCAACAGAGTAAAGGGGCTAGCCTGTTCTGTTCTGTTCACTTGGGAGGCAGGGGCGAATATGTAATTTCAATAGGGTTTCGATTGGATTATTGCTATTTCCTCCCTCCTAAAAGAATATTTTCTCAGATTTATCTAGATTTGTATATATCTACATACAAAAATAAATCTAGATAATATAAATTTAGATAAATTTAATGCATCTTTTTTGGACGGAGAGAGTAATAACACTAAAGAATGCAATAAACAACACATTTTACCAAATGGACAAAATTATGAGGAACATTTTATTTACGCATAAGTCACATATACCAAAGTAAAAAAGGGTCTTCCGGCGTATTGGGCAAAGTGCAGTCACACATTTTATTAGTATAACAAATAGGCGGTTCGTGATGGAGGCGGTGGTTCCATTTTACAACGTTTTTGTTCTCTTCATACATTTTCATATGTTGTACGGAATATATGTTTTAGGGTTGTCTGGTGCACTATGCGAGGTTGCGTTTGTATCGTCTCTCACAAAAAAAAAGTTACCAGCATACGTACCTGCACTAAGAGAAGTGCATGGTGTATTAATTTGTGCGGCTGTTTTAATTCGCAGTCACGTGTTAGGAGTGAAGCATGAGCTATTAAGATTCTTAAGGATGAAATTTTAGAATAAATTGGACGTATAAGCAATCATCAATCAATATGAATATAAACCTAGAAACAATTACGTACAAGAGTTCATATCGGGCACCAGAACAACCCCATTATAATGGAACGACATAATGCAGACACAACCTTGTGTGAAAACGAATAGCATCAATGTGGCAAACCAAGTTGTTGCACTTGTGCAACTGATATGTGATTTGGGGTAAACATGCCACATGAGTTTTTTATATAAACAATACTACCGACCCATGACTTATGCATATAAAATACAATAGATAGTGGTCAGTAAGTTCGACAAAAGTTATGAAGCTCTTTTACACAAAGAGAGTTGAACTAGGAAACTCTTATGGGCAGGCCCGGCCCTGAGGGGGGGCAGGCGGGGCGGCCGCCCTGGGCCCTCGAAGCCCAGGGGCCCCAGCCAGGTACACACATGGGAGGCGGCGCCATTAGAGGCAGTTTAGAGCTTTTTTCTCTCGTCCAGTTCGGGGAGACGAAGTGAAACGGTACATATTTCTAGCAGGTTGTAACTTGGGCCTGTTAATTTTTCTCTTGGGCCTTTTGTCTTCTAGTTTGATACGTGATGATTGGGTGGGGGCTGGTAGGACAGCCCATGGCCACAATGCACGTTGTCAGAGTACTTCCTAAAAAAAGCTAAACCGAGAGTTCTAAAAAGTGCACGCAATTGAGAGTCCTAAAATAAGCACACAATCAAGATATTTCCTGTACTCCATCCGTTCACTTTTCTAAGGCAGGGAACGTTTTTCCGACAGCAACTAAAACAGCGCAAAAGTACTCTTTTGCCCCCGATCGATCCAACTACAACATTGTTGATCCTATCGATTCAAAATTCAAAAATTTCGGTATCGCTTCCTCCATCGCCTCCGTCTTCTCCGTGTACACTGCCTCCCAATTCAAAAGTACTATTTTTTCCTTCCAAAACTAGAAGATAATGGCCATGTGCAATTCTAAGTTTCCATCTTTTTTGGTGTTGTTCGATCGTTCCTAGTAGTACCCCATCGCTAGCGTTCACACGGACACGTTGAGAGGAGACATCATAGCGCCTTGACAACACGAATAGTCTGAGTCGATGAGATAACCCGTAAGTGAGATATTGATATACCATTACAAATGAGTTTACGTAAATTGAACACGATATGTACACATTGTTGGTTAGTTTTTGGATGCACTTTAAATGTAAAACATCGCATATACATGTATATTAATTCTTTGCCATGTTTGTGTTATGGGCCCTGTGTTTTAGTTTCGCCCCGGGCCCTCGAAATCTCAGGACCGGCCCTGCTTATGGGCAAAGCTTACTCCCTAGTACATATCAACTTTGACATGAAGATGTCACAAAGGTATCAATAGTCTAATACACTTGGCTTTTGAAATAACATATAAACGCTAATCTAGCCGAGCTTAGAGTCTATCAAAGATCTGATGGCTTTTACAATATTCTTAGCATCCAATACCGGCCAATCCTCTCCTTGCTAACCCAGCACATTAGGGCATATTTTCGCCCTCCAATGATTCAGGTATACTTTGGTAGGCATATCATTATCATTTAACAAGCTCTCACCATTCTCCAACCATAAATAACATATATATTGGTGAGAAGATTGGATAATTATTGCACAAAACATGCAACTTAGACAGAAACAAAAATCAATGTTCGTACCTTGAGCCACATATTTTCAATGCTTTTATATCCAGGTGCAAAAACAAAAGTTCAAATAAGATTTCATCCCCACATTGAAACTGAACTATATTGCATGCAATATGCGATATTACTAATGCTTCCTTGAACATGTAAAAGGTGAAGAAATATTAATGAACATGAGTAGTAATTCAATGTTTGTTTAAGATTTATTTCATGTCCAATGATATACTTACTTTGATGAGGCCTCTTTTTATTATTCCAATAGTGCCAACATCGACAACAGCAGATCGACCAGTTTCTGACTCAAGTGGAAGGTGGTGGGCTGGTGTCATTCCCAACCGGATCAGTTCCTTTGATATTACATGAATCTGCATATGTGAAATGGGTCACATATCTTTTGCATCATGCATGCAAGTTAAATTAAATACTTACTTCAGTGACAACTTTATTAAGAAATTGCATCGCTACTACCCAGTAAAAATATATAGGCCCTACTACCAACCATATTTGGGTATGTTTAGCCTATGGAGTAGTCGATTAGTGTTTCTTTCCTTTCCTGTCAGATTAGAATGCTCCGTGTATGTTAAACCGATTCTTCTTTTTTTTAGCGAATGTTAAACCGATTCTTATCTTTCCCTTTGAACCTTTAGATAAAATAAAACTGAACCATAATAGGATAAGAATGTATGAGTTTTGTTGTATTGTGATCCAAATTCATATACTAAAGGAGGCTAACTGACGAGCGGAGCGAGGCCCGTCGTCGGAGGCTTGGGCCGAAGCGTAGCGTAGTCAGAAGTTAGCCCATACGGCGACCCTGCAGGGACGCCTGCGAAGGGGGTGCGGGGGCGGCAGCCCCCCACGGTACGGTACGGATCGTTGGCACCGCCTATATATACATCTTGTAAGCCGCCGGCTAGGGTTTATCAGATTATAAGATAACCCACGGCGTTTGTAAACACTCCCCGATATAGTGAAGTTTTGCTGGCTGGCTCCCGTGGTTTTTTCCCCTTCTGTGTTGGAAGGGTTTTCCACGTTAAATCTTGTGTCTCCGCTGCGTATTCTTTTATCGTTCTTTGTTATTTGCTTGTCGCTTTTATAACATAAGGTCTCAATATTATGACAAAAAAAGGTTATTTCAACATGCACCGACAAAAAAAATGTTATCAACATGCACCTACAAATATAACATATCTGATTATCTTAGTACCACTGCCAGGCTCTAGCATGGAGATTAAAGTGCATATCTTGGCTTGCTAGACTTCTGAATCTAACCAAGCAAACCATAACATTTCTTCGTAGATGTCTTCGTGCCCGTGCAAACGAACTATTCCACCACTCTAAGGTGTTGACATACGTTGCACCAGAGTTGACATACGTTGCATTTGCTTATGTTCTTAGGTTGCGGCCAAGTCTACTACTGTCATGATTTGTCAGATGATCGTCGGCACCTATGAAGAACAAATAATTACCGACACGATGTCGTGAGAGATAAAAAAAAATGTCCATGCTCAATTTACACTTTGCTTGTACTACAACCCTGAATAACATTATACCAAGTAATAACAACCAGCTACCCCGCAAAAAAAAAAAAGTAATAACAACCAGCCCTTTCGGCATCCTTAGTCTGAACTTGGACGAACCAGGCAAGGCGGGTCAACAACAGCTCTCTTCTGCACTGGGCCACACAGATTATTAGCTGTAGACTCCTCCATGAGTCCATAGATCATGAAACCAATCACGACGTTGTTCTCTCAAACAAAATAGTCACCACACATTCCTTAGCGAGCAGACCAAGGCACAGCCAGAATGGATCTGACCAGTGACCAACTCCTGGCCCCAATATATTTACATCACCTCTTACAGAAACATGCACACTTATAGTTCAGTCATTCTGATACACATTCGATATATGTACAGAATGTCAGAGTCGAGCTCGATGGCATCTATACTACAAACTCTACACCATCAGGATTATTTTGCCTTCGACTCTTCTTCTGTACTCTGTACAGGTAATTAGATCATCATGGTACTGTTAACTGATACCATATACTGTTGGTTCTTCTTTCTACTTCCCTGGCAGTGGGAGGGAATTATTCACGATGAGAAGTTTCTGAGGATCCGAGGCCCCATCCTCAGCATCGACGACCCGGCTGTGCCATTGCAGCCGATCAGCAGCCTCCTTCACTTTCAGAACAACATCAGCTGTGTCCCGAATTACTGCAGCGCCCCCTGGCCGGAGAATGCGGTCCATCTCGACCAGTATGTCAAGGGTGTCACACCTGCAGTTAGATTGAGTGTCAAAATGGTGCGCAGGTGGTTGCAATACTTACTGAGTTGCATAGTGAGTGCTTTGTGAAGTCGTCATATTCGTCAGTCAGGTGATGTGTTCAAAATGGAGAAAAACGTAACTTAGGCCCCCTTTTGTAAGAACAGAAGATATGCATATACTGATGTTATTTAGCAATTAAGAGATTCAAACAGTGACATGATTATGTCCGACAAATTTTACCTTAGCTACCAATTTTTTCAGATAAGCAAATTCACTAGGCCCATTCCTAAGGGCCAAGGCCCAATGGAAAATGGTGAGTGTCTATCAATGTTCAGGCAGGAGTTTGCCAGAACTATGTGATATCTCAAAAAAAAAAAAAGCAGAACTATGTGAACCATAGGTTGTGTAGTGGGACACTGGTTATTATTCTTTGTCTCCTTCTGAGGGCTGTTCTGCCCCCATAACAAAAAAAAAGGCATACTTCAGCAAAGAAAATTACAAGGAGTAACTTACTTGTCAATGTACAACCTGAATACTCCATTAGCATGTATCAGATCATACGTACGTGGATAAGTAGAGAAAGCCTCACACCTGACATTGGGAAAAATGACTCTGGACAGTTAGTTTTTTCTGGTAGAGTAGAAACAGTACTTCATTGCAAGACAATATTCGCTTTTATAACATTACCAGTCCATATATGTTCCAATCAGGCCACGCTCATAGATGATACCGAGAGTGTTCTCCGTTATATTTGCAGGAACCACATTCATGACCCAAACAGGGTATTTCGACATAGCAGCAGCAAAGCCACCAAAGCCAGCATTCATGTCCATGACATTTCTATATCTCCCGCGAGATAAATCTTTCAAATATGTCCCGTAGATTTCAACTCTTCTCTTCCAAATGGAATAGTCATGTTTGTATGCCTGAATAGACATCCCCTTAATTCCCCCATTGGCTATCCTTGGTGGCACTGCAGCAAGTCTTTGAGGCCATTTCTCCAAGGCGCCATGGGCGCTATCACCAATAAGATCAACTCTTGGAAGCTGACTTATGCACATTGAAATATTTATATACCTAAAAGATCGAAGACATACATTTATCCTTTAATGAGTTTATCTATAAGTAATCATTCAGTGCAAAGAAGAGAGGACATGTATGTTAGATTATCCAATGACTCAGCAACTGCCCTTTTTTTCTTGTTTAGCAGTAAGCTCTTTGGACTCAGTGGTGCTGCACTCACACTCTAACTAACTTACTTGGATGCACCTTTTTGTCCATGCTTTAAGAGTTTCCTTTTAGTCTTAGAGTTGTCCCCTGAAATGTTCCACGTACAACCTATATTCAACTAACACCGAGAGATATAAGGCCTCCGAAAGGTACACATGACCAGGATTCAGTTAGAGGCAGATGATGTCATGATTTTACAGATCCTTTTGCCACACAAAAAATGAACAGAAAAGCAAAGATGATGTTGTGGCAAGGAGAAACTTACCAAGCGCTATCTGGGTTATCTTCTGTGCACGACTGTACTTCTTGGACACAGCGGAGATGATCAGGAGGCTTTCTCCAAACAGAAACTGCGCCCTTATCTGACACCATCTCCCAACAAAGCTTATTTGCAATATCCTCCCTCGCTAATTTCTCACCATCAAGGCTCTTGATTGTCCGGTTGAGGTCCTTGCAGGGTGATTTCCAGCTGATGGGTGGACCAGACATAACCCAGTACCCACCAGGTCTCAAAAGTCGGTCAATTTCCAGCATGTACAGTCCACCTGGAATCAGCTATAGGTGAATGAGAACATCAGGAAATATGTGCATATCATAAGCTAGATGGAAGATAGGTTTCAATGATCAAGACATGTTCGAAGATAGCATCGGCTTGTTGCATGTCCTACCATGAGCGGTCCATGAAACATGGCAGTCTGCGCAGTGCACCATGTCGAAAGACCTCGACGGGTACGGCAGCCTGCGAGCACCGAGCGCTCCAATCATCGCGGGCAGCCCGCGCTCCAGGGCGAGCTGGACTGGTGCGCCGTGTGTGTCCCTCGGAGCAATGGACATGGTCAGGACGCCGTAGCTCATCAGGTAGTCCCCAAAGCTCGCAAACTGCAACAAGCCACAGAGCCAACATGCGTCGCGTTGAGAACATATGGCAATGTAGTGTAAATATGGAGTAGCCCAGTGTTCTAGTTCAAGTACTCACTCCGCACCCGATGTCCAGCGCCGTTCGCACCGCGCCGCCGCGGAGCGGCACCACGCCCGCAAGCTGCTCGACGTATTTCCCCACTCCCTTGGGGAACACCAGCCACTCCCCGCGCGCGCCCACGGTGTCCGTCAGCTTGGCCACGGTGAGCTGCGGGAGATCCGCGTTGGCGTACCGCGCGCGCTCCCGCCGCTCGGGCCACGGCGGGGGCGGCTCGTACCCGGGCGGCGGCGGGACGCGGCAGTGCGGCGGTGGCGGCGGGGGGTGAGGTGGTGGGTCCTTGGGCGGGTGCGGAGGAGGATGCGGCGGGCGCGGGGGGCAGTGGCGCTCGGCGGAGGGAGGTTCGTGGCAGGGGACGTGGTGGGAGTGGTTGGGCGGGCAGGGCGGGACGGGCGGCGGCGGGGGGTGCGGGTGCGGGTGGGGATGGTCCGGGAGCAGCGGCGGCGAGGGTTCGGGCGCGGGGGGTAGCGCCGCGGTTGTGGAGGCGCTGGTGGACGGAGGAGGTGGCGAGGCGGAGGCGTAGTCGTCCCGGGCGCGGGAGACGACCGCGGAAATGAGGAGGAGGAACGTCGTGGCCGCGGCGGCCGCCGCCGCCGCCAGGGAGAGCGCCCGCGGGAGCGGCTTGATGACGGCGTCCACCGCCGCCACCGAGTCCGGCATGGCGCCGCGCGTGGTTGGTACACTGGAGTGGAGTGGAGTGGGATAGTATCGGATGCTCGCTCCGAGCTAGTGCTCGAAGCGTGGTGGGGTGACTCCGGTGCGGCCGTGGTGGTGGTATTTGAGGTGGCAGAGGAGAGAGGGCGGTTACCCGTGCGGGCCCGGCGGTTAGCCTCGGGTGTGACCCACACAACAGTGACACGCAAGAACCAAATGCAAATTCGAGAAATGAACTCCGAGCGAAACGATTTCACGAAAATAACCCTTTCGTGCCGCGCCTGTCACCGGGGCATTGCATACTCCTATGCCGCTCCTAGCAGCACAATGTTGCAGCCCCTCTCAGCGTGGAATGGCGAGCCCAACATGCGCTAGTGTGGCGCCCCAAGCTGGGGCGTTGTACAACAACGTGTGGCGCTGCAGCCGGCAGCGTGGCACATCGACACTTAATCTCCCACAGCCCGAGCCCGAGCCAGGCCTGGGCACTTCATCTCCCAGAGCACTTCTTCCCTGGTTGAGAGCAGCGGCGGCGACGGGATAACCTTCCTCTCCCTTCTTCTCTTTCTCTACCAAAATCCCTAGATCCGAAGCTTCTCTCCGCGGATTTGGACCACTCCAAGTTTCTAGAGGTACTCTCCCCCCCCCCATTTCCCTTGTATTTGACCCATTAAAATGTTCTTCTTCTTTGCCTAATGTCCAAATCTTGGAAACCCTAGAAATATGGCTTGAACCCAAAATGCATGCTTGATTCTTGTTGGTTTGGCCAATGTTGTGTCATATTATGTGTATGAAGCATTTTCCTTAAGATTGGTGATACGTTTCCGACGTATCGATAATTTCTTATGTTCCATGCTACATTATTGATGATATCTACATGTTTTATGCACATTATATGTCGTATTTACGCATTTTCCGCACTAACCTATTAACAAGATGCCGAAGAGCCATTTCTGCTTTTGGTTTCGAAATCCTTAAGGAAATATTCTCGAATTGGACGAAATCAACGCCCGGGTCCTATTTTTGCACGAAGCTTCCAGAAGACCGAGGGGAAAGGAAGTGGGCCACGAGGTGCCGCCACACTAGGGCGGCACGGCCCGTGCCCCGCGCGCGGCCCTAGCGTGTGGCCCTCGTGTGCCCCCGTTGCTCCTTCCGCCTACTTAAAGTCTTCGTCGCGAAACCCTCTTACCGAGAGCCACGATACGAAACCTTCCAGAGCCGCCGCGAATCCCATCTCGGGGATTCAGGAGATCGCCTCCGGAGAGGGGAATCATCTCCCGAGGACTCTTCATCGCCATGATCGCCTCCGGAGTGATGAGTGAGTAGTTCACCCTCGGACTATGGGTCCATAGCAAGCTAGATGGTCGTCTTCTCCTAATTGTGCTTCATTGTTGGATCTTGTGAGCTGCCTAACATGATCAAGATCATCTATCCGTAATACTATATGTTGTGTTTGTCGGATCCGATGGATAGAGAATACTATGTTATGGTGATTATCAATCTATTACCTATGTGTTGTTTATGATCTTGCATGCTCTCCGTTATTAGTAGAGGCCTGCCAAGTTTTTAGAAGACTATTTATGCTCGATAGTGGGTTCATGCCTCCATTAAATCTCGGACAGTGACAGAAAGTTCTAAGGTTGTGGATGTGTTGTTGCCACTAGGATAAAACATTGATGCTATGTCTAAGGATGTAGTTGTTGATTACATTACGCACCATACTTAATGCAATTGTCTGTTGCTTGCAACTTAATACTGGAAGGGGTTCGGATGATAACCCGAAGGTGGACTTTTTAGGCATAGATGCATGCCGGATAGCGGTCTATGTACTTTGTCGTAATGCTCGATTAAATCTCACTATATTTATCATATCATGTATGTGCATTGTTATGCCCTCTATTTATTCAATGACCGTAATTTGTTCACCCAACATGCTTTAATCTTATGGAGACTGTGGACCCCGGTCCTATTCTTTACATCGCATACAATCGCAATACTTGTTTTATCATTTTCAAAAACAATCATCTTCCACACAATACGGTTAATCCTTTGTTACGCAAGCCGGTGAGATTGACAACCTCACTGCTTCAAAGTACTTTGGTTGTGTTGTGCAGGTTCCACGTTGGCGCCGGAATCCCTGGTGTTGCGCCGCATTGATGCGCGTAAATGTACACGCCCGTTGGGAACCCCAAGAGGAAGGTATGATGCGCACAGTGGCAAGTTTTCCCTTAGAAAGAAACCAAGGTTTAATCGAACCAGGAGGAGCCAAGAAGCACGTTGAAGGTTGATGGTGGCGAAATGTGATGCGGCGCAACAACAGGGATTCCGGCGCCAACGTGGAATCTGCACAACAAAACCAAAGTACTTTGCCCCAACGAAACAGTGAGGTTGTCAATCTCACCGGCTTGTTGTAACAAAGGATTAAGCGTATCGAGTGGAAGATGATTGTTTGCAAGAAAACAATAAAGAACAATTGCAGTAGATTGTATGCTATGTAAAGAATAGGACCGGGTCCACAGTTCACTAGAGGTGTCTCTCCCATAAGATAAAAGCATGTTGGGTGAACAAATTACAACGGGCAATTGACAAATAGAGAAGGGCATAACAATGCATGTACATGATATGATAAATATAGTGAGATTTAATTGGGCATTACGACAAAGTACATAGACCGCCATCCAACCGCATCTATGCCTAAAAAGTCCACCTTCAGTTATCATCCGAACCCCATTCGGTATTAAGTAAGCAACAGATAATTGCATTAAGTATGGTGAATGTAATCGACAACTACATCCTTAGACATAGAATTAATGTTTTATCCCTAGTGGCACAAAGACATCACAACCTTAGAACTTTCATGTCCCATGTGTCAATGAAGGCATGAACCCACTATCGAGCATAAATACTCCCTCTTGAGTTAAGAGTACAAACTTGGCCAGAGCCTCTACTAATAACGGAGAGCATGCAAGATCATAAACAACACATAAACAATAGATTGATAATCACCATAACATAGTATTCTCTATCCATCGAATCCCGACAAACACAACATATAGAATTACATATAGATGATCTTGATCATGTTAGGCAGCTCACAAGATCCAACAATGAAGCACAATTAGGAGAAGACGACCATTTAGCTACTGCTATGGACCCATCGTCCAGGGGTGAACTACTCACTCATCACTCCGGAGGCGATCATGGCGATGAAGAGTCCTCCGGGAGATGAATCCCCTCTCTGCCGGAGGCGATCTCCGAATCCCCCGAGATGGGATTCGCGACGGCGGCGTCTTTGGAAGGTTTTCCGTATCTCTCGGACGGGGGTTTTCGCGACGGAGGCTATTTGTAGGCGGAAGGGCAGGTCGTGGGGCGACGAGGGCCCACACCATAGGCGGCGCGGGCCCCCTCCGGCCGCGCGCCCTATGGTGGCGCCTCGTCGCCCCACTTCGTTATCTCTTCGGTCTTCTGGAAGCTCCGTGCAAAAATAGGACCTGGGCGGTGATTTCGTCCAATTCCGAGAATATTTCCTTACTAGGATTTCGAAACCAAAAACAGCAAAAGCAACTGGCTCTTCGGCATCTTGTTAATAGGTTAGTTCCAGAAAATGCGTAAATACGACATATAATGTGCATAAAACATGTAGGTATCATCAATAAAGTAGCATGGAACATAAGAAATTATCGATACGTTGGAGACGTATCAGCATCCCCAAGCTTAGTTCTGCTCGTCCCGAGCAGGTAAAACGATAACAAAGATAATTTCTGAAGTGACATGCCATCATAATCTTGATCATACTATTTGTAAACATATGTAATGAAGGCAGCGATCAAAACAAAGGTAATGACATGAGTAAACAAGTGAATCATAAAGCAAAGACTTTTCATGAATAGTACTTCAAGACAAGCATCAATAAGTCTTGCATAAGAGTTAACTCATAAAGCAATAAATCAAAGTAAAGGTGTTGAAGCAACACAAAGGAAGATTAAGTTTCAGCGGTTGCTTTCAACTTATAACATGTATATCTCATGGATATTGTCAACATAAAGTAATATAACAAGTGCAATATGCAAATATGTAGGAATCAATGCACAGTTCACACAAGTGTTTGCTTCTTAGGTGGAGGGAGATAGGTAAACCGACTCAACAATAAAAGTAAAAGAATGATCCTTCAAAGAGGAAAGCATCGATTGTATTTGTGCTAGAGCTTTTATTTTGAAAACATGAAACAATTTTGTCAACGGTAGTAATAAAGCATATGAGTTATGTAAATTATATCTTACAAGTTGCAAGCCTCATGCATAGTATACTAATAGTGCCCGCACCTCGTCCTACTTAGCTTGGACTACCGGATCTTTGCATGCCATGTTTCAACCAAGTGTCACAAAGGGGTACCTGCCGCCCGTACAAAGGTCTAAGGAGAAAGCTCGCATTTGGATTTCTCGCTTTTGATTATTCTCAACTTAGACATCCATACCGGGACAACATGGACAACAGATAATGGACTCCTCTTAAATGCATAAGCATGTAGCAACAATTATTATTCTCATATGAGATTGAGGATATATGTCCACAACTGAAACTTCAACCATGATTCATGGCTTTAGTTAGCGGCCCAATGTTCTTCTCTAACAATTTTGCATGCTCCAACCACTAAGGTGATAGATCCTTCAGACAAGACGGACATGCATAGTGATACGTCTCCAACGTATCGATAATTTCTTATGTTCCATGCTACTTTATTGATGATACCTACATGTTTTATGCACAATATATGTCGTATTTACGCATTTTCTGGAACTAACCTATTAACAAGATGCCGAAGAGCCAGTTGTTGTTTTCCTGTTTTTGGTTTCAGAAATCCTAGTAAGGAAATATTCTCTAATTGGACGAAATCACCGCCCAGTGTCCTATTTTTGCACGGAGCTTCCAAGACCGAAGAGGAAGGAAGTGGGGCCACGAGGTGGCACACCATAGGGCGGCGCAGCCTGGCCCCGGCCGCGCCGGCTCGTGGTGTGGGCCCTCGCACGCCTCTGATCTGCCCTTTCGCCTACTTAAAGCCCCCGTCGCGAAACCCCCATCGAGAGCCACGATACGGAAAACTTCCAGACGACGCCGCCGCGAATCCCATCTCGGGGATTCAGGAGATCGCCTCGCACCCTGCCGGAGAGGGGATTCATCTCCCGGAGGACTCTTCATCGCCATGATCGCCTCCGAGTGATGAGTGAGTAGTTCACCCCCGGACCATGGGTCCATAGCAGTAGCTAGATGGTCGTCTTCTCCTAATTGTGCTTCATTGTTGGATCTTGTGAGCTGCCTAACATGATCAAGATCATCTATATGTAATTCTATATGTTGTGTTTGTCGGGATCCGATGGATAGAGAATACTATGTTATGGTGATTATCAATCTATTATTTATGTGTTGTTTATGATCTTGCATGCTCTCCATTATTAGTAGAGGCTCTGGCCAAGTTTGTACTCTTAACTCCAAGAGGGAGTATTTATGCTCGATAGTGGGTTCATGCCTTCATTGACACTGGGACAGTGATGAAAGTTCTAAGGTTGTGATGTGTGTTGCCACTAGGGATAAAACATTGATTCTATGTCTAAGGATGTAGTTGTCGATTACATTACGCACCATACTTAATGCAATTGTCTGTTGCTTAGCAACTTAATACTGAATGAGGTTCGGATGATAACCCGAAGGTGGACTTTTTAGGCATAGATGCAGTTGGATGGCGGTCTATGTACTTTGTCGTAATGCCCGGATTAAATCTCACTATATTTATCATATCATGTATATGCATTGTTATGCCCTTCTATTTGTCAATTGCCCGACTGTAATTTGTTCACCCAACATGCTTTTATCTTATGGGAGAGACACCTCTAGTGAACTGTGGACCCCGGTCCTATTCTTTACATAGCATACAATCTTCTGCAATTGTTCTTTACCGTTTTCTTGCAAACAATCATCTTCCACTCGATACGCTTAATCCTTTGTTACAGCAAGCCGGTGAGATTGACAACCTCACTGCTCCGTTGGGGCAAAGTACTTTGGTTTTGTTGTGCAGATTCCACGTTGGCGCCGAATCCCTGTTGTTGCGCCGCATCACATTTCGCCACCATCAACCTTCAACGTGCTTCTTGGCTCCTCCTGGTTCGATTAAACCTTGGTTTCTTCTGAGGGAAAACTTGCTACGTGCGCATCATACCTTCCTCTTGGGGTTCCCAACGAACGTGAGTTACACGCCATCAAGCTCTTTTCTGGCGCCGTTGCCGGGGAGATCAAGACACGCTGCAAGTCTCCACTTCTCAATCACTTTACTTTGTTTTTGTCTTGCTTTATTTTATTTACTACTTTGTTTGCTGCACCTAAACAAAACACAAAAAAATTAGTTGCTAGCTTTACTTTATTTACTGTCTTGCTCTCTGTATCGAAAACACACAAAAAATAGTTACTTGTCTTTACTTTATTCGCCTAGTTTACTTTTTGCTTATCGCATCATGTTTCCTTTTAATTTTACCACAAAAGACATACCGGTAGGACGTGGGTCCATAGTTGGGAGAAATAATATAGAAGAATTTTTCAATCATGTTAGTATTACTGAAGATTTTGAAGATAGACACTTGGTAGAACTTGCACCTACCTATGAAATTGCTGCTGCTGCTTTAGTTCGCATGTTGGAAACTAAATTTGTTAATCTCAATCCTATAATCCAACACATGTTTCTTACACTCGGTGATATGGAAGAAGGGGAAAAGAAAGATTTTGTTCTAGAAACTCTTCTTAGAGAATTTGGGGGATTAGCAAGAGAGGCTAGAAAGGTCTTTGCTAAATTTAATATGCTAGGTTCTCATACTAATTTTGTTGGTCTCCTTGAAAAAATGGACATATATAGAATAAGATACACTAATAATATTAATGATGGTGGGAGATCAAAGCACCAATACCATGTAAACTCCTAGCTATGAAGGATGCACTAGAAAATAACTATGCTTGGCTTGTTCCTGAAAATTTGTTCGATGAGAATAGCAAGCCCAAGACTAATGAAAAGGGAGACGCTAAAACTTATGTATCCAATATACTATGCTTAGTTGAGAAAACTCCCAACACCCCTGGTAATGATGTTGATGCTTCTACTCTTGATGTTACTTGATTTGCACTTTCGCGCCTAGTGAAAGGCGTTAAAGAAAAGCGCTTATGGGAGACAACCCATGTTTTTACTACAGCAATTTTTTGTTTTGTTGAGTCTTGGAAGTTGTTTACTACTGTATCAACCTCTCCTTATCATGTTTTTGTGCCAAGTAAAGTTTCTATGTCAAAGTTGATGTTATATTTGGGATCGGCGAAACAGCATTGCTGTCCGTCGAATCTGGGCACAGGTCTCTGTAGAAAATTCAAAAAATCTGCCAATTTACGAGCGTGATCCTAAGATATGTACGCAACTTTCATTAGTTTTGAGTTTTTCCATTTGAGCAAGTCTGGTGCCATCTTTAAATTCTTCTTTACGGACTGTTCTGCTTTTGACAGATTCTGCCTTTTATTTCGCATTGCCTCTTTTGCTATGTTGGATTTATTTCTTTGATCCATTAATGTCCAGTAGCTTTATGCAATGTCCAGAAGTGAAAATAATGATTGTGTCACCTCTTAATGTATGAATTATTAATTGTGCACTAACCCTCTAATGAGTTTGCTTGAAGCTTGGTGTGAAGTTTTCAAGGGTCAAGAGAGAGTATGATATACTATGATCAAGAGGAGTGAAAGCTCTAAGCTTGGGGATGCCCCGTGGTTCACCCCTGCATATTTTAAGAAGACTCAAGCGTCTAAGCTTGGGGATGCCCAAGGCATTCCCTTCTTCATCGACAACATCATCAGGTCCTCCCCCGAAACTATATTTTTATTCAATCACATCTTGTGTTCTTTACTTGGAGCGTCGGTTTGTTTTTGTTTTTGTTTTTGTTTGAATAAAATGGATCCTAGCATTCACTTTGTGGGAGAGAGACACGCTCCGCTGTTGCATATGGAAAAATATGTCCTTAGGCTTTACTCATAATGTTCAAGGCGAAGTTTCTTCTTCAAATTGTTATATGATTGGAATTGGAAAATGCTACATGTAGTAATTCTAAAATGTCTTGGATAATGTGATACTTGGCAATTGTTGTGCTCATGTTTAAGCTCTTGCATCATATGATTTGCACCCATTAATGAAGAAATACATAGAGCTTGCTAAAATTTGATTTGCATATTTGGTCTCTCTAAGGTCTAGATAATATCTAGTATTGAGTTTTGAACAACAAGGAAGACGGTGTAGAGTCTTATAATGTTTACAATATGTCTTTTATGTGAGTTTTGCTGCACGTTTCATCCTTGAGTTTGCTTCAAATAACCTTGCTAGCCTAAACCTTGTATCGAGAGGGAATACTTCTCATGCATCCAAAATCCTTGAGCCAACTACTATGCCATTTGTGTCCACCATACCTACCTACTACATGGTATTTCTCCGCCATTCCAAAGTAAATTGCTTGATGCTACCTTTAAAATTCCATCATTCACCTTTGCAATATATAGCTCATGGGACAAAATAGCCTTAAAACTATCGTAGTATTGAATATGTACTTATGCACTTTATCTTTTATTAAGTTGCTTGTTGTGCGATAACCATGCTTCGGGGAACGCCATCAACTATTGTTGAATATCATGTGAGTTGCTATGCATGTCCGTCTTGTCCGAAGGATCTATCACCTTAGTGGTTGGAGCATGCAAAATTGTTAGAGAAGAACATTGGGCCGCTAACTAAAGCCATGAATCATGGTTGAAGTTTCAGTTTTGGACATATATCCTCAATCTCATATGAGAATAATAATTGTTGTTACATGCTTATGCATTTAAGAGGAGTCCATTATCTGTTGTCCATGTTGTCCCGGTATGGATGTCTAAGTTGAGAATAATCAAAAGCGAGAAATCCAAAATGCGAGCTTTCTCCTTAGACCTTTGTACAGGCGGCATGGAGGTACCCCTTTGTGACACTTGGTTGAAACATGGCATGCAAAGATCCGGTAGTCCAAGCTACATAGGACGAGGTGCGGGCACTATTAGTATACTATGCATGAGGCTTGCAACTTGTAAGATATAATTTACATAACTCATATGCTTTATTACTACCGTTGACAAAATTGTTTCATGTTTTCAAAATAAAAGCTCTAGCACAAATACAGCAATCGATGCTTTGCTCTTTGAAGGACCATTCTTTTACTTTTATTGTTGAGTCAGTTTACCTATCTTCCTCCACCTAAGAAGCAAACACTTGTGTGAACTGTGCATTGATTCCTACATACTTGCATATTGCACTTGTTATATTACTTTATGTTGACAATATCCATGAGATATACATGTTATAAGTTGAAAGCAACCGCTGAAACTTAATCTTCCTTTGTGTTGCTTCAACACCTTTACTTTGATTTATTGCTTTATGAGTTAACTCTTATGCAAGACTTATTGATGCTTGTTTTGAAGTACTATTCATGAAAAGTCTTTGCTTTATGATTCACTTGTTTACTCATGTCATTACTTTTGTTTTGATCGCTGCATTTATTACATATGTTTACAAATAGTATGATCAAGATTATGATGGCATGTCACTTCAGAAATTATCTTTGTTATCGTTTTACCTGCTCGAGGACAACTAAGCTTGGGGATGCTGATACGTCTCAACGTATCGATAATTTCTTATGTTCCATGCTACTTTATTGATGATACCTACATGTTTTATGCACAATATATGTCGTATTTACGCATTTTCTGAACTAACCTATTAACAAGATGCCGAAGAGCCGATTGCTGTTTTGTTTTTGGTTTCAGAAATCCTAGTAAGGAAATATTCTCGGAATTGGACGAAATCACCGCCCGGGGTCCTATTTTTGCACGGAGCTTCCAGAAGACCGAAGAGGGAAGGAAGTGGGGCCACGAGGTGGCCACACCATAGGCGGCGCAGCCCAGCCCCGGCCGCCTGTGGTGTGGCCCCTCGCGCCGCCTCTTGACCTGCCCTCGCCTTAAAGCCCCCGCGAAACCCCCGCAGAGAGCCACGATACGGAAAACCTTCCGGAGACGCCGCCGCGAATCCCATCTCGGGGATTCAGGAGATCGCCTCCACCCTGCCGGAGAGGGGATTCATCTCCCGAGGACTCTTCATCGCCATGATCGCCTCCGGAGTGATGAGTGAGTAGTTCACCCTGGACCATGGGTCCATAGCAGTAGCTAGATGGTCGTCTTCTCCTAATTGTGCTTCATTGTTGGATCTTGTGAGCTGCCTAACATGATCAAGATCATCTATATGTAATTCTATATGTTGTGTTTGTCGATCCGATGGATAGAGAATACTATGTTATGGTGATTATCAATCTATTGTTTATGTGTTGTTTATGATCTTGCATGCTCTCCGTTATTAGTAGAGGCTCTGCCAATTACTCTTAACTCCAAGAGGGAGTATTTATGCTCGATAGTGGGTTCATGCCTTCATTGACACTGGGACAGTGACAGAAAGTTCTAAGGTTGTGATGTCTTGTTGCCACTAGGGATAAAACATTGATTCTATGTCTAAGGATGTAGTTGTCGATTACATTACGCACCATACTTAATGCAATTGTCTGTTGTTTAGCAACTTAATACCGAATGGGGTTCGGATGATAACCGAAGGTGGACTTTTTAGGCATAGATGCATTGGATGGCGGTCTATGTACTTTGTCGTAATGCCGGATTAAATCTCACTATATTTATCATATCATGTATATGCATTGTTATGCCCTTCTCTATTTGTCAATTGCCCGACTGTAATTTGTTCACCCAACATGCTTTTATCTTATGGGAGAGACACCTCTAGTGAACTGTGGACCCGGTCCTATTCTTTACATAGCATACAATCTACAATTGTTCTTTACTTTCTTTGCAAACAATCATCTTCCACTCGATACGCTTAATCCTTTGTTACAGCAAGCCGGTGAGATTGACAACCTCACTGTTTCGTTGGGGCAAAGTACTTGGTTTTGTTGTGCAGATTCCACGTTGGCGCCGGAATCCCTGTTGTTGCGCCGCATCACATTTCGCCACCATCAACCTTCAACGTGCTTCTTGGCTCCTCCTGGTTCGATTAAACCTTGGTTTCTTTCTGAGGGAAAACTTGCTACTGTGTGCATCATACCTTCCTCTTGGGGTTCCCAACGAACGTGTGAGTTACACGCCATCAATAGCAACTCACATGATATTCAACAATAGTTGATGGCGTTCCCCAGAAGCATGGTTATCGCACAACAAGCAACTTAATAAAAGATAAAGTGCATAAGTACATATTCAATGCTACGATAGTTTTTAAGGCTATTTTGTCCCATGAGCTATATATTGCAAAGGTGAATGATGGAATTTTAAAGGTAGCACTCAATCAATTTACTTTGGAATGGCGGAGAAATACCATGTAGTAGGTAGGTATGGTGGACACAAATGGCATAGTGGTTGGCTCAATGATTTTGGATGCATGAGAAGTATTCCCTCTCGATACAAGGTTTAGGCTAGCAAGGTTATTTGAAGCAAACTCAAGGATGAACGGTGCAGCAAAACTCACATAAAAGACATATTGTAAGCATTATAAGACTCTACACCGTCTTCCTTGTTGTTCAAAACTCAATACTAGATATTATCTAGACCTTAGAGAGACCAAATATGCAAATCAAATTTTAGGAAGTTCTATGTATTTCTTCATTAATGGGTGCAAAGCATATGATATAAGAGCTTAAACATGAGCACAACAATTGCCAAGTATCACATTATCCAAGACATTTTAGAATTACTACATGTAGCATTTTCCAATTCCAACCATATGACAATTTAACGAAGAAGAAATTTCGCCTTGAACATTATGAGTAAAGCCTAGGACATATTTGTCCATATGCAACAGAGCGTGTCTCTCTCCCACAAAGTGAATGCTAGGATCCATTTTATTCAAACAAAAACAAACAAACCGACGCTCCAAGCAAAGAACACAAGATGTGATCGAATAAAAATATAGTTTCAGGGAGGAACCCGATGATGTTGTCGATGAAGAAGGGGATGCCTTGGGCATCCCCAAGCTTAGACGCTTGAGTCTTCTTAAATATGCAGGGATGAACCACGGGAGCATCCCCAAGCTTAGAGCTTTCACTCCTCTTGATCATAGTATATCATACTCCTCTCTTGACCCTTGAAAACTTCCTTCACACCAAACTTCAAGCAAACTCATTAGAGGGTTAGTGCACAATTAATAATTCACACATTCAGAGGTGACACAAACATTCTTTACACTTCTGGACATTTCATAAAGCTACTGGACATTAATGGATCAAAGAAATAAATCCAACATAGCAAAAGAGGCAATGCGAAATAAAAGGCAGAATCTGTCAAAAACAGAACAGTCCGTAAAGACGAATTTAAAGATGGCACCAGACTTGCTCAAATGGAAAAACTCAAAACTAATGAAAGTTGCATACATATCTGAGGATCACTCTCGTAAATTGGCAGATTTTTTCGAATTTTATACAGAGGCCTGTGCCCAGATTCGTGACAGACAGCAATGCTGTTTCTGCGCAGCGATCCCAAATATAATATCAACTTTGACATAGAAACTTTACTTGGCACAAAAACATAATAAGGAGAGGTTGCTACAGTAGTAAACAACTTCCAAGACTCAAATATAAAACAAAGTACTGTAGTAAAAACATGGGTTGTCTCCCATAAGCGCTTTTCTTTAACGCCTAGGCGCAGAAAGTGCAAATCAAGTATTATCGAGAGTAGAAGCATCAACATTATTTTTCTTGCAAACACAACTTGTTGCAGAGGGTACTTTAGGTGCTCCATTATCTAAATTTTCTATGGTGGTGCTAGGGTTTTAGCAATTTTAGGCCTATAATAATTCTTTTGTTTAGGCACTTTAGAGGCATACATGAATTTTTGCTCTTTACCCACATAAGCTTTCTCATTATACTTGAGAGAAGAAAAGGTTGAACCCAAGGTTCCCATAGCTTTTTCAAGTTCATCAATCCTATTGGTTTGATTATCATGGACAACACAAGTTCCTAGGACACTAATTCTTTCATCAATTCCTCCTAGGGATTTATCAAGTTCATCAGTTTTATCCAATAACATTTCCAATTTAGTTTCAATACTTGGAAATTTTTTCTCTATGGTTTCCAATTTTTTCATAACATCCTCAAGAGAGATTTCAATTTTAACTTCATTAACAGGTGGTATTCCAACTAGACTCTCAATGATGCAACTAGCTTCTAAAGCGGGAGTACCTAGGAAATTACCTCCCGAAAGAGTATCAAGAACATACCTATTCCAACTAGATAAACCAACATAAAAGTTCCTAAGAAGGATAGTGGTGGAGTGTTTCTTAATGCACCTATGATGAGCATTACTAATTCTATACCAAGCATCTTTAAAACTTTCTCCACCTTGTTGCTTAAAAGAACGAACTTCAACTTCAGGATTACTCATTTTAGTAGCAATAAAGTAAACTAGGCAAATAAAGTAAAGACAAGTAACTAATTTTTTGTATTTTTGATATGGAGAGCAAGACAATAAATAAAGTAAAACTAGCAACTAATTTTTTTTTGTTTTGTTTAGGTGCAGCAAACAAAGTAGTAAATAAAATAAAGCAAGACAAAAAAAGTAAAGAGATTGAGAAGTGGAGACTCCCCTGCCGTGTCTTGATCTCCCGGCACAGCGCCAGAAACAGGCTTGATGCGCGTAAATGTACACGTCCGTTGGGAAACCCAAGAGGAAGGTATGATGCGCACAGTGGCAAGTTTTCCCTCATAAAGAAACCAAGGTTTAATCGAACCAGGAGGAGCCAAGAAGCACGTTGAAGGTTGATGGTGGCGAAATGTGATGCGGCGCAACAACAGGGATTCCGGCGCCAACGTGGAACCTGCACAACAAAACCAAAGTACTTGCCCCAACGAAACAGTGAGGTTGTCAATCTCACCGGCTTGCTAACACAAAGGATTAAGCGTATCGAGTGGAAGATGATTGTTTGCAAGAAAACAGTAAAGAACAATTGCAGATTGTATGCTATGTAAAGAATAGGACCGGGGTCCACAGTTCACTAGAGGTGTCTCCCATAAGATAAAAGCGTGTTGGGTGAACAAATTACAGTCGGGCAATTGACAAATAGAGAAGGGCATAACAATGCATGTACATGATATGATAAATATAGTGAGATTTAATTGGGCATTACGACAAAGTACATAGACCGCCATCCAATTGCATCTATGCCTAAAAAGTCCACCTTCAGGTTATCATCCGAACCCCATTCAGTATTAAGTTGCTAAGCAACAGACAATTGCATTAAGTATGGTGCGTAATGTAATCGACAACTACATCCTTAGACATAGAATCAATGTTTTATCCCTAGTGGCAACAACACATCACAACCTTAGAACTTTCTGTCACTGTCCCAGGTGTCAATGAAGGCATGAACCCACTATCGAGCATAAATACTCCCTCTTGGAGTTAAGAGTACAAACTTGGCCAGAGCCTCTACTAATAACGGAGAGCATGCAAGATCATAAACAACACATAAACAATAGATTGATAATCACCATAATATAGTATTCTCTATCCATCGGATCCCGACAAACACAACATATAGAATTACATATAGATGATCTTGATCATGTTAGGCAGCTCAAGATCCAACAATGAAGCACAATTAGGAGAAGACGACCATCTAGCTACTGCTATGGACCCACAGTCCAGGGTGAACTACTCACTCATCACTCCGGAGGCGATCATGGCGATGAAGAGTCCGGGAGATGAATCCCTCTCCGGCAGGAGGCGATCTCCTGAATCCCGAGATGGGATTCGCGGCGCGGCGTCTCTGAAGGTTTTCGTATCGTGGCTCTCGGTCCTGGGGTTTCGCGACGGGAGGCTATTTGTAGGCTAAGGGCATCGGGGCTGACGAGGCCCACACCATAGGGCGGCGGGCCTCCGCCCAGCGGCCCTATGTGGCGGCGCCTGTGGCCCCACCGTTATCTCTTCGGTCTTCTGGAAGCTCTGCAAAAATAGGACCCCGGGCGATTTCGTCCAATTGAATATTTCCTTACTAGGATTTCTGAAACCAAAACAGAAAACAGCAACTGGCTCTTCGGCATCTTGTTAATAGGTTAGTTCCAGAAATGCGTAAATACGACATATAATGTGCATAAAACATGTAGGTATCATCAATAAAGTAGCATGGAACATAAGAAATTATCGATACGTTGGAGACGTATCACGCATCACATTTCGCCACCATCAACCTTCAACGTGCTTCTTGGCTCCTCCTGGTTCGATAAACCTTGGTTTCTTTCTGAGGGAAAACTTGCCACTGTGCGCATCATACCTTCCTCTTGGGGTTCCCAACGAACGTGTGAGTTACACGCCATCAATTTTTGTTAGGGTTAGGGTTTTTGTAAGGTTAGTTTAGTGTTGTTGTTATGTTAGGGTTAGGGTTTTTATTAGGTTTGTAGGTTATGTTTGGTTTTGTGACCATGATGTTTGTGTTAAGCTTAGCTTGGGTATTTATTTTACTTATTAACGTGGTGGTGTTATTTAGGGATGGGGAGAATGGCCCATGTTCATCATGTGGATAAAGACGTTTTTTTTGAAATGAGGTTGCCTTGGTGTTCGAACGTAGTCCTAACTACGCCGAGGTCTTAGAACAAGTTAGGATTGATTTGAATTGGATGGACTTGAGTTATGTTGTTGAGTTGGGAGGGAAGACATGATGCGGGGTTCGGAATGCATGTCCATTGAAAGACAATGCGTATCAACTCGGAGCAACGTTGGGTTGCATATAAGGAGGTGGTGGCCAAATCTCTATATAAGGCTCTTGAGTTTTTTGCCACCCAAAATGTTGATAGTACTTTGCAGTTGAACTTGAACTAGAATGCATCCCCGTTTAATGGTAGGAGTCATCAACCCTTGAACCAAGAGGAAATGAGCCCACCGCGTTGGAATCAACATGACATGATGCAAACATGTAGCCCGATTGCAAATAACCAAGAAAAAGTATTGCAAGAGGAAAGCAATGAGTTTGGGGATGATGAGAATGAGGTTGAACTCCATGACAACAATGTTGGATATTTGGATAAGTATTATGCACAAGAAAATATGGACCATGACCTCCCGTAAAGTCGATGCTATGCATCGGACTCGGTGACGATGGTCCCAATGAAGAAATTGATGATGAGGGGTGATGTCTACTCACGCTTCTTTTCCTGTAGACAGTGTTGGGCCTCCAAGAGCAGAGGTTTGTAGAACAGCAGCAAGTTTTTCTTAAGTGGATCACCCAAGGTTTATCGAACTCAGGGAGGAAGAGGTCAAAGATATCCCTCTCAAGCAACCCCGCAATCACGATACAAGAAGTCTCTTGTGTCCCCAACACACCTAATACACTTGTCAGATGTATAGGTGCACTAGTTCGGCGAAGAGATAGTGAAATACAAGTAGTATGAATGTATATGAGTGGTAATAGTAATTGATGACCCACAAGTATCGGGGGTGTATCGTAGTATCTTCGATAAGTAAGAATGTCGATCCCAACGAGGAGCAGAAGGTGTTGATAGCAGTTTCGATGAAGGATTCACTGTGAATGCTCACAAACAAGTATTCAAGGGGTTTTGATGTAATAGATGAATAAAGTACGAGTAAGTAAAATGCGAGAGAAATAATTGCAGCGAGTGGCCCAATCCTTTTTAGCACAAAGGACAAGCCGGTTTGTTTACTTATAATAACCAAACGTTCTTGAGGACACACGGGGATTTTAGTCTAGTGCTTTCGCTTCATGTAGCTAAATAATCTTCATTGTTTTGATAATTGTTGTGTGGGTGAACCTATGCTAATGCACCGCCCTTCCTAGGACTAATACATACTTGTGATTATACCCCTTGCAAGCATCCGCAACTACAAGAAAGTAATTAAGATAAATCTAACCACGCCTTAAACCCGAGATCCTGCGATCCCTCTTGCATCGATATACTAACGGGGCTCAGGTTTCTGTCACTCCGGCAGCCCCGCAATTAGCAACCGAATACA
Organism: Lolium multiflorum; assembly: GCA_030979885.1. Classification (NCBI taxonomy): domain Eukaryota; kingdom Viridiplantae; phylum Streptophyta; class Magnoliopsida; order Poales; family Poaceae; genus Lolium; species Lolium multiflorum. Next base: position 308,316,800 of record CM061749.1, read on the forward strand.
AGATGCACTCCCTAGGCCCATAAATGGTGAAGTGTCGTGTAGTCGACGTTCACACGACACCACTAGAAGAATGACACCACAACTTAAGTATCATAACATTGAATATTACTCAACCATAATTCACTACTAACATTTAGACTTCACCCATGTCCTCAAGAACTAAACGAACTACTCACGAGACATCATATGGAATACAATCAGAGGTGATATGATGATGAATAACAATCTGAACATAAACCTTGGTTCAATGGTTTCACTCAATAGCATCAAAATAGAAAGTAACACCGGGAGAGTTTCCCTATCAAACAATCAAGATCCAACCCAAATCGTTACAGCGGTGACGAGGTGCGCGGTGGTGATGGCGGTATAGATGGTGGAGATGATGATGATGATGATGATGGAGATGATGTCCAGCTCGATGACGATGGCGATGGCGTTGATTTCCCTCCGGAGGGAATTTCCCGCGGATTCGCCCGCGGAGAGCTCTTTCTCTCTGGTGTTCTCCGCCCGAGAGGCGGCTGTAACTCTTCGTGAGGTACCCTCGGCTTAGGTCTTCGGGACGAAGGAGTACGCGAAGAAAAGGAGGCGAGAGGGGTGGCCCCCACACACCATGGTGGCGCGGCCAGGCCCCGGGCCGCGCCGCCATGTTGTCTGGGCCCACCTTGGGTCCACTGGCTCCCCCCGGCTTCCTTCCTCATCTGGAAAATAGGAATTTACGTGTAATTTCCTTCACACTTGATCTTCCGAAATATTGCGTTTCGACGGTGCTTTTTCGGCAGAATCCTGGCTCGGGTGCTTGATCCTCCAATAATGATGAAACATGCAAAATAGATGAAATAACATAAGTATTGTGTCCCAATATGAAATATATCAATGAATAACAACAAATTATGATATAAAATAGTGATGCAAATTGGACGTATCAACTCCCCCCAAGCTTAGACCTCGCTTGTCCCCAAGCGAAACTGAGCTCGATAAACAAGACCACATGTTTATGGAGTGAAGAGTCGATAAATAAAATACGGACAAGAAGCATCATATTCATTCACACAAGACATTCTAGTAAACAACTTCCTCATATAACTCATATTGAAATAAGTAAAGAGAAATCACAAGTAAAGGTGCATAAGAAATCATAGTTGGTGATGGCAAACTTTGTTCTTGGTCAGAGAACTACTAACGGATTGTTTTAAGCAAAGCTTTCATATTAGAATTTATATAGCTGGGCTTTCATTTCAATCATAACAATCTCCTCATAATCATTGATAACTTCAAAGTCATATTCATTCGTATAAAATTTGTACTAAACAAGAAAGTATAAAAGGCATGATTAACTGAATCATAGCATAAATGGTTGGTTCACAACAACTCAATTGCTTACTTGAGATAGAGAAATAGGTTTACTGACTCAACATAAAAGTAAAGATAGGCCCTTCGCAGAGGGAAGCAGGATTAAATCATGTGCTAGAGCTTTTCAAGTTTTGAAATCATATAAAGAGCATAAAAGTAAGATTTTGAGCGGTGTTTGTTGTTGTCAACGAATGGTAGCGGGTACTCTAACCCCCTTGCCAAACGAACCTTCCAAGAGCGGCTCCCATGAGGGACGGCATCTCTACCAGCAAGGTAGATCATCCCCCTCTTTTGTTTACACATGTATTTTAGTTTTATTATGGATGACACTCCCAACCTTGGCTTTCTCAATCCATGGCTAACCGAGTCCTCGGGTGCCTTCCAACATTCCACATACCATGGAGGAGTGTCTATTGCAAAATTAAGTTGCTTACTGATAAATCAGGGCAAAACATGTGAAGAGAATTATTAATGAAAGTTATTAATTGGGGCTGGGAACCCCGTTGCCAGCTCTTATTGCAAAATTATTGGATAAGCGGATGTGCCACTAGTCCATTGGGGAAAGTCCGCCCAACAAGATTGAAAGATAAAACACCACATACTTCCTCATGAGCTATAAAACATTGACACAATAAGGAGTAGTATAGTTTGAATTATTTAAAGGTAGCACATGAAGTATTTACTTGGAATGGCAGAAAATACCATGTAGTAGGTAGGTATGGTGGACACAAATGGCATGGGTTTGGCCTAAGGTTATGGATGTATGAGAAGCATTCCCTCTCAATACAGGTCTTTGGCTAGCAAGGTTTGATAGCAAGCATAAAGTTTGAGGGAAACAAACAAATATACATATGATAGAACAATCATGCATCTTTCTCATAAGCACAAGCAATTTTAACTTAAGTAAACTCATTAGCATAGAGATAATAGAGTAATATATCTAAGTGTAATTCTCTCTTCTATTTAAACATCAGGATGTTGTTGCTATTGACCAATGCTAAGTTTGCCAAAACCAAATAGATTTACTTGATGCTCCCAAAGTGATATCAATACTCATGTCAAGAGTAATCATATAATAGAGATTGCAAACTAAAATAAGGTGTGCAAAAAGTAAATGATAAGACTTCTCATTAATATTCCATAACGATAACTCACACCAACGGATACATAGATAACCAACTAAGAAAGATACTTCCACATTGCATACTATTCCATATGATAACTTCCCTACTCATGATATGACGCTACTTGATAGTAAAAGATAAAGGTAGTGATGATGTGATACCGCGGCACTCCCCCAAGCTTGGAACAAACCAAGGGGATGCCAATACCGATGATGAATTACTCCTTCGGTGGTGATGGTGATTCCTTGTCATCATCAGACTTCCATGGAAGAGGCTCTCCATCAACAAAAGACATCTTGGTCTCCGGAAACCTGAAACTAGCAGCATGACTTATGCGCTTAAACCTGTTTTCATACTCACAGTTTTGATTATGAACATCATAGAGTTGAGCTTGGAGTTTGTTGGTGGTGTCGTGAAGTGAGAAGATATCGTCCCACAACTTTGCAGTCTCCCTCTTGTGTTCATCAATGAGTTCAGACACAATCTTGTGAAAGATGTCCACTTCACGCTCAGCCATCTTCTTGTAGTTGAAGACCTCTTGTTCCAGTTTCTCCATCCTGTCTTCCAAACTCCCTTCTCCCTTAGGACCCTGGACATCTTTGATCTGCAACCCTCCATCTACGAGCAGCAATTCTTTGGGGTGCATCTTCAGCTCGTTCATGTACGGGTTGACGACATCCTCAAAGAAGTTGTCCTTCTGAGTTCCCGACGAAGACATGGTGGATCTAGATCAAAACTAATCTGGCAGAAAACAGCTCGAAACAAAACACGATGAGAAAACGATATACGGACCTCCAGGGGTCCGGGGGATTATATAGCAAATATTTTTACAACAAAAGGAAGATTCCAGGTCGAACAAGAGTCGGAGGGGGACAACGAGGCGGTGTCCTCAGGTCGGCGCGGCCAGGCTGGGGCCCACGCCGCCTATGGGGGCACGCCCTCGTGCGTCTCCTCCACTCCGTTTCGATCCCTAATTTTTCATATTTTCCAAAAACAGCAGAAATATTGTTCGGAAAGCTAAACGCGGACTTTTTATTACTGTACTGTTACCTATTCAAAGTCGAGTTCTGGCGGACTGTCAATTTGTCCTTTGATGAAAGCCTCCTGTTTCCACTTGAATAATATCAACATCAACATTATAAGAATCACCCGAGATATAATGCTTGAGTCTTTGTCCATTCACCACTTGCGTAGCATTGCCTTGGAGAGAGCTAATTTTAATTGCTCCTGAACGATACACCTCCTCAACAACATATGGTCCTTCCCATTTCGAGAGTAATTTCCCTGCAAAGAATCTGAGACGAGACCGATACAATAGGACTTTATCCCCAATATTAAATTCTCTTTTGATGATCCTTCTATCATGCCACTTCTTAACTTTTTCTTTAAAGAGTTTAGCATTTTCATAGGCTTCACTTCTCCATTCATCTAGAGAACTTAATTGCAACAACCTCTTATTACCGGCTAGTTTCGGATCTTTATTTAGTTCTCTAACAGCCCAATAAGCTTTGTGCTCTAGTTCCAGAGGTAAATGACAAGCTTTTCCATAAACCATTTTATAAGGTGACATTCCCATAGGATTTTTATAAGCAGTTCTATAAGCCCATAGTGCTTCCTTCAATTTGCTAGCCCAATTCTTTCTAGATTTATTAACGGTCTTTCCCAAAATAGATTTAATCTCTCTATTTGATAATTCTACTTGACCACTAGTTTGAGGGTGATAAGCGGAAGCAATTCTATGATTAATACCATACTTAGCAAGAGTTTTTCTAAAACCTCCATGAATAAAATGAGAACCTCCATCACTCATATCTAGGTACTCCAAATCTAGGAAAAATAATATCTAAAAGCATTTTTAAAGAGGTCTCACCATCACACTTTTTGTGGGTATAGCTTCTACCCATTTAGTAACATAATCAACTACAAGTATATGAGTGTTACCTTCTGAAGAAGGGAAAGGACCCATGAAGTCGAATCCCCAACAATCGAATGGTTCAATAACCAGAGTATAATTCATAGGCATTTCATTGCGTCTAGAGATATTACCAACTCTTTGACATTCATCACAAGATAAGATAAACTTCCTTGCATCTTTGAAAAGTGTTGGCCAATAAAAACCTGATTGTAGAACTTTTGCGCGGTTCTATCTCCAGCATGATGTCCTCCATAAACACTACCATGACATTTACTCAATATCTCCTGTTGTTCATATTTAGGAACACATCTTCGCATAATACCATCTACTCCTTCTTTATATAAGTGTGGGTCATCCCAAAATAATGCCTCAAGTCATAAAAGAATTTCCTCCTTTGCTGAGCTGAAAAGGTTGGAGGCAAATACTTCGAAACAATAAAGTTAGCATAATCAGCATACCAAGGGCTCTCTCGCGAGCTCACCTTTATTACAGCCAATTGTTCATTTGGAAAACTAACAGGAACATGATCATAAGCAATATTTTCCAATCTCGACAAATTATCAGCAACAGGATTATCAGCACCTTTCCTATCTATAATATGTAAATCAAATTCTTGCAACAGAAGTACCCACCTAATAAGCCTTGGCTTAGCATCTTTCTTTGTCATAAGGTATCTAATTGCAGCATGATCAGTATGAATCGTGACTTTTGAATCAACAATATAGGGTCTAAACTTGTCACAAGCAAAGACTACAGCTAACAATTCCTTTTCAGTTGTAGCATAATTTCTTTGAGCAGCATCAAGAGTCTTACTAGCATAATGAATAACATTTAATTTTTTATCTACTCGCTGTCCAAGAACAGCGCCTACAGCAAAATCACTAGCATCACACATAATTTCAAAAGGCAAATTCCAATCAGGAGGTTCAACTACAGGAGCAGTTGTTAAGGCTTTCTTTAGAGTTTCAAAAGCTTCCTTACAATCATCATCAAAAACAAAAGGTACATCTTTTTGAAGAAGATTAGTAAAGAGGCTTTGAAATTTTAGAGAAATCTTTAATAAATCTCCTATAAAACCCAGCATGACCAAGAACACTACGAATACCTTTAACATCCCTCGGATAGGGCATCTTCTCAATTGCTTCAACTTTAGCTCTATCAACTTCAATACCTCTCTCGGAAATTTTATGTCCCAATACAATTCCTTCATTAACCATAAAGTGGCATTTCTCCCAATTAAGAACAAGGTTAGTTTCTTCACATCTCTGCAAAACTTTATCGAGGTTTCGCAAGCAATTATCAAAAGAATTCCCATAGACAGAAAAATCATCCATGAATACCTCTACAATACTCTCGCAAAAGCCATGAAAAATAGCAGACATGCATCTTTGAAAAGTAGCAGGAGCATTACATAAACCAAAAGGCATACGCCTATAAGCATAAGTTCCATAAGGACAAGTAAACGTGGTTTTCTCTTGATCTTTAGCTTTAACAGCAATTTGTGAAAATCAGAATAACCATCAAGAAAACAAAAGTGAGTATTTTTAGATAACCTTTCTAGCATTTGATCAATAAATGGTAAAGGGTAATGATCTTTCTTAGTAACTTTATTAACTTTTCGAAAATCAATGCACATTCTATACCCTACAACTACTCTTTGAGGGATGAGCTCATCATTATCATTAGGCACAACACTCATTCCTCCTTTCTTAGGAACACAATGCACAGGACTAACCCATCTACTATCAACAATAGGATATATAATACCAGCTTCAAGAAGTTTTAATACCTCATTCCTTACCACCTCCTTCATCTTCGGAATTAGACGACGTTGATGTTCAACAACAACAGGTTTTGCATCATCTTCCATATTGATAGCATGTTGGCAAATAGAAGGAGAAATCCCTTTCAAATCATCAAGAGTGTAGCCAATAGCTCCTCGGTGTTTCTTCAATATTTCCAATAACCTTTCTTCCTCAATCTCCGAAAGCTTAGAACTAATAATAACAGGATATATTTTCTTATCATCAATATGAGCATATTTAAGATTATCAGGTAAAGGCTTTAAATCAAAAACAGGATCTTCCTTTGGTGGCGGTGTTGTACCCAAATCTTCCACCGGTAAATCATGCTTGAGAATAGGTTGGCGAAGAAAAATTTCCTCAAGCTCATCTCTTTCTTTCCTAAAAGCTTCACTTTTGCTATTCTCCAAATGTTGCTGCAAAGGATTATTAGGAACAAGAACAATAGATGCACACTGCTCCATTTTAAAATCATCACTAGGCAAATCAGCTTTATAAGGAGTTTTGGTAAATTTAGAGAAGTTAAACTCATAAGATTCACCAGCAAATTTAGTCAAAATTTTCTCTTTCTTGCAATCTATAATAGCTCCACAAGTATTTAGAAAAGGTCTACCAAAAATGATAGGACAATGATCACTAGCAGCAGAACCAAGTACCAAAAAGTCAGCAGGATATTTAATCTTACCACACAGAACTTCCACATCTCGAACAATACCAATTGGAGAAATAGTTTCTCTATTAGCCAGCTGAATAACCACATCAATATCTTCAAGTTCACAAGAATCAATTTCGTGCATAATCTCCGTGTAAAGCTCATAAGGAATAGCACTAACACTTGCACCAATATCACATAAACCATAATAGCAATGATCACCAATTCTAACAGATAACATAGGAACACTAACTTGTTTAGGTTTATTAGGATGTGAAACAATATTAGAAGCATCTTCACAGAAAATAATTTGACCATCCTCCACATTTTCAGTCACAAGATCTTTAATTATTGCAACAGCAGGTTCAACTTTAATTTGTTCTTCAGGTTCTATAGGTTTCTTTCCACTTTTATTAACCGCACTAGATATGACAGAGTACTCCTTCATTTTAGCAGGAAAGGAGTTTTTTCAATGTAAGCTTCAGGAATAACATGATCAACAGTTTCAATCACTACACATTTGTTTACAGATGAATCAATTTTATCTTTATACGGTTCATGATACTTATCAAAATTCTTCTTAGGCAATTCATAATGAGAGGCAAAAGCTTTATAAAGATTTGCAAGAACTTGGGAATCAAGACCATATGTAGCACTCATATTACGAAATTTATCAGTATCCATAAAAGCTTCAATGCATTTATAATCATAAATTATACCTGATTCTCTATCTTTGTCGTTCTCCCAACCTTCAGTATTTTCTTGGATCCGATCAAGAAGGTCCCTTTTAAACTCTTCTTTGTTGCGTGTAAATGATCCAGAACAAGAAGTATCCAGTCTTGAAAAGAAAGTCTTGCATAGAAATTATCAATAATAACATTACCAGGAAGCTCATGAATGGGGCATTTGAGCATTAAAGACTTCAATCTCCCCAAGCTTGGGCAATACTCATGAGGCCAGAAATTATATATGCGGTTCCGATCTTTGTGAATTTCACTTGGAGGATAGAATTTAGAATAAAATAAAGGCACAATGTCCTCCCAATCAAGAGAATCACCATTCTTCAGCAATTTATACCAATGCGCCGCTTTACCAGACAGCGATATAGTGAATAGTTTCTTTCTAACTTCATTCATAGCAATAGCTGCACATTTGAATAACCCGCATAATTCATGCAAAAACAGTAAATGATCACCAGGATGAACAGTTCCATCCCCTTCATAGCGGTTATCCATAACACGTTCAATAATTTTCATAGGTATTTTATATGGTATCACTTCCTCACCTGGCGCTCATCCACTACCGTTGCGTAGTAGTAGATTTCCCAAATAGAAATTGAAGATAAGATCTCTCCATAATGACTTATAGCAGCAGGCAGAAATAAATCAGCACAAACAGTAAAGGTTTTCCTTACCAATTCCACTTACCAATAGCGCTTCACTCCCCGGCAACGGCGCCAGAAAATAGTCTTGATGGCCCACAAGTATAGGGGGTGTATCGTAGTATCTTCGATAAGTAAGAATGTCGATCCCAACGAGGAGCAGAAGGTAAGCAGTTTCGATGAAGGATTCACTGTAAATGCTCACAAACAAGTATTCAAGGGGTTTTGATGTAATAGATGAATAAAGTACGAGTAAGTAAAATGCGAGAGAAATAATTGCAGCGAGTGGCCCAATCCTTTTTAGCACAAAGGACAAGCCGGTTTGTTTACTTATAATGACCAAACGTTCTTGAGGACACACGGGGATTTTAGTCTAGTGCTTTCGCTTCATGTAGCTAAATAATCTTCATTGTTTTGATAAGTGTTGTGTGGGTGAACCTATGCTAATGCACCGCCCTTCCTAGGACTAATACATACTTGTGATTATACCCCTTGCAAGCATCCGCAACTATAAGAAAGTAATTAAGATAAATCTAACCACAACCTTAAACTCTGAGATCCTGCGATCCCTCTTACATCGATATACTAACGGGGGCTCAGGTTCTGTCACTCCGGCAGCCCCGCAATTAGCAACCGAATACAAGATGCACTCCTTAGGCCCATAAATGGTGAAGTGTCGTGTAGTCGACGTTCACACGACACCACTAGAAGAATGACACCACAACTTAAGTATCATAACATTGAATATTACTCAACCATAATTCACTACTAACATTTAGACTTCACCCATGTCCTCAAGAACTAAACGAACTACTCACGAGACATCATATGGAATACAATCAGAGGTGATATGATGATGAATAACAATCTGAACATAAACCTTGGTTCAATGGTTTCACTCAATAGCATCAATAACAAGTAGAAAGTAACACCGGGAGAGTTTCCCCTATCAAACAATCAAGATCCAACCCAAATCGTTACAGCGGTGACGAGGTGCAGCGGTGGTGATGGCGGTGTAGATGGTGGAGATGATGATGATGATGATGGAGATGATGTCCAGCTCGATGACGATGGCGATGGCGTCGATTTCCCCTCCGGGAGGGAATTTCCCGGCGGATTCCCGCCCGCCGGAGAGCTCTTTCTCTCTCGTGTTCTCCGCCCCACAGAGTCATTTAACTCTTCGTGAGGTACCTCTGTGGCTTAGGTCTTCTGGACGAAGGAGTACGCGAAGAAAAGGAGGCGAGAGGGAATGCGGGGCCCCACACACCATGGTAGGCGCGGCTGTGCCCTAGTCGCCATGTTGTCTCAGGCCCACCTTGGGTCCAGCTGGCTCCCCCTTCAGCCTCCTTCATCCTGAAAAATAGGAATTTACGTGTAATTTCCTTCCACAGTTGATCTTCCGAAATATTGCGTTCTGACGGTGCTTTTTCCAGCAGAATCCTGGCTCCGCTGCTTGATCCTCCAATAATGATGAAACATGCAAAATAGATGAAATAACATAAGTATTGTGTCCCAATATGAAATATATCAATGAATAACAGCAAATTATGATATAAAATAGTGATGCAAATTGACGTATCGTAATCTGAATAAAATATGGCTTGTAAACATGCAAATAGTAAGTAAACAATGTTTAAGGTATTTGAAACAAGGCCTAGGGATCATACTTTCACTAGTGGACACTCTCAACATTGATCGCATAATAAATAATAACTTTTCTCATTTGTGCTACATACACTCTTTTGTTGGATGACAAACACCATTCGTTGTGTAGGGCTACAATAGCACCTCAATGCCGGAGTTAACAAGCTCCACAACATTCGATGTTCATATTTAAGTAACCTTAGAGCATAATAGATCTTTGCAAAATAAACCGAGTACTAACATAGCATACACACTGTCACCATTACACTATGAAAGGGGGAATAGATCACATCAATAGTATCATAGCGATAATCAACTCCATAACCTACAAGAGATTATGATCATAATCTACGACAAGAACTACACGATGCACACACTATCACCATTACACCATGCAGGAGGAATAGACTACTTTAATAACATCACATGAGTAGCACATAGACTATTAGCGATACAAAGCACATTGCAATCATAAAGGGGTATAAATAAGCACTTCACTATGCCATTCATAACAGTGAATAAGTATTCTGCGAAATATAGCCTAAGAGACCCACACGGTGCACACACTGTCACCTTTACACACGTGGGACAAGGAGTCTCCGGAGATCACATAAGTAAAACCCACTTGACTAGCATAATGACATCTAGATTACAAGCATCATCATATGAATCTCAATCATGTAAGGCAGCTCATGAGATTATTGTATTGAAGTACATAGGAGAGAGATGAACCACATAGCTACCGGTACAGCCCCGAGCCTCGATGGAGAACTACTCCCTCCTCATGGGAGCAGCGGGTGATGAAGATGGCGGTGGAGATGGCAGCGGTGTCGATGGACAGCCTTCCGGGGGCACTTCCTGTCCGGTGGCGTGCCGGAACAGACTCCTGTCCCCCGCATCTTGGCTTCGCGATGGCGGCGGCTCCGGAACTTTTCTCGTACCTTGGCTTATTCGTATCGGGGCTTTAGGGGAGCTTATATAGGCAAAAGGGGAGCCTCGGAGGGGGCCTGGAGCCACCAGACAACAGGGCCCTCTGGCGCGCCGCCACCATGTGTGGGGCCCGGGCCTCCTCCGGTGCTCTCGTGTTCTGGAAGCTTCCGATGAAAATAGGAACCGGGGCGTTGATTTCGTCCGATTCCGAGAATATTTCTTTACTAGGATTTCTGAAACCAAAAACAGCAGAAAACAGGAACTGCACTTCGCATCTTGTCAATAGGTTAGTTCCGGAAAACACATCAAAACGATATAAAGTGTGAACAAAACATGTAGGTATTGTCAAAAACAAGCATGGAACATCAGAAATTATAGATACGTTGGAGACATATCACCATCCCCAAGCTTAGTTCCTACTCGCCCTCGAGTAGGTAAACGATAACACAAATATATTTTGAAGTGACATGCTACCATCATAATCTTGATCAACATTATTGTAAAGCATATGACATGAATGGAGTGATTCAAAGCAATGATCTATAGTTCGACAAATAGATGACATATAGCAAAACTTTTCATGAATAGTACTTTCAAGACAAGCATCAAAAAGTCTTGCATAAGAGTTAACTCATAAAGAAATAAATTCAAAGTAAAGGCATCGAAGCAACACAAAGGAAGATATAAGTTTCAGCAGTTGCTTTCAACTTTCAACATGCATATCTCATGGATAATTGTCAACATAGAGTAATATGATGAATGCAAATAAGCAAGTATGTAAGAATCAATGCACAGTTGACACAAGTGTTTGCTTCTAAGGTGGAAGGAAATGGGTAAACTGACTCAACATAAAGTAAAAGATAGGCCCTTCGCAGAGGGAAGCAGGGATTAAATCATGTGCTAGAGCTTTTCGAGTTTTGAAATCATATAGAGAGCATAAAAGTAAAATTTGAGAGGTGTTTGTTGTTGTCAACGAATGGTAATGGGTACCTAACTACCTTATCAACCAGACTTTCAAGAGCGGCTCCCATGAAGGACGTTATCTCTACCAAGAAGGTAGATCATCCTCTTTCTTTTGTTTACACATGTACTTTAGTTTTATTTATTAGATGACACTCCTCCCAACCTTTGCTACACAAGCCATGGCTACATCGATCCTCGGGTGCCTTCCAACATTCACATACCATGGAGGAGTGTCTATTTGCAAATTTAAGTTGCTTACTGATAGATCGGAGCAAAACATGTGAAGAGAATTATTAATGCAAGTTAATTAATTGGGGCTTGGGAACCCCATTGCTAGCTCTTTTTGCAAAATTATTGGATAAGCGGATGAGCCACTAGTCCATTGTGAAAGTCTGTCAAAAGTAAATGACAAGATCGAAAGATAAAACACCACATACTTCCTCATGAGCTATAAAACATTGACACAAATAAGAGATAATAGCTTTTGAATTGTTTAAAGGTAGCACATGAAGTATTTACTTGGAATGGCAGAAATACCACATAGTAGGTAGATATGGTGGACACAAATGGCATGGGTTTTGGCTCAAGGTGTTTGGATGCACGAGAAGCATTTCCTCTCAGTACAAGGCTTTGGCTAGCAAGGTTGTTTGAAGCAAACACAAGTATAAACCGGTACAGCAAAAACTTACATAAGAACATATTGCAAGCATTATAAGACTCTACACTGTCTTCCTTGTTGCTCAAACACTTTTACCAGAAAAATATCTAGACTTTAGAGAGACCAATCATGCAAACCAAATTTCAACAAGCTCTACAGTAGTTCTCCACTACTAGATTTAACCTACATGATGCAAGAGCTAAACATGATTTATGAGAGCTCAAAACAATTTCCAAGTATCAAATTATTCAAGACCATATGAAGCATTTTCTTATTCCAACCAAATAGCAACAAGTGAAGCGATCAACTTTCGCCCTTGAACATTAAAAGCATGAATGAAGAACACTAGTGTTCATATGAAAAAGCCGAGCGTGTCTCTCCCACACAAGGATGAACTTATTCAGAGAATGAAAATAACACAACGAAAATAAAAGCACACAGACGCTCCAAGTAAAGTACATAAAATGTGACGGAATAAAAATATAGTTTCACTAGAACTGACCTGATAAGTTGTCGATGAAGAAGGAGATGCCTTGGGCATCCCCAAGCTTAGATGCTTGAGTCTTCTTAAAATATGCAGGGATGAACCACCGGGGCATCCCCAAGCTTAGACCTTTCACTCTTCTTGATCATAGTATATCATCCTCTCTCTTGACCCTTGAAAACTTCCTCCACACCAAACTCGACACAAACTCATTAGAGGGTTAGTGCATAATCAAAATTCACATGTTCAGAGGTGACACAATCATTCTTAACACTTCTGGACATTGCACAAAACTTCTAAAAGTTAATGGAACAAAGAAACTCATTCAACATAGCAAAAGCGGCAATGCGAAATAAAAGGCAGAATCTGTCAAAACAGAACAGTCCGTAAAGATGAATTTGGCAGGGGAACTTAAACTTGCTCAAATGGAAAAACTCAAAACTAATGAAAGTTGCGTACATATATGAGGATCACGCTCGTAAATTTGCAGATTTTTCTGAGTTACCTACAGAGACTTCTGCGCGAATTCGTGACAGACAGCAAATCTGTTTCTGCGCAGTAATCCAAATCTAGCATCAACTTTACCATAGAGACTTTACTTGGCACAAAAACATGATAAGGAGAGGTTGCTACAGTAGTAAACAACTTCCAAGACTCAACAAAACAAAAATTGCTGTAGTAAAATAAACACATGGGTTATCTCCCAAGAAGTTCTTTCTTTATAGCCATTAAGATGGGCTCAGAAATTTTAATGATACTCTCGCAAGAAAGAAGAGTTGAAGCAAAAGAGAGCATCAAGAAGCAAATTAAAAACACATTTAAGCCTAACCCACTTCCTATGAAAAGGAATCTTGTACACAAATAGATTCATGAAGAACAAAGTGGCAAGCATAGAAAAGCAACACAAGTGCAATTTCAAGATTTTCAACATAAAGAGGGAAACTTAATATTATTAAGATGCATATAACCATGTTTCCCTCTCATAATAACTTTCAGTAGCATCATGAACAAACTCAACAATATAACTATCACATAAAACATTCTTGTCATGAGCCACATGCATAAAATTATTACTCTCCACATAAGCATAATCAATTTTATTAGTTGTAGTGGGAGCAAATTAAATAAAATAGCTATCATTATTATTCTCATCAAGTGTAGGAGGCATAGTATAATCATAATAAAATTTACTCTCCATAGTAGGCGGCACCAAAAGACCATTATCATTATAATCATCATAAATAGGAGGCAAAGTATCATCAAAGAAAATTTTCTCCTCAATGCTTGGGGACTAAAAATATCATGCTCATCAAAACCAGCTTCCCCAAGCTTAGAATTTTCCATATCATTAACAACAATGGTGTTCAAAGCGTTCATACTAATATCATTGCTACTAGCATGCAAATAAGATTCCATAGGTTTTTTAATTTTCGCAGCAAACAATCCATGTCTTAACTCAGGAAATAGAATAAGAAGCTCATTGTTACTTTCCATTATGCCTAACTAGTGTAAACAAGAAACCAAAAGATGCAATTGCAGGATCTAAAGGAAATAGCTTCGAGTACTTACAACGGCGCCGGAAAATAGCTTAGTAGCCGAGATCCGGAGTGTGAGTACCTTTTACCTTTCCTCCCCGGCAACGGCGCCAGAAAATAGCTTGCTGTCCACAACTAGCGCGTGGTTGACGTGGGAGGTTTGATGGCGGTTGACGGGCTTGATGGAGTGTCTTGATTCGTCCCCGGAACGGCGCCACAAATAGCTTGATGTCTACTCACGCTTCTTTTCCTGTAGATGTTGGGCCTCCAAGAGTAGAGGTTTGTAGAAGAGCAGCAAGTTTTCCCTTAAGTGGATCACCCAAGGTTTATCGAACTCGGGGAGGAAGAGGTAAAAGATATCCCTCTCAAGCAACCCCGCAATCACGATACAAGAAGTCTCTTGTGTCCCCAACACACCTAATACACTTGTCGATGTATAGGTGCACTAGTTCGGCGAAGAGATAGTGAAATACAAGTAGTATGAATGTATATGAGTGGTAATAGTAATCTGAATAAAATATGGCAGCGAGTAAACATGCAACAACACAGTAAATAAGCGGTGTTTGCAGTATTGGAAACAAGGCCTAGGGATCATACTTTCACTAGTGGACACTCTCAACATTGACATAATAAATAATAACTTCTTCTCATTTGTGCTACATACACTCTTTTTTGGATGACAAACACTATTCGTTGTGTAGGGCTACAAGAGCACCTCAATGCCGGAGTTAACAAGCTCCACAACATTCGATGTTCATATTTAAATAACCTTAGAGCATAATAGATCTTTGCAAAATAAACCGAGTACTAACATAGCATACACACTGTCACCATTACACTATGAAAGGGGAATAGATCACATCAATACTATCATAGCGATAATCAACTCCATAACCTACAAGAGATTATGATCATAATCTACGACAAGAACTACACGATGCACACACTATCACCATTACACCATGCATGAGGAATAGACTACTTTAATAACATCACATGAGTAGCACATAGACTAGTAGCGATACAAAGCACATTGCAATCATAAAGGGATATAAATAAGCACTTCACTATGCCATTCATAACAGTGAATAAGTATTCTGTGAAATATAGCCTAAGAGACCCACACGATGCACACAGTCACCTTTACACACGTGGGACAAGGAGTCTCCGGAGATCACATAAGAAAACCCACTTGACTAGCATAATGACATTAGATTACAAGCATCATCATATGAATCTCAATCATGTAAGGCAGCTCATGAGATTATTGTATTGGAGTACATAGGAGAGAGATGAACCACATAGCTACCGGTAAACTCCCTCCTCACGGGAGCAGCAGCCGTGATGAAGATGGCGGTGGAGATGGCAGCGGTGTTGATGAAGAAGCCTCCGGGTACTTCCCCGTCCCGCGGCGTGGAAGAGACTCCTATCCCCCATATCTTGGCTTCGCGGGCGGCGGCTCCGGAACTTTTCTCACTGGGGTTTTATTCGTATCAGGTTTTAGGTCGTGAGCTTATAGGCGAAAGGGAGCCTCGGAGGGGGCCTGGAGCCACTGCACAACAAGGGGGCGCCTCCCGCGCTGCCACCATATGTGGGGCCCCTCCGGTGCCCTCCTTTTCTGGAAGCTCCGATGTAAATAGTGTACTGGGCGTGATTTCGTCCGATTCCGAGAATATTTCTTTACTAGGATTTCGAAACCAAAAAAGCAGAAAAAAACAGGAACTAGCACTTCGCATCTTGTCAATAGGTTCCGGAAAACGCACAAAACGATATAAAGTGTAACAAAACATGTAGGTATTGTCATAAAACAAGCATGGAACATCAGAAATTATAGATACGTTGGAGACGTATCAAGGGGTTCATGGCCAATGAGGCCGAAATCCACGACACAGTATTGGGACGGATCATCGGGTACCCTTGCTTCGTGATCTTAGTCTCGCAGATGAAGCCACGGTTGATGGCGGCAAGGGTGTAGTGCTTGGACCAAGGCCTATATTTCTCACCGGGATGATAATCACGAGAAGAATGGGATTGTTCCGGATTGAAGTTCACAACATTGTTGGAACTGAAGCATTGGCTTATGGAGTACTGTGAAGCATTATCATCCGTACACCTGGTTCACCGGACGTGAAGAAGTGCTACACGGTTAAATGCGATGAGGATGGATGCCATTGGGTTGAGTGTGAATACACTGAAGGAGGCCCCGATTGGCACAAACAAAGTTTATCATGGTACAAGTTGGAGATGTCATGTAGAGATGTACAAAATAGAAACAAGTGATTACCTGGCGGCACAAGAAGGCCAATACTGTTGAACCCCTGCTCCATTTAGTCTCCACATTGATTAAGGCCTTGAGCCAGTACCACTAAGTCAGAGGGGTCCAAAGACTTACACACATACAACCTTCGTTATTACATATGCATTTTAGCATTGCAAAACTATATTTCTCGAAATTATATTGCATGCTTCTTCTCAAAAATCAAGTAGGAACGGTGTTTAGCATCTTAGTGAGGATCGAGAAGCGTCATCCTACATGTGAGCATGTTAAAATGACTTGTGCGATTAAATGTGACTACACAAGAACTAATATGTGAGAAAATGTAAACTACAAATTCTAGATCACATAGTACAAAAATATACAAGTTCTATTCACGTATTAGCTTAAATTTTAGCCACAAAATCTAGATCACATAAAATTGTATATCGTTTTAAATAATTCCAATAACTAGGGGTTCAATACACTTTAAAAATTGGATCCTACATCACATATTCACATATAACCTAAACATAGTCACACATGTTCTATACCATTGCTAGAATATGGAATGTGCATTTAAATTTCGATTTTTTTAAGAACTAGGGTTTCCCTAAAGTATCATGAATAGGGAAAAATGTGAGAGAAATTTCGCATGAAATTGAGGGGATTGAGGGAGAATACCTGGGGTAAGAGGTTGACGCCACGATCCTCTAAGAAATTCCACCGATCTGTGGGCTTGGGAGGAAGGATTGGAGGAGGAAGGAGAAGCGGCTGCCGCGCCGACGCCACACCTGGGAGGAACCCTAGCCACGCGCCTAAGGGAAGAAGAGAAATGGCCCGGCTCGGGCCGAGAAGATAGCTTCGATGTGCCGCGCCCCACCCTCCGGCGCTGCAGAGAGCTATGCAACAGCCTGTCCGGGGCACCACACTAACGAGCAATGGCTCTTGCCATGCCACGTTGGTGGCCGTGGCGCGCTGAGCGCAACAGCGCCACAACGTTGTTTGCAGCGCCCCGGTTACAGGCGCGAAGGTTCATTTGTCGGCTTCCTTTCAGTTTTGGGTTATTTTATCGAATTCGTAGAGAATCAAACTCGACACTCGTGAAATGATCTTTTTCTAGCATCCAGCTTTTTCGCGAGTTATACATTAGGTGATGTTTTGATTTATTGGTGCATATAAATCTATTATGAAAAATTTATAAAATAAAATTTATAAATACTAAAGAATTTTGAAATAAAATTGCGTGTGTACATCCGGATATTTTTATGTTCGAACGCAAGTTTTTAGGGAAAAAAATATTTTATATCGCCTCTGCAAAAAAGACAAAAATGTGTTATGTGGATAGTTATGTTGGTGCATTAAAACTTATTCGTTTACATGGGATACAAAATGTTTCTTTTTCCGGAAAAATTATGTACGGACATAGAATGTCTAGATGTACATACGGAATTTTATTTCAGAACTTTTCGACATTTTAAAATATGTTTTCACACAATAGATTCATATGCACCTTGATCCGAATTGGATTTCTGTATAAGCCTTTTACAATGCACTATATATTAGCACAATATCCTAGATAATGGTGTATCTTAGGATATAACCATCTGAATGCATTGTATCTACATATGATGATTTTAGGGATATGCATATGATTGGACTAGAAATACATTTTGCTTATGACTCCGTGCAAAAGTTACATCTTAACTAAGATACAACACCATTATAGTGCCACATAAATAAAATACCTAAAATACCGTGCTCCTTCCACTCACTAATATATGACGTTTTGGCAAACTACATTGGTTCGCCAAATTGTCTTATATTAGAGAAATAGCCAACGGTCTAGTAAATTTTTTACCTAACATAGAAGTGTTCCTCTTATGTTAAATATCAGTATTTTCTTCTAGCTCTAAAATAGGTAAACCATTTACCATTTCTATTATTTTATCACTTTGTTATCCAATGATACTTATGTTTTAATGGATATTTTGGACTAACTATTCAAATAATCTATGGTATTATACAAAATATTATGATATTATATGCATTTGGCATTGCATTGTAGACATTGATATCTTTTTCTACACACTTGATCAAATTTTACAAAGTTTAATTTTGACTAAATTCAGCACACAGAGTAATTTAGAAGAGAGGGAGAGTACATGCGTGTTTTTTTCTTCTGTAATTAATAGTCAAAATCTGAAAAGAGGGTTTTGTTAAAAGCGGGTTCAGAAATGTGCCTGAGGACGTATATGATCTGAGGTGGCCGTGTTTTTATTTTTTTTGAAATGTTCATCCGGGTGTGAAGACTTCCACCTGAATATATTGCTTCAAAAAGTGGTCATGGTGAGAACCACCATCAGAACTTCACTGATTAGCAGGAGCGTGCACACTCGCAGTCCTACATCAGACACACTTTCCTTTTCGAAACGACAACTAACAAAATCTTGAGCCCGAAGCGACCGATCGATCGACCCTACTGTAACTTTCGACGGCGACTCGTGGTACCAGGCGGCATCGCATTCGCATTCGCATCGCTCGCATGCACACCGGACGTCCATATGTTCCGACGACGACGGCGACGGCTCCGTCGATCTCTCCTTCTCTCGCCGTCGTCGCGGCGCGCCTAGCAGCCTTGCGATCGTTCGATCTCTCGCGCTCGCGCTCCCACACGGAGACCGACGATTCGATCGACGTGACCGCGCGCGCGACGAGGCGGGGGGCCGCTTGACTGTTCTCCGTCGGCTAGCTTCTTGGAGGCTCTGTTGATCGGGCCTGGGATTTCCCCGCGTGTTGTTATTTCAGTTGTCTGGTCGTCTTCTCCGGTCGGCCGCGCCGTCGCCCTCTCGCCGGCGGTTTGTAGCGAAGCGACGGACATGAAGTTTCTTTTCTTCCGTGTCGTGTCAATGGTGTCATGTCTCTGCCTACTCGTTTTAGTGGTGCAGTGCCTTTGTTCTAGCCGCTGCTAGCTTTGTGCCTGTTGGGAATATATACTGACAGAGAAGTGCCATTCTCCAAGAGAGAAAATATATACCAAGCGACTGAGTTACGTCCTGGAACGGGTATGGTAATTATTTCTAGGCTTCGTTGGATATGGCCTGGCCGGCGGCGCCTTTTGAGATGGCGCCGAAGGCTTCGTCGTCGTCAGCTTCCACTGAATCTTGCACACAAAAAGCACACCGCCGGCCAGGCCAATCCAGGCAGAGAACAGAAGGCGGTGTCACCATTTCGTTTCATGATGGCAACTGCGCTACTATCTAATCAAATAACCAAATGTTGGTTGTTGAGCTTTTGACGCTGTATTTCGTTATCTGATGATAATAAAATTCGATCTAGTGGAATCGTTTGGGAAAAAAATTATAAGAACATTTCCAACATGTAAAACATGTTCCAATCTATTGATTTAGTGGCTTTACAAAACTGTAAAAATACTTATTACAATACAACGCAACAATCACTCTTTGGTGTCATTTCGTCCAAAGGTTTAGCACCCGCTAAGACCCACAAACACGACTCTTTCTTAGCCTTATCGAATACTATGTGTGATGGTGCTTGCTTGTTGCGGAAGACCCTAGCATTGCTTTTATTCCAAACCTCCCAAGCATAAGCAAAGTGATCGATGCCATAGTCTTGTGATTGAGTGTACAACTTCCGACATCTTCTTCCACAATTCCGATCGAGGCCTGTAGTCCAGGCAGGAAATAGAGGGCGACGTCACCATTTCGTTTCATGATAGCGACTGCGCTACTATCTAATCAAATGACCAAACACTATCTTCTAAAAAGCATCTCAAACACGTGATATAAAATAGAGCATAAAAAGTAGTAGTTTTGATTAAGATACCTGTTTTTATATACTACCACCTTTTTTGGGCACCAATTTTTTTCCAGCAATTCCAGTGATGTAAAATGGCAGTAACTTGTCTCTCATCTTCATAACTGCAGACTATAATCCAAATTACTCCCAAATTGCTCAATGTTACAAATCGATCCAAACAACGAACGCGAACCCTGGCAATCTCGTTGGCACATTGTCGTCTTTTTGCAGCGCCAAAGCCACCACGACGGCCGCCGCTGCGAGGACGATGACCAGGAACGCAGAGATTCCCCCAACCAACCACACATTCCTCTGCCGTGCTGCGACTTGCAATTGTCTGGCCTCCCGAAGACCCATCCCCCTCGTCCGTGCCCACGTCCTATGCCGTCACCGCGACGTACTACTCGACCTCCTCCAAGCGCGGGCCTTGGAACTCCACCAACACGGCCATTCGAGGAATACCTGTTGTAGCTCTAGGAATTCGGCCTCCACCACCTCCCCCTCCGAGGATGACAACATGGCCGCCCACATAGCCTCGTCCGCGTCGGTGGCGGACGCTCCACATAGCCTCGTCTACTTCGGCGGTGCACGCTCCGCCGGTGGCGACGAGAACTGGCGTGATTGAACAGAGGTGTGAGTTGATTCGTGATAACGCGTGAAGCACACGTCCGTTGGGAACCCCAAGAGGAAGGTGTGATGCATACAGCAACAATTCCCTCAGTAAGAAACCAAGGTTATCGAACCAGTAGAAGATGAACGCCACGTGAAGGTTGTTGGTGGAGGAGTGTAGTGCGGCACAACACCAGTGATTCCGGCGCTAACGTGGAACTCGTACAACACAATCACAAGATTTTGCCCCAACTTAACAAAGAGGCTGTCAACCCACCGGCTTGCTGAAAACAAAGGATTAAACGAAAGTGGAGAATGATGTTTGTTTGCGAAGAACAACAGAGAACAAAGATTGCGTAGATTGTATTTCAGATGTAAAAGAATGGACCGGGGTCCACAGCTCACTAGTGGTGTTCTCCAATAAGATAAATAGCATGCTGGGTGAAAAAATTACAAAGTGGCAACTGACAAATAAAGATTCATATATATATCATGATGATCACTATGAGATTTAATCAGGCATTACGACAAAGAACATAGACCCCCATCCACAGCATGCATCTATGCCTAAAAGTCCACCTTCGGGTTAGCATCTGCACCCTTCAAAAGACAAGGTTGCAAACAATGGGCATACCAGCTAAGTATGGTGCGAATGTAATTAACACAAATAGCCTTAGACAAAGCATTGATGTTTTATCCCTAGTGGCACAAAGACATCCACAACCTTAGAACTTTCTCTCACTTCCCACATTCAATGGAGGCATGAACCCACTATCGAGCATAAATACTCCCTCTGGAGTTACAAGTATCAACTTGGCCAGAGCCTCTACTAGCAACGGAGAGCATGCAAGAACATAAACAATACATATATGATAGATTGATAATCAACTTGACATAGTATTCAATATTCATTGGATCCCACCAAACACAACATGTAGCATTACAAATAGATGATCTTGATCATGTTGGGCAGCTCACAAGATCTAAACATGATAGCACAAGATGAGAAGACAACCATCTAGCTACCGCTATGGACCCATAGTCTAAGGATGAACTACTCACGCATCAGTCCAGAGGCGGGCATGGTGATGTAGCCTCGTGATGATTCCTCTCCCGGCAGGGTGCCGGAGGCGCTCTCCTGAATCCCCCGAGACGGGGATTCGCGGCGGCGGCGTCTCTTGAACTTTTTCCGTATCGTGGCTCTCTGTACTAGGGTTTTCGCGACGAAGAGTTTAAGTAGGCGGAAGGGCAGAATGAGGGGGGCCCGAGGGGCCCACCCCATAGGGTGGCGCCGGGCCCCTCCTTGGCCGCACCGCCCTATGGTGGCGGTTCCTCGTGGCCCCACTTCGTATCCTCTTCGGTCTTGAACTCCGTGGAAAATAAGACCGTGGCTTTTGTTTCCGTCTAATTCCATAAATATTTTCTGTAGACTTTTAGAAACCAAAAACAGCGTAAAACAGAACCGGTGCTTTCGGCATCTTGTTAATAGGTTAGTGCCGGAAAATGCATCAAAACATCATATAGAACAAAACATGTAGGTATTGTCATAAAACTAGCATGGAGTATAAGAAATTATAGATATGTTGAGACGCATCAAGCATCCCCAAGCTTAGTCCTACCGCCTCGAGTAGGTAAATGATAAAAACAATAATTTCTGAAGTGCATGCTATCATCATAATCTTGATCAACATTATTGTAAAGCATATGAGATGAATGGAGTGATTCAAAGCAATAGATTGCTAACGAAATGACTAAACAAATGAATCATATAGCAAAACTTTCATGAATAGTACTTTCAAGACAAGTATCAACAAGACTTGCATAAGAGCTAACTCACAAAGCAAAGATTCAAAGTAGAAGGCATTCAAGCAACACAAAGGATGATTAAGTTTCAGCAATTGCTTTCAACTTGTAACATGTATATCTCATGGGTAATTGTCAACATAAAGTAATATAACAAGTGCAATAAGTAAATATGTAAGAATCAATGCACACAGTTGACACAAGTGTTTGCTTCGGCATAGAAAGAAGTAGGTAACCGACCAACATAAAGTAAAAGAAAGGCCCTTCGCAGAGGGAAGCATGGATTACTAATTTTGTGCTAGAGCTTTTTTTTGAAAACATAGAAACAATTTTGTCAACGGTAGTAATAATTCATATGTGTTATGCATAAAACTTCCTACAAGTTGCAAGCCTCATGCATCGAATACCAATAGTGTTCGCACTTTGTCCTAATTAGCTTGGATTACATGGATTATCATTGCATAACATATGTTTCAACCAAGTATCACAAAGGGGTACCTCTATGCCGCTGATACAAAGGTCCAAGGAGACAAATCGCATTTGATTTCTCGTTTTTGATATATCTCAACTTAGGACATCCATACCGGACAACATAGAAAACAAGATAATGGACTCCTCTTTAATGCATACGCATTCCAACATATAATATTCTCATAAGAGATTGAGGATGAATGTCCAAACTGAAAACTTCCACCATGATACATGGCTTTGGTTAGCTGCCCAATGTTCTTCTCTAACATATGCATACAAACCATTTGATCATGATAAATCACCCTTACTTCAGATAAGACGAACATGCATAGCAACTCACATGATATTCAACAAAGGTGTAAAAAGTTGATGGCGTCCCCTGAAACATGGTTACCGCGCTCAACAAGCAACTTGTAAGAACTAAGATACATAGCTACATATTCATCACCACAATAGTTTTTTAAGCTATTTTCCCATGAGCTATATATTGCAAAGACAAGAAATGAAATTTAAGGTAGCACTCAAGTAATTTACTTAGGAATGGCGTGCTCACTACATATAGGTAGTTATGGTGGACAAAAAATGGTATGGGTTTTGGCTCAAGGTATTTGGACGCACTATAGTTACTTCTCTCAAGTACAAGGCTTTGGCTAGCAGGGTTGTTTGAAGCAAACACAAGTATGAACAGGTACAACAAAACTTACACAAGAACATAGTGCAAGCATTATAAGACTCTACACTGTCTTCCTTGTTGTTCAAACACTTACCAGAAAATATCTAGACCTTAGAGAGATCAATCATGCAAACCAAATTTCAACAAGCTCTACGGTGGTTCTCCACTAATAGATTTAAACTACATGATGCAAGAGCTTAAACATGATCTATGAGAGCTCAAAACAATTGCCAAGTATCAAATTATTCAAGACCATATGAAGCATTTTCCCATTCCAACAAAATATCAACAAGTGAAGCGATCAACTTTCGCCCTTGAACATTAAAGCATAACTAAGAACACAAGTGTTCAAATGAAAAAGTGGAGCGTGTATATCTCCAACACAAAGATTGCTGGGATCCAACTTTATTCAAACCAAAACAAAAACAAAAATAAAAAAACGCTCCAAGTAAAGAACATAAGATGTGACAGAATAAAATATAGTTTCACTAGAAATGACCTGATAAGTTTGATGAAGAAGGGGATGCCTCGGGCATCCCCAAGTAGATGCTTGAGTCTTTTTAAAATATGCAGGGATGAACCACGGGGCATCCCCGCTTAGACTTTTCACTTTTCTTGATCATATTGTATCATCCTCTTCTCTTGACCCTCGAAAACTTCCTCCACACCAAACTTAAAACAAACTCATTAGAGGGTTAGTGCATAATCAAAATTTCACATATTCAGAGGTGACATAATCATTCTTAACACTTATGGACATTACCCAAGGCTACTGAAAGTTAATGGAACAAAGAAATCCATTCAACATAGCAAAAAAGGCAATGCGAAATAAAAAGGCAGAATCTGTCAAAACAGAACAGTCCGTAAAGACGAATTTTTCTGAGGCACTTAACTTGCTCAGATGGAAAAACCAAAACTAATGGAAGTTGCGTAACATATCTGAGGATCACGCACGAAATGCAGATTTTTTGATTCTTCTACAGAGAGAAGGATGCGAATTCGTGACAGACAGAAATCTGTTTCTGAGCAGAAATCCAAATCTAGTATCAACCTGCTCATAGAGAGTTTACTTGGCACAAAAACATGATAAGGAGGTTGCTACAGTAGTAACAACTTCCAAGACTCAACAAAACAGTAGTAAAATAGAACCATGGGTTATCTCCCAAGAAGTGTTTTTCTTTAACGCCTTTCAGCTAGGCGCAGAAAGTGCAAATCAAGTATTATCCAGAGAAGAAGCATCAACATCATAATTTGTTTTACAAACACAATTTGTTGCAGAGGGTACCTTAGATGCTCCATTATC